>CM040759.1:18319714-18752214 GCA_022829145.1 Albula goreensis
AAAATGGGTCCACACATGGTCATCCCCATCATTTGAATGAGCGAATATGTTGGACATGATGTACACTTAGCCCTTAGCTCAGTCTTGAATAAACTGACACAGGCTAGTGCGGTAACAGAGTTTTATGGCCAGTGGAGTTGTAAGCGTTCAAGAGTATATTCTTTACTCTCAGAATGAAGTGAGGGCAGACAGCGATACAGATGTCTGAGAGAGTGTGTGTGTATGGACTAGAGTCCAATAGCTTGTGATTTTTTTTAATTCGAGTGAGGGGGGAAGCTGGTAAAGATTTGATTTAGATCTTTCAAGATAAGAGAGGGCAGGAAGGTTCAGACCCTTTTTTTTTTTTTTTTTTTATCTCGCAACCAACAATACCCAACTGAATGCATTAGTGTGCCATTTGTCTGTGTCACAGACTTGAATTAAAGTTAGCGCCAAGTGGCTGGGGAAATGTCCTTTGAATGCTGCATTGGCCAACGGATGGTAGATCAATACCTAATGGACAGAGTCAGGAATATCGCTTCCATAAGAGCTAAGTTGGAACACTGTCACTTTGAAGAATGCCTGTAGTCACCCTGTTGAATTTCAGCCATGAAGAGTATTGAAGTCATTGAGGTGGCAGATCTGCAGGGATTGATTTGTTTGATCCCTGGAACCAGTGGCAGCCCAGCTGATAGGCTTACCAGCAAAGGCAGCTGGCCCACGTGAGGTTCTGTGGGCCGCTTGGACAGCATGGAGTGGACCCAGCCATTCTCTCAGCCCATCAATATGCCTCTTGATATGACTTAATGGAGAAAGTTCTCCCAAGGCGTTTCCCCACTCTGTTCTGCCGTGTCTTTTATTGGTTTTGGTCGGGTAACGAAGGCCCACATTGATCCACTGTATGTCCCCTTCCCTGGACATCGACACCACCCCAAGTACGTTGACTCGGCACTTTCCTGAGGATGTGCAAAAAATTTGACCTCTGGGGGGGTGCTGCAATAAGCAAAAACACGTTCTCCCTAATATGATGTGTTCGCCTTATAAAAGTGTGGTGATGCCTTAGGAAATCCCAAGGCCTGCCATCAATTTGGTTGACATGACAACCAAATCAAAGGCAAACAACCCAAACAGGACGTGAGGTCATATCTGTGGTCAACTGATGTAAAACTTCCTATCAGTGCTTACAGCCACGCTTTTAACACGATCAAATCAAGTTACCATGGTGACTCTGCCCTGCTGGACTGCTTGGCCCCCTCATTGCTGCTTGCAGCTATATTTATTATTGTTGTTGTTATTATACATTTAAAAATACATTCACCATTTCTCTGGATTTAAATTAGTATGGTTATAAATGCATTGCAGATACTTGTGTCGAATAATTATGTAAGACATCAAACAATTTCAACCTTTTTGTTGCATTTGTGAAGATGGAATGTCTATTTTTGCTGCAGTTGTTATAGGCATGTGTTGTAGTGAATTGCAATAATTAGATTAATTACAAAGACACAGCTGTGCTGCTTGTTAAAACAAGGAATGAGGTTATGGTTTAAGGATATCTATGACTGAAGAGGAAATATAAACATTTCTCATGCCTGAAGAGAGATCTTAATTGGTCTTCCATGTGGTTGTTTCATGCTCCCAGTTCTGAATGTAGTCAGATCACTGCTGTAAGGGTGAGTTGTTTTGGTTGCATGGTGCTCAGAAAGCATTTGAAGTCTTATTTTTCTTAATGTTGCCATCTTATTTTTTTTTTAAAAAAAGGCCTTATTTACTCAAAGCTTTGCACATTGAAGGCTTGTGACGTGTGACATATGATGGGTAAATGATGTAGCGTTGGCCTGTTTTGAGTGAGTGCTTTGCGGGGCTCTGGGCTGTGTGCACTGATCATCGCCGGCCTGTTCCTCCCCAGACTGTCGGGAGATCCTGCTGCCTCTGATGACCGATCAGCTGAAGTTTCATCTGGAGAAGCACGAGGAGCTGGAGGCTTGCTGCCAGCTACTGAGCAATATCCTGGAAGTGCTCTACCGAAAGGACGTGGTCAGTACCCATGATACACACACACACACACACACACACACACACACACATACTCACACACATTACATTGTCATTGACAAATCTCCACACATACACAAACACCAGCAAATCCCAGGTTACCAATCCCTACACACTCAAACCGCCCGTGCCCTGACCTCCAGCTTTGTCAGATCCCAGTCCCTACGTGTAATAGCCCCCTACACCCTCTAACTGCCACTTTCTCCAGAGCATCGATCCCTGCACACTCAAGCTCCGTCCTCCCTGACCCCCCACATTCCCCAGCCACCCATCCACCCCAGAGCTCCTGCACAGCACACTGTTGTACAGTTTACAGTAAAAGATTATGCCCTGGGAAATAATGAGGTATTGAGCTTTTTACTCCAGACTTCTTAATTAATCAGTTTTTGCTATTTAATTTGTGTCTGAAGGTTAGAAACTTAAGTTAATTATTTCATGGACTTTTCCTTAAATAATTTATGTCGGTGTTCCTCTGGTTGTAATCAATACGGCAAAAATCATTTCTCCACATAGTCTGTCCGTGCAAAGTCCCTGCTCATAATTACACTGATTTAATTATTTCTGCCATTGGGCTCATGGGGAAAGCCAAGCCCGGAGAAGAAAGTCTCTCTGAATTGGTCATACCTGTTTGGTTCCTCATATTTCCACCACACCGAGTGACTGAAGCTGGGGATGTGAAACTCCAGTCTGCAGTGAAATATATATTATTTTTTGCTCAGTAGAAATATGCAGCAGAGCTGTTTGAAGTGACTGAAATAGCAGTGTAAATTATTTAAGGCATGGGGAAAGCAGCTCCTCTCTAGAGCACTGTTATTTAGCTTTCTTCCCTCGTTCCCTGCACTCCCCCCCCACCACAGCCCTCTTCCCTCGCCACCCTTTTAATAGTGGACTGTCCAGAAAGACTACACTTTACAGAAAAGACCAATCTCCAAAGGATTCATGCATTCATACTCGCTCCAGTATCAAATCATTAGAGCGGGACTGGTTTTACCTTCTGCTCTCAGAGGTTTCATACAGTTACTGTGTGGAACAAGCTGTTTTTTGGTATTTACATGTGTGGTTGTGCTCAGTGTAGCCCCTCAAAGTCCTAAACCCACCTTTAAAGTTAACAGGGGTTAGTGCTAACCCTCACCCCAACACCATTACCTCTGCACTTTAATTTTTAAGTTCTAACCAGCAGAGCCAAAGATTTTGTAAAGATATTGTACTCCAGTGTAAATACATCATATTGGTATATTGATAGCCTAATGTACTGTGCTCTTACATCTATCCACTGTGTCTCCAGGGCCCCACCCAGTGGCATGTGCAGATCATCATGGAGAAGCTTCTGAGGACAGTGAACCGCACGGTCATCTCCATGGGCCGGGACTCCAGGCTCATTGTAAGTGTCTCTCAATACGTTCTTCAGCCAGCACAGATGACAGTCACAAATAAGATCCACAGGAACTGCATTTCACATGTTCATCCTTACTTTTTAGGCATGAACTTATGCAGGAGTTGCATTTTTCATATTTATTTTTTTCTAACAAGAATATTCATAAAGGATCTATGCTCTTTTTCAGTTAAATGAAGCTAAAAGATTATTGTAGTCTCATTATAAACCATAATCTTTCTTAAAACACTGAGTGTGGATCTTTCATGTGGATCTTTTATTCCTTACCTGATAGTAAAGGGAAAGGTTCTTTACAGTAGTGTTGAATGGGGCCCTTAATTCCATTGGTTGATATGATGTAATGATGACCTTGTGGTAATTGTAGTATAGTAACTTTGAGTTTTAGAAAGACGCGAACGGGTGAAAGTGAGAAATCCGTCGCTATTGCTACAGGTCATCATCGGGCAGCTTTTAAAGACTGCTCAGTCTGGCAACGGCTTGGTGAGACATCGATTTCCTGCTGAGTAAATATGGCACGGTGCGTGGGCTTTCCCCTGCGCACCCGCCCGCTCACCAGCCGCAGAGCTGATTTAGGTTTTGTTCATCAGATGAGCCCTATTGACAGCATCCTGTACATCCCCCAGCTGGCCCATGCAAAGCCATATTCCCATCCGGGGGGTTGTTATCTGCTATTACGGAGCATGACATGTGGGGTCCAAAAGCACCATCACTGTAATTACACACGCTGGGGTCCTGAAGGGGCACGGCAGACTGGCAGCGCCGCACTCCAGCTCTTAATCCACCCCCTCCCAACACCCCCTGACAAAAACGCACACCTCTCACCTGTCCCCGGCACAAAGGTGGTAGGGACTTATGCGATCAGTCAGCAGGGCTGAGGTATTTCTTTCTCTCCGCATTCCAGTCTCCCATGATGGGAACCATTACGGCTCTCTCCGCGGCTTGATGCCGTCCGCTCGAGACACGCAGCATGCGGCTAATGAAGCCGTCTGTTTAGCGAAACCTGTCCTCGCCCCCGCTCGTGGATTCCAGCCAGCTCGTTGCTGCGCTAACCCAGCACAGCCATTAAAACTTTTGAGTTTCTCGCTGAGAAAGTGAAGAAATTCCTCGCCTGTTTGTTTTTCCTCCCTCTCTCCCCTGAGCTGTGTTTTTTCCCCCTGAGTGAATGTACTTTCTTGTGTTTTCAGTTAATCTGGGATGTGAGCACCTACATGTTTCTCCTCACTGATAACAGTGTCTCTTTGGATGGCCTCCATGGGTACAGATCTGAACCATGTGACCAGGCTAGGCTTCCCATGGTCTTCAAAACTCCTTGAAAATATTTTCATCTTGTAATGTCAAAGAAAGATGATGAAACCTACTCATTCTTGAAAGGTTATCAAATATCACAAAGGTTATGAAAAATCATCCCTTTTCCCAATATTGCTCTCTGTCAGTCTTTCTAACAAGCACACAAGCTTGATGTCATTTACAATCGAGTTTAATAATGTCAGTGTGTGCTAGTATTGTTAACAAATTGCCTGTTCACTGGCTCGTGCATTAAGCCTACCAGAAGTCATTGGTGATGAGTATTCACTGCCAAGCCTGTGCCTGCGCAGACAAAATGCATTTTAAGTAATTTGTCTGAACATTTTTTCAGTAATCAGTGAAAAAGTCATGGAAAACATAAATCTGATTTCAGAGGGATCCCTGCCTGACTCAATTTGGCTGCACTATAGACCGCTCTGATTGATGGCAGTGCTCGGATCAGCTCAAAACCTTGCAGCACGCGCCGCACAAATCAGAATGCAAATTTGCGCTATATGCAAAAAAAAAAAAAAAAAGACTAAGCATCTGTTTCCAATTTCTTCTGCGGGTTTCCATCCCCTCCTAATCATCTCAGTCAGCGCGTGTTTACGGCTTTATTTTTTTCCCCACGGTTTCCTTCAGTTGTGACTCCCCCCTCCAGGCATTGTGATGCACTCTTTAAGTCAGTAACCAGCTCGTCTCGGCTGCCTTTGTGAAGGGCACTGCTGATGGGTGCAACAAAGCCGCAGATAAGAGAGGAGCCGTAATGGCCGGTCATGGCTCATAAAGGTCTGTGCCATGGGAATTCCCTCTAAAGCAACCCCCGACCTCTCACTGGAGCTTCCTCTTTCTATGTCTGTACCTCTCCCACACAGACCCACTTTATTGGCATCTGCGCCACACAGCCAGATATAGCCAGGTGTTGAGCATATAGCTCTGCACTGTACATACAGTAGAGATATAAATATCTCTGCACAGTTCCTATCTCCACTGACTGCACTGACAGGTACTGTACGCGGTTACCCTCATTTGGCACAGATCGGACTTTGGCACTGGTACCAGCATAATACATCTTGAGCCATCAGTTATACTGCAGCATTAAGTATTTTTTTTCCTTCAGTGTATTGTTTTATTTCTGTAGAGTACATCCAGTATGCCTGACTCATTCATTAATTGTGGATATGGTGCCACTGCACTCTCTGTGCTCTGGAAGCTGAACCCCTCACCCCCCCTCTTGGGAGCCTGGAATTTGCCATCATGGCACTTTCTGCTCAAACAAGCCCAGGTGGTTTTTAGCAACTGTTGTGTTAAGTGTCTGTCTGTCCCTGTCAGTAAGATTTGACTTACAGCCACTGTTCCATAATTTTGCATAATTTACCAAAAGAATACATAATTTACCATTTTCTGTGACTATCGCACCTACAGTGCAAGTGACTATTTGACATCTTTCAAAATCAGTCAGAAGCTCAAATCGTTTTGGAAACTCACACATTGAAGTCTGGATTCTAAATCTTTTTTATTAAAAAATATTGGTTGGTGTTGACGTTACTATGAAACACGTTTTTTTGACTTCCATTGAATTATTTCAAAATAAGTCCATATTCCATTGTTTTTTCCTTTCCAGTGATACATTTATTATGTTTTTGTTTTGCTTAGAACCTGACTGGTTGTCCACTGCTGCTTAAAATGCTAATAGCAGTGTTATTCAAATTGATACCGGTAGTTTACTTTACAATTGGCAGTTAACATCTATATCTAATTGGAGGCTTTCACATTCAGGAGGGTGAAAAAGTCCATGCCGATTAGAAAGTGACCCCTAGGGGAAGTGTTAAGCCTAATTAGACGTTCTCAAGCACTCAAGTCAGTGTCTCTCATACGGATGATTGACAGCCTGCTTGGCCCATGCAGACAAACACCTATCACGCTTTTCATTTTCCTCTAGAACCTCACATGACGCATTCCAAAGGTAAGGCTTTTTTTCTGCTCCCTGAATGAAATGGTGCAGTGCGGGCGAGGAGCAGGTACTTGTTGATTTGAGCTCCGTCTTGCTCCTCTCTCTCTGACTACGTTGACCGCACAACCATTTAAACCACATCCGCTCCCACCCCAAATGAAATATCGGGTTTGCATTAGCTGCTTGCTTTCTGGTGCCCCTGGGGCCCCCCACGTAAAAAACGCAGCCATGTAAGGGACACTCATAAGCGCCACATTTGAGGCAGTCTCTTATTATTTAATGATCAATAAGATGGCCATGAATTTTTAAAGGGATTCGTGCCCAGTTTAAAAATTCAGTCCTGATGCTGACCAGCCCTCCCCCCCACTGTCCCCTGTACCTGGCCCGGTAATGACACGCTTCTGTGTCCCACCGCCACACACCGCAGGTGCGCGGAACGGGCCGACCTTGGCTCTTTCATTCCTCCAGGATCAGCCGGAGATTTAGATTTATGCATTAACTTTTCTCCTCTACCACCCCCCACTCTGCTCACCGCCGCCGTACGTGGAATTCAGATGAGAACAGTCGTCACCATGCAAAGCTCTCACAAACGCAGAGTTTGTGGGCATCGTGCGTGCAGTGTTTCCCATTGTTTACTGACACAGAGCAGACGCTCCTTTGACACACAGCTTTCAAAGGCATCATATCATCTATCGCTGTTTCAGAAGGGTATACATTAGCATTGTTTGTGACTTACATTGTGTAAGTGAAACTGCAATAGAATATCTTTGTGTGGCAATTTGCCATGCACATTCAATGCTGGCTGAGCTCCTCAGTTTATCACAGCAGAATATGAACAGATCATTTTTATAAACATTTCCAAGCTATATACTGCTCCTGTATATTCATATTTGTATTTATGTCATGTCTTTGTCATGTCAGCTTCCCTATAACAGGATTTTTTAAATGGTAATTTGTGGCGGTGTATCTTGAGTAATGTTCGCTCTGATCCTTCTGGTAGCCTAACAGATCCATCCCACTCTGCTGCTGCATATTGCTGTCTCCTAAATTCAGTGTCATGCTGCTCACTCCTTACATATTCTTTTGAGTGTAAACACAGTCCAGTGCTTTTCTCTGGTGATACAGCATGTAAATGATGTTGTGCATGTGAGTGTTCGTGTTTGTGCATGGTGAGGCACGTTTAACGGCAGGTTTTTTTTTCTGAAATGGCGTTTGCATGTGAGCTGTTGTTGTTTGTGTGTGCACGATCATGTATGCACCCGTATTCATTTTGAGGGCGTGTTCTTCCTTGCGTACTGGGTCAGTGCAGGTGGATTGTGGGAAGACTGCAGAGGAGGAAGGGCTGTGGTATTGATTGACAGAGTGCAGAGCTGACAGGCTGTGCTGCATGGAGCTGCTGTCAGGAATGCAGCTGATCGCAGTGCAGTATAAAACCCCCGTCTGCAGTACAGCGCACACCTGCCTTACCTTCTGATCTTAGTCATTTCTAATGCGCTGTCAAGCATGTGCGTCTCCACTGGCTGTATCACCATGTCAGTACACAGTGAGGAAATCGTACCACTTCCATTTGCACGGTTCAGAAGTCGAAATGTCTGCCTGGAACCCGAGCAGTTTTGAGCCCCAGCCTGTTCTACGCTCCCTGTGTGAATTCAGAAAGATTAAGTCAACAGGGGTGTCGTGTGTCCTGATTCACTGCAAGGCTTTTCTGAGAATAAGCTAAGAAGTCAGGTGCCACAGATAACCTGGATGATCACAGCTCACCCTCCACTTCTGAAGCTGTTTCATCATTTACTCCTTATTGCCTCTTTACTATAAATTATACGATTTACATTTGAGACCATCTTGTAATATTCTCTTTGTGCTATTTGCGTTTTTGACCCTTTGACTACTGAATATTTTACTGCAGCAGTTTAGGTTCAGGTCTTTGCTCAAGGGGGAAAAGAGGGGAGCCATGTGTCCTTGCATGGCCTGGAACCTAAACCCCATTGATTACCAGGCTAGTTTGCCAGTCTTCTGAGGATGCTTCCCATGAGGATGTTGCAGATTCCACCATGTGCTTGTGCAGCCAGGAGGATGAAATTCTGTCTCTCCCTCCCTCTCCCACTCTCTCTATCCATCTCTGTGGTGCTCTTCAGGAGAGCGTTTCTGGCAGCCTGCACCACTCCAGACCAGATCCCCCAGAGGCCTGGTCCTTTCAGCTGTTAGCAGGAAATATAATGTGTTTGTGTGCATGCGTGCATGTGTGTGTCTGTCTGTGTTTGTGGGTGTGTGTGTGTATGCTTGTGTGTGTGTGTGTCTGTGTGTGTAGTGTGCATGCATGTGTGTGTGTGTGTGTTTGTGGTGTGTGTGTGTGTAGTGTTTATGTGTATGATGTCGGGGGTAGGCTCTGCTGGACACACACTCTGTAGTGTGTAGAGGAGCAGAGTGAACTGTGAGGCTGATGAGAGCTGCGCTCAGCTAATCACAGCTTAGAGTGGGAAAAGCCATCACCGGCCAGCTGAGGCCCTCCTCTGCACAAGGGCACGTCTGGGGAAGAAAGCGTGTGGGTGAGCGCATGAGCTCTCAGGAGGCTACCCTCATCTGCTGTCTGGCCTGGGGAGGGGGGGTCCCTGGGAGTCCTCCCTCCAGGGGGCCCTTTCCATGCAGCAGATGGTCCTATCAGACCTGCTTACTCCAGTTACTCCTCTATATTTCTGAACAAACACATGCATCCACACACACAAAGCTTATGTTCTTCTCTAATCTCCTCACTTCAAACCACACTTCTGTGTGAGCACGCTGTAGCGAGGGTGCTTTGATGTATTCATGATTTCAAAGCCTCTTCGGTCACCCCTCTGCCCTTGACATCATTAGCGAAGCTGCAATCATACCTTTGTATTGACTGTTATTATACAACGCATCAAAAAACATAATTCTCTTTAAGCTAAGTAATAAAACTTAAAACGTAAATTAACTCCAAACCAAGGAATTATATGTTACAGAGCAAGCCCCTCTTTTAAATTCTGCTGGGGCTTTATTTTGATACTGCAGCTTGATCCTGATACCTCAGCGTAAAGTGTCAGTGCCTTACTGAAGGTTAGCACAGTCACTACATGTGGGAGTTGACTCTGCAGTCCCCTGGGACGGGTTTCAGATGGATTCCTGATGGTCCGCACCGCCTCTGGTAAAAGACTGCGGGTGCGTGCCCAGGTACAGCAGGCTCAGAACCGTGAGGGGCAGGCTGGGAGCTTTGGCATGCCCAGGTCCAAGCATCCAGCAGTAGGCCGGAGGCTGGCTGCCTCAGGTTATGGCGGCAGGGGCCGCTGCCAGAGCTCAGTCCAATCAAAGAGAGCTTTGCAGAGGCCAGGCCACGTCGCGTTGGGGAGGGCCAGCTCTACTCGCAATCCCATCACCGCAGCCGATGACTGGGCACTTTCTGTCTTGTCAGCCGAGTGATAAATCGCCACGAGTGACGACGAAGCGCTGAGCCGCTCAGTGGTGTTTCTGTTTGGAGAGCGTGCTGCTCTGTGTGGAGATCACCGCGCAATCCACTGAGCTCGAAAATTGCAGGGGTTTTATTATTGAGTTTTTTAAACAAAAATTTAGTCATTTTAAAAATCAGAAAACAAATACTTTTTCACATTTTATTTCTTGTAATAAATCCTTTCGTTTGACTTAAAAACAGTATAAAATACACAATATTGCACATAATAAATCAATTGCACTTCTTTAAGGTACAGATAAACATCTATGTCTCTTTATGCTACAGTAGAACTATTTGAGATTCAAACCCATCCTGTACAAGTTAGAGGTGTGTTAGTGAGTTCTATATAATCAACAGAAAGCCAAAGGCATGGAGCTGATATGGTAGCTGACGAATCGATCGGGTTCTACAAAGCAGTATTGTCATGTGGCATCATGATTATTAGAGCTAATGGATTTGTTTTTTTATGCCCTTTGAAACACTTTGGCACATTTCTCTACTGGGCAGTGATTTTTTTGGCTTTGTTCATTACTTGCTATGCTCTGCAAGCTGTCAACTTAAAATCATTCATAGAAAATATAGGCAGCAAACCCATCCTCTTAAATATTATTAGCCCTGTTATGTTTCCTAAGAACACATACAAACCTTCACACTACAAATCATTCAAAACAAACTGACTTCCATCAGGGTGTGTAGATGCTGGCCTCACTGCTTGATTGCTTGATTTTTCATGCATCTGTCAGGAAGAACTGAATCTGAAGCCTAAAAATCAGGGTCAGGTGTTAACATTATTTACACAGTATCTGGGGTTACTCTGTATGCTGCTGACATTGCTGTACCTCCGAAGTGGCCCAATGCAGCGGTCAGCATATAAAGGACCGAATGCCAAATTAAGTGAAAGTGGTCATTCAGGCCTATTGGATTCAGTTTTGGAGTCGCTGACTAAGGTTTCTGTAATGTCCTGTATTAATTCAATCACTACCTACTTGCAGTTTAGTAATTGTTTTGTGGTACATAATGGGAGCCATGAGGAAGCAGAGAACAAGTGAAAATGCCTAAAAAACTGAAGGCTCTTTGCCTTTAGAGCGATCGAAAGGTCTGTCGTTTTCTTTTACAAACTCTTACACTGGAATCGAGTGGCATAGAAGATGCTTTTGAGGGAAATCTAAAATACAGAAATTTGTCATTTATCTTAAAGAAGTAGAACAATAAAGCTTTGTTTTTGTTGTGTCATCCATTTCAGCATCGTTCGTCTTTACTTAAAAATGACCAGACCGTTGTACCAAATACTGTGCATTTAACAAATTTCCGACCCTGCCCTCCCCCCTCTTACAGCAGCATAATAAACCAGTACACTTCAGAGTGAGATAAAACTTCATATATGTGTCTAGAAAATTACATTGAGATGCCTAGCTTAACAAATAGTCATAGAAAAATAACCTATTTCATTATCTTTTTGTATATTACTGTCAATAATTGCAAAGTCAAGAGTATTTAATGATACTTTAAGATAATGGATTCCAGTGTAATCCTGGGTTTGATTCTGGTCTGGTTTTTCAGAAAAAAGTCCTCACGAGTCTTCAGTTGGTATTTATATATAATGCATCCTGAAGATTTTTTTTGAACGTGAATTGTGCTTTGCCTAGCAGATATGCTGTTGAAGTTGTTTGTGAGTGATATAGTTTTCCACACAGTCTGAAACTTATTTTCCATACTTCCAACAAGGTCTCCAAAACAGGCAGACCAAGGCCAGCATGTAGGAGTAAAAAAAAAAAAGACAAAAAGCATTGCCAAACCTGTGTCTTAGAAAATTGACACTGAAACATTAATAAATAATTAACTCTTCCTCCACAGACTTGAGTTTAAATAAATAAATAAATAAATGGAAGAGTAAATCCAATTTTGCTTCGCACCTTGCTGATCTGCAAATAAGTTGGCATGGTGTAATTTCACGCCCTGCTTCTGGAAATTAGTTCAAAATAACGTTGAATCCTTTCTGGAAGCCGTGGAAAGAAAGGGGAAAGAGTTGAATTTCCTTGCAAGGTCTTAGCTTGTTTTCAAGTGGCAATCATGGGATTTCGGGCCAGAGTTTGATAGCAGGACGACCGGGAGTTTGGGAGGGAAAAGGTCTTAGAATATTCAGGACCTCCTTCAACGAGATGAAAGCACGCACCCTAGCAAACACCCCTTGATATAAAAAAATAAGTAAATAGAAACTAAAGCAAGCATCTTTCATAGGAACCAGAGTTTCCAGCGAGCGTGCTTCTTGGACTCTGTTTTGGACTTGCGTTTGGGGGTGGAGGTGAAGGCCTCCTGGGAGTAAGGCAGAGGCGGGAACTGAGCCTCCTCAGTGGGACACAGCCTCTTCATCAGTGGCTGCAGCTTGTCCTCCTGCTGCTTGAAGTCCAGCTCCACACTGCAACACAACAGAGACGCAGTTAACGGCACAATCACCGGCACTGAACATTGAATTAATATCAGCAGAACGTGGACCGTGATATGTGTTAATTTGAGTGGTATGTAATATTTGAGATTTTAGGCAGGAAGCTTGAGATATCCAACCATAACCATACAATATATGAGTGCATGAGAACACTTTCAGTCCTTGCAATGTTGTTAGACACATTGGAACTGTTCCTCTAGAAGGAGAGCCTCCAATTTTTAGAGATATGGGAGGTACAAATGTACCTTTGTTCCCTATCTTCCCTCAAAGGTTTATTGATCTTTAGACTTTGTGATTGGGGTAAAAACTGGGCACAGTGACTCCAATGAGATAGATCCCCATACCCTGTTAAATCCACTTCCATGTTTAACAACTGTGAACAGGCAATGTTGGTTGAAGGCTTCCTTTGACTTTCTACAAATGTACACCAATCCAGATGTAGGTAAATAAGTAAGAGCTCAGCATTACTATCCTCCACATCCCATAGTAAATGCACTTGCAGTCTTATCGTCAGATGTGCTTGCGAACACGGCCTCAGTCAGCCCACATTAACCCTGCTTCTGACACCTGGTCGGACACGTTTCATAATATGCTGAACAAAAGTGCAGCATTTACATTGCCTTTTATCAGTTGACAGTTGTAGCTGTGATTCACACCTGCCTGACATACAATCTCTTCTCTTGCGATAGCAGGGCCGCCTTGTGTGGGAGCGCGATGACAGCGCGCGGTTCAGATCTTCCAGTCATTTCCGCTCCGTGATGTTCCTTGGTCAAGTTTGTATCGGATTTATCTCTGAGAGCCGTCCGCTGTAATCCCTTGCCTACCAACCAGCTGATTCCAGGGCTGTGCAAAGTTAAACACTCAGATTAAAGCATTCACCGCTGGAAGTGCAGAGGATTTAATCCCTTAAACCATTCACAAGCCAGGGAGGATCCTGGAAGCCTTACCAAGACAACAATAGGATAAAATGAAGAATATCTGCTTTCTGACTATTGCTTTTCCAGTGTGAATCAAGTAAATGGTTATGCAAGTGGATGTGCTTGCATACTGATTCCTGCTGAAAAATGCAGAACATCCTTTGTATTTCTGATGCACAGCCATGTATGTATGCACACGTACATATAATTAGGAGTTATGACTGAATAGTTTCTCTGTTTACCTGTTTGGTGAAGTAGTTTGACACACGTGAAATTCATTAAGGCTAAATGTGGGTTTGCCAACATGTGCTGGGTGGATAGAGCAGTATTTTTAACATTTGTGACCCACATTCAATTTTCAGTGTTCTTGGAATGAGATTGTTTGCCACTGGTAATGGAGCACATTTAAGACATAACGCTTGTTGGAGCTGAGCTCAGACCCTCTCCCAAAGTCCATCTCTGCAGGTGACATTACGGTAAATTACCTCACCTTTAAGTTTGGACAAGTCTTGACCCCTAGATGGGATAATAATGGTCTCTCTGAAGCAGAAAGGTGTTTGTAGCAAGGTTCAGAAGTGGGTGGAGGCCATTATTGTTCTAAACCTTTTTACTATGGTTTAAATGAATTTCTGGGTTTCCTAAGAAGTGAAAACCATCATTCAATACAATATGTAAAATGGACTCACGGGGCGAGGGGTGTTGGCTGTTTTCTTTCCCCCACTTTATAGTGTCAGAGGAAGGACAAAGTCACATGAGATTTGAAGGAGATCTGCAGATTTCCGCCTAACGGAGAGTAGTGTTTTGACTGGCTCAAAGGTAATGAAACCAAATGTTTTCAGCGATACTCAGAGGCTCAGCCTTTCACTGAGAGTCAGGCCTTTGAAAGGAAGCACGGCAGAGTGGAGGCAGTTATTAAGGAATTAATCACTCGGCAGAAGCATGTAATTATACAGTAATCAATTCAGTCTTGTTTTGCTGAAAGGACTTGTATTTATGGTATGTGAAACCGGGAAACAACAGAATAGGCATCTTCGATAATCTGGATAAAGGAATCCGCTCTGAAATAGATTGGTCGCCGTCCATTCAGTGGGTGCTGCATTGTGTAAATAATCACCGCGCTGCTGGGAAAAACGCATTGGCGGTGGTTTCTGGTGTGCGTTTTTATTTCTGTAGCTATACCCCCAGGAGACAGAGCGGGGCTTTACACAGGTATCCATATTAGTATGATTAAAGTCTGCTCTCTGCCAAAGCAGCCATCGCCACTCTCACTGAACCAGCCCACACTTTCCTTCCCTGGCTCTACCCTATGCTGCCTGGTCAGAACAACTTGCCAAGATGCTGGCAGCACGGATAACACCGTTGTTCCCTGTTTTTTGATCAATTTTAATTAATGTTGGCTTATTTTAGTGTTAAACGGATGCCCGTTAATATCCACATATTTCAGCGTGATTACCACAGAGTAAGCCACCAAATTCCTATGACTGAAATTAAATTCTTTCTTTTTTAATATTCCAGGCTCTGTCATCAGTGGAAGTATTAATGTTATGAATTATTATGAGGTATTAATGATTCATGAAATAATTGTTTGAGCACCGTTCCAGCTCACTTACAATGCTTAATGGTACTAACAACAATGCAGGCAAAATAAGTGAAAGTGCGTTTCGTAGCAGCTGTAGCCTGAGCTCTGCTATGATTTATCTTTTTTTTTTGAAAGCTTTGCCTGGCACAATGGAAAGACGATTTAAGAACCAACATTGGAATGGTGGCTCACAGTTTTCAATATGCCATTTATACGCAGTATCACACACAAGAATTGTGTCTGATTTCTGGCAGGGAAGCCATACTTTTTGAATGCCTCCAGCAGCAGTTATATTTGACGGGTTTGATTGCAAGCGCAGAGGGCTATTTAGTTAATAATTCATTGGGGCTGTGGTGAATGCTTGCACAATTGACTGCCTCCTTTACTACAAGTATCTCAGCATGCAGCATGCTTTTGTTTGGTTGTGATTATAGTGAAAGAAAAGCCTCAATATTGACTTATTCATCACTGCTCATTGCATTCATTTGAAGCTGTAGTTACGGCACTTCTCATTAATGATTGGATTAAGCTTATTTTCTGAGTTACTCATGAATTTTCTTTCTGTTGACATTGTGCCATGCTTGTTTGTCTTTCTGTTTGAGAAATGGCAAATTAACCACATTGACATATGATCCAGCTTGTACAGCTTACATCCTCCTTCCCTGGAAATGGAGGCTTCAGAGTCGATGGTACTTTTCAAAATCAACTGCTAAGTAAGTTGGACATTGTGTTCTTCCAGAATTTTATCTACTGTAATAAAATGGGGACCTCATTTTGTAAAATGATCACAAAGGTCAACTTTTGTCACAAACCAGAGGAACTCAATTTGGGGATAAAGATGTGTTATAAAATTGACCACATATGCCATCCTTTTTTTTTAAATTACTGCAACATTAGAGGTCCAACTTTCCTCCTCATTTTACTTGAGGAAATACTTATAAAACAGCCAGAGAGCATCAGTATATTCCCCTTCAGTCATTTAATAACTATGCTGTCAACTATGTAATTATGCAGAAACATACTGTACATCACATATCGGAAATCATAATCAGAAAATTGACTTTTGCTATCCATTTTCTAATACCTAAACTCATGTTGGTTTTTGTACTTCAGTAATTGTGTACACCATTTTCAAACTACAGGATGCAATGTTACAGCAACAAATATCCAGAAGGATAGTTAAGTGCGCCTTTAAGTTACCCTGACAGAAAACTGAAAATATTTGTTTTGTGTTTCTTTTATTGCAGAGTGTCATATTAGTTTTTCATGCTGCTAGATCCACTTTGCTTGCTGCTGTACAGTCTTCCACATTTCCATTTCCACATGCTGGAGTAAAATCCATGTCAACCTCTGTTTAAAGTCTGTGTAAATGGTATTAAATAGTGCACCGACTGAAAACTTGAACATTTCTTCGCACGGAAAACAAAGTGGAATATGTATTTGTTAGTTGTTGTCTTGAGGAGTCATAGCGATCACAAGGAATTTTGTTTTGGTGCTGAACAGTAGGTTTCAAAAGCAACAGGTAGGTGTGTGTTGGCTGACGTGTGCTTGTCCTGCCTTGTGAGGTGTTGTGTATGTATCTCTCCTATTTGAATGGTGCCGTAGTGGGAAATCTGTGGAACTGAGTCTTTCCAGTGTGGCCAGGCTTGGCTCTGGCCTGGCTCAGTCCAAGACATTGTGATTGTGGAGTAGTGAGCACCCGTGTTCTGTCATAGTCTGTTGTGATAAAGCAAAATCTGCAGTTCCTTTGCTGGGCATCCCAGAGCTAAAGAGACCAAAAAAACACAGCTCACATGAGTGATTAATCATGTTGTTGAGTAGTATCTAAAAACTGAGGCAAGGGTAATTGTAACAGGAAGGAGAGGGCACATTCAGCGACAGATAACCACAGAATGGCACAGTCAGCACAGATTTCACGTCACCAAGTCCTCACAGGTAGGCTGCTTTCTCACACACAATTGATCTCACTGTCCGACAAGTGACCGTGAACCGTACAGGAGCGTAGCCCTGCACCTTTCGTTATGAAGATTTCTATTCTTCACTGTAGTGAAGCTAGCAGCAAAATGTTCCGGTGCCTACTGCTGTTTTATTTGAATACTTTGAAACTGCTAGGCGTATTGTTCCTCCACAACGCAGTGTGATATCTGGGGAGTAAGCTTGGCAACCATGGCAGGTTGTCCTAAAATCTGTCATTTTTTCTGCTGGCCCTACTAAATATATGAGCAATTATGGATACAATGTGAAAAGCAACATTCCACACTTTTACCCCTGCTATATTTTGTAGCTGAACATGATGATTTCTATTTTTGCAACATTGACAGTCTTGTGGTCTTCTGTAATGTATGCACTGTTATTTTACCAGTCACATGCTATTAAGCCCTGCACAAGATACTTAAAAACAGGCACAAACGCAGTCAACCTGGGAATTTTAGAGCCTGAAACATCCGCAGCCAGGCACAACCTATTTCCAACATGGCCTCATTAGGAAAAGGACACTCAGAAAAGATAATCATTGCCTCTTTTGAAAATATTCAAAAGCCTCTTTAATGAAAGATTCATTATTCTCCGCTTTTTCCAGCATCGGTATCATTTTTATCAGTATCTCCTTGCAGTTCCGCGCTGGGGCCCGCCGTGCCGCCGTGTGCTGTGTGCTTTCCTGCCAGCTTGGCAGAGAGAAGTTGGTATTTGTTCCCCGGTGGTGTGTTCCCTAAGTAAGTCATCTGTTCAGAACATCTTTTGAGAGCACTTAAGACTGTTCTTCTTTAACCTTTCAGCTCTGTGCTCAGAGGGGGAAGGGGGGGCGACACAGACAGGAAACAATGCAGTTTTTTCGGTTAATACACACTGCCTGTCTGCCCTGCGCCTCGTCCCTGTTCCTTGTCACCCTGATCTGCACGCTGAGCATGAACCATATTCCTTCGAGTGCATTCCCATCTCCGCCATTCCACAATCATCACTTCAGTATCTACGGCAACCAGCCGCCTCAGCCAACACCGCCTTCTGATTTCTGGTCCCAGCAAAATACATACATATTTATACATGTTTTTACATGGAAACAGCCTTCCCCTCCCCACACACACACACCTCCAACCCCAAAATGGCACACCCTGCTGCTTATTTTTTAAAGTACACTCAAACTTCCTCATGCTAATAATTGCTCTAGTTTCTGACCCATCCGACCTTATGCTGGGGTAATGTTGGGCTGGCTAGAGGAATGTCAATGCACCCAAACCCTTGATTTGCAGCTGAGTGCTTCTCGTTTGATTATCGAAAGCATGTGACTTGTTTATGCTTTTCATATTTCCTCATAATTTGGAATTGAAGTGGATTACATGCTAGCTTTGAGTGGAGTAGGCCTCATCGCACAAACACGTTGTTTGATCAGTCAAGCTCCCTCCTCTTTCTGGTATCATCCCCAACGATCGAATAATCATTACTGCACTCCATTACGTAATTGTGATAAAGCTCATGGAGATTCGTATCGTATTTTTAGAACGATTTACATATGGTGCTGGGACCAGATGTCAGCGCACACTGTGATTGGCGGCGAGGTGGGCAAGGTACCACTTCGCCAGTAGGGTAACTCATGCGTGTCAGCGAACGCAGCCTTCTTAAATCAGACCACTTAGATGTATCTTCCCATTTGATCAACACATTAGACCATATTCGGCATGGCGCGAGATAATTAGATTATAGGGAGTGCCGGGTGAACAAAGCCGCCAAGAAGCTCCCTGGTTTAAAGCGGCAGTCTTAAAATAAATTGAATGCTTTTAAATCCTCTTTCATGCCATGATGGTCTTTATGTGCTGTATCACATTCATATTCCCCCAGATTAGAGATCACCCTGGGAAGATGAAAGTATTACATTAATCATTTCTGCATGGCATTTTGTATTTATTTATTAATTTATATGTATTTATTTTTCATCTGAGCGTCTTTGACATCACAAGAAACGCCAGCACCATCACCAGAGCAATTGTAAAGATTGCCTTTAAACTTGAACCGGTGTGTGAGTGAGTAAGTAATGGGCCCCTCACCAGAACTGTAACCAAAAGTAGCCTTTGCTATTGTTTCATATTAAAATGGATATCGATTTAAACAGTGCTGCACAAGAGCAGGGATGCTATTTAATTACCATTTTCTTCCCTGGTCAAAAGTCAGAGCATTTTAATCATGCTGAAAGTATATGGTCTGTAGTGTGCCACTGCATTTGTATTTATATTATGCATGTGTCCTTACAGCAGCAAATGGGCACGCTCATGAAACTGACTTATCGATCCGGAAGAACAGAGTAACCCCTCCAGGGTGAAGTAAGCCTTTGGCATTTGTCTCAAAGTCTCGCTGCCTGGGATTTACCACGATGCCTGTGATTTCTTGTCACGGCCACGTCTCCAGGATGGATTTCATGCAGACGTCGTGTGAGTTAGGAGGCTAAATTTCATTCCATCTGCTGTTTTATAAACTCACCATGTCACCTAATCCTTTATATTAACCATGAATTACATGGCGCTGCAGTATTTTCCTGTTATTTTCCTCATTATTGAACTGCTGAACATTCTCAAAAAAATAAACAGAGTAAATACCTCCAAAGAGGACACACTTGATTGTGTCAATGGAGTGATGTAAATGCGTATTGACAAATACCTCAGCGGCTCAGTACATGTTCATAAAATGCATTTTGCGAGTTTTGCCACAGCACTAAAACTGTGAAAGGTAAGGACAAAGGGTCTAAAAATATCTGTTGTGTCTGAATATGACAGAGTGAGCGAAACAGGGATGAGAACCAGAACTGCCATGAACGTGTCTTAACTGCAAAATGGCTTACAAAGGCATTACTCATATTTAAAATTAGACTGAGATTTATTTAAAGGGAATTTCACATTTGTCATTTGCGATTTCGTCAACATGTTGACAGGTCTCTCAGTCTGGGACGCTGGCAGGCCGTTGTTTGCCCTGGGGGCCTGGCGCTGGTGGAATGCGGACCCCGGACGCGCAAGGCTAACCTAGATTTAGCGCATCGGCAGAGGGAGCTTTTACTCCCAGGCTCTATGGAAGGTCACATGGCATCAGCAGGTGGGCGGGGTCTTTCTCTATGGTAGACCTTGTCCTAAAGGTTCATATATGGTTTGTGCACCTTCACTTCACTGTACAGTAATGAGCATTTTTCTCTCACGTGATCCTTGCTCTTTTCAGACTCTTTACTGCAGAGGCATTTCTGGAAGACTCCCTCTTAAACCAGTCTGTGGTCGAATAGAAATATTTCGCGCAAAGTAAAAACCTATCTGACTTACCGAGTTAGAGTCAATTTTAAGTTAAGTTAAGGGGATGTATTCCAACCTTAAGTGACTCAGAAGTCACGAAAGTTCTTCTCAGACTCCGGAGATGTGTTTTAACGAAAATAAAAAAAGTTGCGGTATGACCAAAATGCTTTTCCTGTGAAAGATTTATGGGCGAGACAGGTCACCCATTAAGTGCCGAGGAAAGCCAAGTGCACTCATTTTACCCACCCCGCCCCCCCAACGTCGGAACGAGATGAAAGCATGAATGGCCAGGGCCTCTGGGGCCCCGCCGTGGTTGTGGGCCATCAATCATCCTGCCAAGGCACTAGACGGCCCTCAGCAGAAATGACCTAGCGAGAGGTCGTCAGGGCAGGACAGGATTTGTCACCCACCTGGGGGCCGTATATACAAGCCAGGATCTCCAGACCAGCGGATATATCTGAACATCTTAAGCATGTGGATTTCCACTGTCGGGGATGAGAAACTGGAACAGGCCTCAGCTCAGTTTTGGGAAGGATGATGTGATGGGGGGAGGGAGGGGGTGTGGAGCGGGTGACAGATTGTGGGGAACTGATGCGTCTTTCCTTGGGCTGATCCCTGTGAGTACTGCTCTGTTTAATACTGCATGTTTACTTCAGTTAGATTAGGAGAACAGGGCCGCGTTTCCGTGGGGAGCATGCGGTAGGCTGGATCCAGTATCTGTTTGTGTGATGACAGAGCACAGCACAGCTGTAGTCTGTGAACCACATCTTATAACACGTGCAGAGCACACCCGACTGCCACTGCCTGACTGAGCGTAAAAACCGTGGTATGACACCACAATAAACCCCTCACATTCAGAAACGATCCATGAATGCATGTCGTTAACACCCTCTGCACCTTTGCTGTGTGCAATTTCAGGTGAAGCTTGGGACCAGAAGGGTGTGTTTGCAGTAGGAATGAAAGTGCGCCCTCTGAGTCATGGAAGTCAGACTCAGAATATAATGCCAGTGCTAAACATCCTTAGGGGGGAGAGCGGTGGTTGTCATGTCTAAATTACAGCTCTCAAATGAAAAGTGTTGTCACATTTCACTTCTGGAGGTACAGCGTGTCATTGATCGGTGAGACATTCAGCTCTTTCCTCCACAATCTCACCTAAAACTCACACAGTGCACAAGTAATTTTCCACAATCTGACGGCATCTGTCCATTAGTAATCCTTATCTGTTGTCTTGGCACTGGCCCCTCTTCTTTCTCTCTCTCTTTCTCTCTTTCTCATAGTGGGTCAGCTTGGTAGTTGTTGTTTTTTTGTTTTTTTTTTGTCTTTCAAACTTTTTTCGTTCCTGTGCACATAGAGCTGTTCCAGCATCCACATGCTGCACAAGTGTCTCAGGCATTGCTATCTTCAAACTCAGGCACTTAACAGAGTTTTCACCACCCCACTGAAGCATGCTAACACACCCTAAAAGTGAATATACAGGTTTTTTATGCAAAACTGAAGAAGTTACAGTAAGAAGAGTGAGAAAAACCAACCTGTAAATGATGCATGCGCTGTTCCGACAAGTGTCACAGTTGGCCGTGTCCTGTCCGGTTCGATAGGAGAGGCTGCAAAGATAAGAGCATGGAATGAGTAATTACCGGGACTTGTTTAGCTCTTCCCTCCCCATTTGCTCTCTGCCTCATCTTGTTCGTCACTCCTCATTATCTCTCAAAGTTAACATAGGCCAAATTAAGTTATTTTTTCTCATCTCTTGACCATGGTGAAGATAAATCCAACTCTCTATTGGAGCCTGCAAGTTCAGTAGGGTCACACCAGGACACCTAGATGCGACAGAGACTCTTGAAAAACCGATCCAAGTTCAGCTTGTGCACCTGCAATCAAAAAACCTGCAATTCCACCATTGACCACCACCTTCTAGTACTTTACATATATACATATACACTTGTGTATACACACACACTCACACATACAAATACACATAAAAAGATGTGTATGGTACGTTGCTTACAGAATTTAACTTCCTGTTTGTAAGTCTTTGCTCTTGTATTTGTGGCCCAGAGTTTCTTTTGGTAACTTGCCAAAGGCAAACGCTCTCCTCAGCTTTTTGCAGAGCTCCATTCTTCTCCAGTAAGTTAAACTGGGGATTTGTTTGTGATCCAGGCAGAGTGTTGTCACAGAAAACAATAAGTCAGTGTCTGAGGCAGGAGCATTATGAAGTCAGAAAAAATCTGAGCTTCTCTGCTACATGGAGTTAAACCAGAATGTTTAATGTTTTCCTTTGAAATGTTTTCTTCTGTTTTTTCTTTCTCATGCATCCCCCTATGGAAAACCTATTTTTGAAAGATGAGAAGTGGTAGGTCACTTGGAGTGTGATGCTATAAATGTTGCATCTAGAGTAGTTCGTTGTTTCCCAGGTTGTTCTTTTTAAGTGGAGATTAATGTCAAGAACATATCCTCATTGATTTAATGAACTGTCAGAACCTGATTGTCACCCATTTTAAATTAAAAACTGCACATTTGAAGCTTTAAGAAAAGGCCATAATGCACTTCACCAAGCTTTACTGTTCCGGAAAATATTTCAAATTTCAAATATTTCTCTTAACATGGTCTGAGACTGCACTGTGTTAATGTAATATCTTTTGACCCTTCTGTCATTGGTTGCCTTCTCGTGACCATCTTTTTACATATTCAGCAAAATCACAATGATATATATTAAACGTAAGCAAAAATGAATGTTCTTTCCATGGGCAACCAGTGGTCAATTTTATTTCAGAAAGTTGATTG
Organism: Albula goreensis; assembly: GCA_022829145.1. NCBI lineage: Eukaryota > Metazoa > Chordata > Actinopteri > Albuliformes > Albulidae > Albula > Albula goreensis. The sequence continues at coordinate 18,342,824 of CM040759.1, forward strand.
TTGACACCCACTTTCTGCTGCTAAGAGGAACAAACATGTCTATATCCTTTAGTTGACAGACCTATCTGCCCATACTGTAATTTCCATGTCACACCCATTGATTGACGCATGTACACTAAACTGTAAGATTGATCTGTAATGGGTGTCATTTTGTAGCATTTGTAGCATTTGTGCTGTATCCATCTACAGCATAGGCATCTAGTATTGTTGGAGGTTTTCATTAACAACGAAGGGGATGAGGTCAAAAGCTGCCCCTTCCTTCATTACCAGCATACTGTTCAGGACATTAAATATTGATCCATCCGGGAGAATCCCTTATGCAATTCAGTTTTTTTATTGTCAGTGACAAAACTGTTGATTAACCGATTTCTAAATTTAATAAAAACAGATCGATAAGAAAAACGGGCTGGTGGATTTAATGTTAAGGGAAAGATTGCTTTACACAGAGCTAAGGGCCTGAGTATTGGGTTTGTAGGTGCATGTTAAGGGGGGGCGGGGAGTTTCAATCACTTGCAAGAAATTATCTCTATGGTGATGAGCCCTCACTACAAGATCACTTGTGAAATGAGAAATGACAAGGTCTTACATCACACACCATGTCTGTGTCACCAGGAGGAGAATTAATGACGAAGGAAGAACCTTAGTCGATTCTTCTGTTTTCCCACCCCCCTCCCCATCCAGTGTGGCTGATTAGATATATTTCACAATGAGAAATGAACAGTACCGAATCCATCAAGTGAAAATAATCTTAACGAAATCCCCAAATGGATTGCATTGCATTTGGGGTACAGGTAACGTCCCCTGTTCATGTAGTATTTACAGTATGATGCCAGTATGGTATTTTTGTGAGGAGCAAGTGTCATGCTACTTCCAGCAGTCAGTGGAGTGGTATCATGTTGAATTACAGCTGTGGTTTAAAGCATGCGTAAATCTCCCATCCCTTGTCTAAAACGTGGCAGCTATAGTACTTGTGTGAATACCAGTCTTGTAATCAGAAGCCCCTTTGGGGTTGGTGCTAAGGCACTTGTGGAAATGAAAGGCTTGATGTACTGTTTATAGACGTGTAGTTAACTCATGGTAACCACAACAATTTCAAAATTAATAACCGGTGACCGTGAGATATGGTCAAAAGTGAATCTAGAGATACTCTTTGTGACAAGTGGTCTTAAATTTAAATTATGGATGGCTATAGACTAACAGTATTTCAGTGTGAAGGATATTTGGCACAATTTATGGCCAAAGACAACATAACAATGGCAAATAGATTGCATGCGAAATGTGAGATGAATGGGTTAATTTAGTCATGCATGTGAGAAGCTTCTTTGAAACCGTGGGCATGGCTTTAAAATGCAGACATTAAATAGTTTTCTGGTCGTCTACAAACTATGACCAGTAAGTATGTCAGATTTCAGGATCTGCAGTGAAAGGGAAAAGGAAGAGAAAGCGGGGAGAAAATGAGTCAAACAATAGATGCTTTTAGACCATTAGATGCAGTAGATGCTTCGGTAGGGACCGAAGCCTAATTTCTCTTACAAAAGGATGAATGCAGATAATCAGACACTCCAGATTCCCCTCTGCTCTCCAGGTAAACAAGCCTCTGCCATGCGGTAGCTCCTAGTTGAGTGGTGCTCTAGCATTGGACCCCAGGAGACATTCCTGCACTCTCAGGCATCTGCAGTGGAGATGCGTCAGTACTCCGCTCTCTCCCTCCCTCTCTCTCTCTCTCTCTCTCTTTCGCTTGCTGGCACAGGTGCTTTACAGACATCTACTTTCCTCAAAGCCACATCCTCCAACCTCCCACTCCCCAGTATTTCCCATTAACCTGGCTAACATCGGCTAACATTGCCTCTGTCTGAAATATGGGGGCTTGTGGTAAGCTGTGCATTTTTAATTGGTGGTGGGGGGGGTTGGAGGCGGGGTGACTGGGGTGGTGTGGGTGGTGTGGTCTTCAGCTCTGGGACGTCCAATTCCCAGAACTGTTCAGAGATCATCAGTGTGTCAGAGACCACAGATTCCCGTTGATGCACTAGGTTTACAAATATCTCATTGAGATGTATTTTTATATATATTTATTGATATAAAATAAAAGACTGAATCACAGATCAAATCCATGCAAAAAACTGTCCGTTCAGCTCTACTTTTCTTAAAAAGCATCATTATAAAACATCATGTTCTGTTTATCATTACTATTTTGCTGTGTTCATGTGTTTGTGATCATTTTGGTGATTTCCGTGTGAAGAGTTAGTCATGAAATATTTTTAAAAGTGAAGTGGGAAAGAATCTTTTCTTTTACAGATGAAATCACACAACTAAAGGAGCGGGGACCAAAATGCCCCGGTTTCATTGTGACAACAGTGAAAAATGAAAACAGTGACGCGCAAGTAGTTATATTCTAGGATCTAATTGAGATCACTAATCACCTATATCCTGTAGGCACTCCTTATTTATTGAACACAGGGCATTTCTGAAGGGGGAATGAAAGTAATGTAGCGTGTTGACACTGGCATTAGTATTCCTCCCTGGGCTCTAATAAAACACCATCTTTAGGCTGTGGAGCTGGGGAAATTGAAAATGTGCAAGCAGAAAATACTATCAAGTAAGAGTTTAAAGTGTAATATCTCTGGAAGGCTTATGGCTAAAAGATATTTTTTTCCCTTCTTGTGCAGATGCTATAACTTTTCTTCTGGTTTGGAATGTGCGCATTATAAACATCATAAAAGACAGTCCCTGAATGCAATTGCTACAAATAAAGTGCCTTTAGGTGAAAAAGTGGAGAGGGGAGAGCCATTTCGGAAAAACCTTCACAGCATCCTGACTGAACTCCAGCAATCTGCCGTCAGCCCATCCAACATCTGTCAAATCTGTTATGTGTTAATTATTCTGCATGCATCTGTAATCTTCTAAGTGCACAAAGTGGTTTTGTTTTCTGGAACTCAGTCTGGATTAGCTTTTAATCACTGTGCTTGGATACTTTCCAGTGTCAGTGTCCCAAACATGAATGTGTGGGTAGCATGGTGCCAATACGCAAGCATCGGCATCACCCAGAGCAGTGTCAGCCTGATGTTCTGCTGTGCGCCCTGTTGATGACATTTGGGGGGCTGGACGATGCCTGTTCTCTTGTGCTTGGCAAGTGGTGAGTCTGCAACCTACCTGAGCGTCTTTGTGGGCCAGGAATGTTTTTTTTTTTTTTTTTTTTTAATCTGACTTGAGCAAATGATATGATTTGTGTTGATATGAAGACTGTAGTGTTTTACATTCTCATAAGCATGGTGGAATTTTCAATTTGAAAATGAAACAGGGAAAGATGTAATTGCTTTCTTTTGCCCACCTACTTAATTGCTTGGAAATGGATTTGCCATTGCATCGCTCTCATATGGGGGATGTGCAGTCCGATTTTGAATCAGGAATAACAAGCACGTATTTTCTCTTTTGTTTTGTTTCGTCGAAAAGTAGGTCACTTGGGTTTCAAAGGCATTTAATTTTTTGACAGAGCACAGAGTTCCATGCCGCAAAACTCCCCACTCCAATCACGCCCCCGCTCCCCGCCCCAGTCAACAGGGCAGCAGCTGCTAGGCCTCCATGTCCAAGCTGTAACCTGAGTTCTGAGGTCATGTTCCCTTTGTGTGGATTCAGTTCAGTTTAATGTTTAACTGAACAGGGTGGGAATTCAGGGCTTTGATAGCGAGTTGTTTAGAAGCAGGCAGAATCCAAGTTTGAGAGTCTCGTGTGATAAGACACGTGAAACACTCAGGAGACTACACAGTCACACAGTCATGCGGCTTCGGTCGGACATGACTGAGGGAATCCTGACTTGAGGATTCACAAGGCAGCACCATGTGGGATTTTTATCTGTCTTTTCAGCAGTATTGGAAAGGGCCATATATTTCCCAGGGGAAGACCCCTCATTCCCCAGTGTGGCGATGGATGATGCTACATTAGCCGTGTTTGTTTTCCTCCTTGCAGTTCTAGATGAGCGTGGTGCAAAGGTAGTCATTTGCACCACTTGCACAGCTACATATATGTGCCTACACAAGTGGAAGTGAGTGATTTCACCACATAATTTCAAAGCTTGTATCAGGGCTCTGAAATATTTTTCCTTCCCTGTGGCTTGTAGAACCTTCACTTTAATTGACACCTGACTGAATCTGGATGGAGAGAACATCTCTCTGAGCCAAATCCTTCCCCCCCTTCCAAAAAATTAAATTTCCTCCTCTGCCTTCAAAAATTGTAGTTGGCTTGAAATCAGAGCAGAATCGACCATATTTGGACACAGTAATTGGATCCAAATTCTACCCTAATCAGGAGAATAACTCCCCAAAATCTGAACAATCCAAAGGATTTTTTTTGTCTTGCATTCTTTAGTGGTCTTTAATTTGTACTATTATCACTCAAGTAAGCATCCTGTACAAGGAGGAATGGAGTATAGAGACTAAGTATGTCTATTGCTTTGTAGTTTGTTCAAGAGAACATAACTTCCAAATAAACATAACAGATCGCAAAGTTAGAATATCAATCTGAAACGAGGATAATTCCAGCAGTGGCACTGTGTGTGATCTGTGTCTGCCTTCTGCTAATAGAAAGAAGTGCAAACTCACTTGAATAGATTTTCCAAAATGTGTGGCTTGTGTGTGCTACAGAACACTTTCTTTTACTGAGAAACTGTAAAAATATACAAAAAAATTTTTTTGGGAATGAACGTTTATATAATGCAAACAGCACATGAATTATTGCAAAAAATTACAAACATTGTAACGCTGCTTTATAGCTGACTTTGATGATGCTCTAGCAACTGTTTTGCACTGAATTGCCACATGCATTTGAGCAACACGCAGCCCCCTCTGGAAATAAAATATCCATGACAGAGCATATAATAGAGTATGCATGAAGTATGAGTCCGGCTTAACTGTAATGGAGAGAAATTCCCTTGCCTGACATGTGATGTAATACATTGGAAAGTCACATTCCTCAGCATAGCACTAAATGTCCATGCAAGCACTTTCTTGTATGCAAAGTCGACCTATATGTGGGAATGTATCATGTCATGCACCATGGGAATGATGTTTTTCTCTCCTAACCTCTATGTTAGATATTTGTTGAAAGGGCAGAACAGATAAATATGTATGGCCTTTTTTTGTTGCTGGTTAAGATTCACTGGTTACGTTCACCGTTTGTCACTACGGCTGGCACCAGGAGATAACATCAACACCACGAGGGAACCCATAACTGTATTAATTGTTAGTTATATGTTTGCGGTGCTCTGTGTACCTGACTCCTCATTGCAGGAAAACGTTATCGTGCTGAAGGCTCTTAGGAGTCTATGTGTTGTAAGCACAACCCAAAATACAATTTTTTCATTATGGAGCTGGAGTACTGGGAAAACAGGAAGTTCAATCCCATCACTCATATTTGCCACAAAACAACGACTCCTTGCCACGCCACAAAGAAACACTTTTTTGTGTGAGCGTGTGTGTATAAGGAGTTAGCCGCATTCTCTCACCCCTCTCTGTGAGCCTCTCCTTTCTCCAGCTCTTGAATGACTCCTAGAAGCACTTTTATGGTCTCCTGACTGGAGCTGATCAGGTTCTCCATGACCTGGAGCTGTGCTTTTAGATCCCCGTCCTGAGTGACCGGCACGATCTGCTGGCAGGCCTCAGAGGCGGTAGCGGCGGTGGTAGCGGGCGCCTCCGCAGTGCAGTCCTGTTCAATGGTGGCACTCCGCGAGGGTGGGGCATGGCATTGCACCTGGGTGGAGCAGCCAGCTCGCGGCAGCGTCTGCGACTGCGCCTGCAGCCCGTTCAGCTGCAGGCCCTTCTTGCGTTTGCCACGCGTGGACGGGCTCTCCAGGCACTCCACCTGCGTCAGGGAGTTCCAGGCGATGGGCCCCGTCACCTTGGAACCCGTGTCCCGCAGAGTCCTGGTTGGAGCCTCCTCAAAGTTCAACAGCTGCCGCTTGGCAGAGGGGTCAGAGTCCGCCTGCCCCGGGTGCGACCCTTTCCGGGGCTTGGCTTTCACGCTGCAGATCTGCAGCTCGGCGTCTGGGCCGGAGTCAGGGCTGTTGGGGGGGTCCGGGGGCGCACACTGCGCCTCCTCGGCACAGCTGACCAGCAGAGCGCCAGCGCAGTTCCCCCCCGTGTGGTGCTCCACCGTGGCGATGCACTCATTTGTGTGCAGCAGGGCCTGCGTCTTGTGGGCCTTCCCCCTGTACTTGGACGTGGTGTCCCCCACCCCCTCCCCGCCCTTCGCCCCCTTGGCGTCCACCACAAACCCGTTGTTGTGGCCCTTGAAGCTCTCGACGGCGGCAGCGTGCTTGATGGTGTGGCCATGCCCTTTCTTGCGCTCAAAGGGGAAGGTCTGGTAGCGCTTCTTTAGGTCCGGGGACGTCTGCACGCCGGTGCTCTTGGTGACGTTGGGGATGGAGCGACGGGCAGGCACGGTCATATATTTGCGGTACGCCACTTTGTAGGAGACAGGCTTTCCCCCCTCCCCCCCCGCCTGCTCGTTCTGAGCCTCGCAGATGTCCTTGAATCGCACCTGCAGGGCCTTGTTCCTCTTCCTCACCTGCTGCCTGCTGGAGTCCAGGGAGCATTTCCCCTCCGTTCCCAGCGAGGGTGCCGTCTCAGAGTCGGACTCCGAGTTGGTGAGCATGCACTTGCCGGCCTCCCTGCTCACCATGGTTCCTGCAAAGAGATAAACAAGCATTTAGGAAAAGTGGGTTGACTGTGAAGGTGTACACACACACTCTCTCTCTCTCTCGTGCACACACACACACTCAAATGTAATTTCTCATTCACAAATACACAAGCACACATACCATTATCCACAATCAGACACACACACACACAGATTCACACTTTCTCCAACACACTCCGACTTGTTGACACAAATGCGGAGTTTTACAAACATACCCACACACAAACCACACAGACTCACATATGGCCTACTTTCCTGCTCCCCTGTCACGATAGGGATAAACACCTAACTGCTGTAGCTTTTACAGCTTTGCTGTGCAATTTCAGCTAGTCACTGCCATGGATGGGGGCCAAAAACCTTAATATGAATACCTTTAAAGTGGTTAGAATGAGAATTTATTATGAAATGTTTTGTTCATCGCAATGGACGTCAGTTTATAAACTGTGTTATTTATGTTTTATAGTTAGCGTTTCCTGAGCCAACAGTGCCTCAACTAATATGCAGGCATGAAATAATTGACAAGTAATTGTAAAAAGAAGCAGCACTTGTTTGTTTTCCAGGGTAAACATTTTTTCTGGCTCATACAGCAGAGGGGTAGAATACATTATAAACATAATCACTCTCGTTTCAAACGGCAGCGTCCTCATGCAGCCCAAAAGGAAAGCGGTGTATCTGTAAACTCTTACTTCAGCATGTTTGGATATAACAAGAATTTGTCAAATATGCTTGGTGAGGCTGTTTCATTCTCTTGTCCTTGAAATGCATCTTATTTGTCAGTTTCTCCTAACTGAGAAGGTACTGTGCCTGGGAGCTGTATTGCAGTATAGTCTATAGATGTATTTTCTCCAGATTCCAAGCTCACTTGAATTGGGGCCTTAGTTTATGTTGTCAGTTGTGGTTGGATTTGACCCAAGGCAGGTTTGGGAAATGTAGTGTCTAAGTCATACCCAAAATGTAGTGTCTTTAGTCATTTCAGTTTCTTAAATCAAGGTATGGAAATGCATCAGGAAGTTGTATATCAAGTTATATTCTTTTTGTGATCTTTAGGCTTTAGTTTCATTTTTAGGTGTTGGTTCTTGAATTTTTTTATGCTGGTGTAACATTATTTCCTGCTGCATGTTAAATTAGCATTTTGTACACATAAATGTATATTTTAAAGATAAAGTTCAGGTTGTGCAATGTGCTTTTTAGATCTTATTCTGTGTTTTTTGACTTTATCTGTTTTTCATTGACATTGAAGGTCACAGTCTTCAGCAGTAGAAACCTGTTTCATTTGCTCAGCCCTGGATCTGCATCTGTATCTACCCACCTGTTTCTACTGATCAGTGTCAACGCAGAACCCATTTAGCCTCCCCTGCCCTCATCTATCATAGTGTTCAAGCCTTGAGAAATGGTGGGGAAACTTGCTGGATCGGGGCTCTTCTCGGACCAAACATGGTCAGCCCTGTAGATTTATGATAACTTGAGAATTGAGTCAGTCATATTTTAATCTCTAAAACAGCCCAAGCTCCCCCATGGTTTGGGCACGGCTCTGCATCGTTTCGGCATGCATTCATGCAGATGAAGGCCCTGGCTGCGAAAGGCAGCACGATTCTCAGGACCGGAAATCCCCCTTCGGTAAACTGGCGCCGTGGCTTCCTGCATCGTGTGCCAGCGACGGTGCACGGCGCGTATGCAGATATGAGTCTGGGGGAATGTGGGTAAATGAGAGACGCCACAGGAGGAGCAGCAGGGATGCAGGAAGCCGCGGTGGCGGAAACCGTGCCCGTTCCTAATGAGGGGAGAATGATTAAGGACAGCCGCAGTGAGGTCCATCACTTATCCCAGCGCCAGCATAAAAGGACCACCCCGCAAGGACAGGCTCAACCGCGCAGGCTGAAATAGAGCCGCCGCAATCAATGAATACAGAGTGGTCATCCTCTCCGTGTGCCCATTAGACAGCAAACCAGTGGTATGAGCTAATTTCGCTCTGCTTGGATAAAGAAGGGCCAAAAAATCTCCACAGATTTCCAATACACAGTAATATGAAGGCTGTTATATTGTTATTATAAGTGGCATCATTTATTATATACCCATATTTGTGTAATGTCTTTGTCAGGGCAAAGTTCATTTCACAGCAGTTGGGAGTGTAACTGTAGCAGCCTCTGAACTGTAACATTGAACTTTTGTGAAATGCATGCCACATTACATTGAAATAGACAAGGTAAAACATGGTAATACTGAAGGTAATACCAATATCTAAATACCTTTTGACAGTTACATGATTAGTTTGGACCACGAAGTATACAATACGCCAAAGTTGTGTTAATGCAGTAGGCCTTCACTTTCTTTCATCTCTTTTCATTTTTCTCAAGTGAAAGTGCAGCATCCAGCCTTGCACTAATGCAGTCTGTAATGGTTTCCTTTTAGTAGCCACTTTAAGTGACACGATAGAAACTCCTCTCTCCATCTCTCTCCCCCTTGTATCAGATAATGCATTGTACATTGTATCGCTTGCTTAATTTGTCCCTGGAATCGGAGCCCAAACAAGCGATGCTGGCATTGAGACCTCAGTATCTTCGCTGAACTGACCTCTCTATCTGATCAATCTAATCTGCAAACATTATTAACAACCTGCCAGGGCCCAGAATGACAGAGCTCAGCACAGGCAGTATCTCAGCACTGTAGAGCTGTCAGGCAGGCCCCTTCTTCTGCCTCTGTTTTTTTTCTCTGGTCAGGCTTTTAGGCCTAGCTCCAAATAAACCCTTTCAATTACCTGAAAAATAAACAAGTGGGAGAAACAGCAAAGCCGAGGTACATGACGTAACAGTTCTCTCGGCTCAAAAACCTGGTCACAAGGACATCGCTGGATCCGTTTCCTGTTCCCTGAATAGGTTTGTGTTGGCTGAATTTGAATAAAAATATTAATTCCTGAAAGATGGTCAAAAAAACCAAACTATGTTAGAACATTCTAGATTCTTACTCTGCCTGTACAAATATGTACTAAAATTAAATTCTGTATCACTGACTCAGCTAATTAGTTGTATAGTATCTTAAAATGTTATTTCATTAATGCCCAAAAAAGCAAAAACAACCATAATTATATTAGAGAACCAGGCTGGGGGTTATGTACTAAAGATGTTTTTCCCCCCCTTCATTTTCCCTGTTACAGTGGATTTGAAATTCATGGTATCTTAGCAACAGGCATTAGATGTTTTATTTTTTCAACCATCAAACCCCACTACTTTCCTCTTGATAGTCTACAAGCAATTATCTACGCAGTCCTGTTATTATGTTCTTGTAATCATAGCTGGAGCTCAGAGCTTGCTGAGACTTCCTGCCGGTCACTTTGCATAAAGGACATCAAAGTGTTAAGCTAAATTTCATATCCGATGAGGTCATAATGATCTCAAGTAGTTGCATAATGAGCTTATTCTGAGAATGCAAGATCCTGACGCGGTATTATTAATGTGTAACATCAGCATTGCATCCCACATATTTAATTAAGACATCATATCTTTCCTCGGGCTGTATACCATCCGAAGTGTCTGTAAAGGCCTAGCTTTACAATTGGAATATGCTCTCTTCTTGGCTTTGACCAGGGGATGAATGAGAGTTTATTATTTAAGCAAAAAAAGGTCAGGGGTCAGAGATGACAGAAGAAATGCACTTGAAAAAACAAGAAAAAAGCACTTGTTTTATGTGAATTATCATCATATAGCCAAAGCCTGCTGTACTTAACCTGCAATATATCTGTATTTCTCCTTATCCTGCCCTTATGGGGAATTGTGGACTTGGTTAGATTTGCTACCTAATTTAGCTCCTACAGATCATTAAATAAACACACCATTTTCTGGGACTGTCTTGTTCCTGTGGGTTTGCCCCTTCTCTCATTGTCCCAGTCTCTTAGCATGCTTTTTATTCAGGTACACTCAGCACAGCACAGGTTCAGATCAGTCTCTTGTGGCCGCAGGTGTTAACGGAGAATCTGCAGGGTGTTGTAGGGTCTCTCTCTCTCTCTCTCTCTCTCTCTCTTTCTCTCTCTCTCTCTCTCTTTTTGCAGCCTGGCATGACCGTTGGACCCTGCGGAAGATTAAGGCACAGCTAACACTGTCTGTCAGCCCCTGAGACGGTCTTTGTTCAGTCTAAGGCAGCGCTTTCTCACAGGAAGGAGATTCTCCCACTTTGATTAACTGGCGCGAGCCGTGAGAACAGGGCCCCCACCGCAGCATGCGCGTCACACGCTTTGCCGCGTGACCTTCCCGTGTCCCCAGCGGCCGTCCCTGCTCCACTGCAGAGCTTTGCCTGTTTTTCGTTGTTTCGCCTCCCTCGTCTTTTGGGAGACGCTTGTTAACTTTGCGACCTGCCACATAAACCCCTCCACAGCTGGCACCCCCTGTGGCTGGAACATGCCCCTGCTTTCGGGAAGACCGCCTCGCTTGGTTGTACGTATTCCGCTCTCCTTTCATTATTGCAGATGCGGGCGCCGCTTACGTAGTCGATCAACATGCACCTGAGTGCTTTCCATCAGTTACTGCAGATGAAAGTCACTTCTGCCGGCGCACAGGGACTCAGCATAAGCAAAGCTGCCTCAGAAGTGAAGGTGCCCTCATATGGCCCCGCGCTCAACACCAGGATGTTAAAAGTCCGTCACAGCCAGAGACTGCTTTTAACAGAGATGCCTTTTTTGCACCTGCATGACATTGAGTTTTTGGAGCTGAGAGCTGACACGACCTGTCACACATTCTCCCACATCCTGTCCCCATCCTGTCAAAATGGCACCTCCAGATGAATGTGTACTTATGGGTCATTTTGAGGGGGTTTGAGAGATTGAAACTAAAATGTAGACTCAGAGACTGAACTGTCCAAAACAGTCTCCTGTTCTTCACAGGGAGAACACATTGCCGAGCATGCTCTGACCTCACTGAATGTCAGCCAATGCTGCTCTGTCTCTCTCCTTCCCTCCCCCCCTCCTCTCTAAAGGCTATTTTGAAATGCATGATGTTGTCCGAGACTCCAGAGGAATTTTCTTCTCTGCTGTGTGGGGATACAGGCAAATACTCAATACTCAGATGTTTACACTGTGTGAGTGTCTGTGTGAATACACTGCACAGACAAATGCTGGTGATATACACTTTCGGTGTAATCCTACATTGAAATGAACCTCTGTATGGGATGATGCATTTTTACAGGTGGAGACAGTATGACAGCTCCATATTCAGTACAACAGATGTGTGCTAGCTTGTATGTGAAGAGTATTATTTGCAAAACACAGCCTTTTCCCTCAGACAGCCCTGTGAGATTGATATTGCATGTCATATTTACATGCAACATTTCTACATGTTCTACTGCTGACTGTAACTCATCCCGTCAAACAGAACGATAAACGCCTTTTTCTGCTTTTCTGCTTTATCACAGAAGTCTTGGTTTTGTGGGGTAACCATGAAAAGATCAAGGCAAGTGGTCAAGGCCAGGAAATGATTGACGCAAAATGGGGTTTTTAAACTCATGATAGTCGCTTGACATGGTCTGTACCATATGGTGTTGTATGTTTTACATTCGTTAACTGTAGTATTTATGTTGTATCTTCTTAGAATGCAATCACAAATACGTTTCCATTTGCAGTGCAGCATTGCTTTTGGTGGATTGACTACTGGACATGACAAACTAAAACGGTCACATGCCTGATCGCGGTCGGTCATGAAAACCGGCTGTGGACAGAGGTCGCATATAGATTGGGTTGACAGTACCTCTTCAATGGGACAGCTCAACCCCAGCTGGCTTGTCTCAGGGTTTGAATGTCTGTCGTCAAATTGAATATGTGGCACCCACCTCCCGTAACCACCCCCTCAATGACTGCTAATAATCAGACGTTTTTTTCATGATGATTTGGCCTCGGTGATCCAAAGGATTATGAATAATGCATTGACTCTAAAATTGCAAAAGTAATCCTCTTAAATCTCCTTATGTTCTTAAGCAGAGGATGCTGTCTGTTCTGATTCACATACACTGTGTGTGTATATATAAGATCGTGTGTATATGTATGCATGCATGAATGTATGTGCTTGCATATACAGAAGCTCGTTACAATTAAGCAAACACCAAACAATGTGTGAATATGTATTAACTAGTAAGGAGTTGGGCCTTCCAAGACCAATTGAAACTGTTTCTCTAGGGCGGGGTGTGGACCATTCCAGTCGTAAGAAATCCTCCAGTTCTTTGATAGTTGTAGAAGATAAGAATCTAGTTTTTTTTTACTCCAGATCTTCATGTGGATTAAGTTTAACTCATTACTTCAGCTTAACTCGGATGTGGTGATTGAGGAAGCCATGGAAGGCGTTTGACTTCATCATGGTGTTCATGAAGCCACGTGTAAATGTGTGCAGCACCCTTGATGAGGCATTATTGGCTGGTGATGTGGGAACATCTTGAGGAAATGTTTGCACCACAGATTGCACCTGGTTGCCTACAATGGCTTTATATTCCTCGGCTGTAATCCTAGCCTGCCTAGAGTTGAGATGAGACTAAATTACTTCCAAGAAATTGCTGCCCATACCATAATGGATCCACCATGATGATTTGGCAAAAGCACATGTGGATTGAAAGACTCCGTTGGCTTTCAGTGAGCACAAACCTGTCCAGTCACCACGTTATACCTTATGCCTTGTTGTGCACTGGTCTTGGTTACAAGCAGTTTTCTGAATAGACGACTTTCCATAAATACCAGCTTTAAAAAGTTTATAATGTGAAGTTTTTGTCGAGACTGGGCCACTGAGGTGTCTCCTGTTACATCTGTCTATTCGGTGATGCTCAATATGTCAACACTTCTCTTTTCTTATGCTTGGCATTTTTCATTGTGATTTTTGGCACAGTTTCTATGACACATTAAATAATTTAGCCATTTACTGTGACCGATGCACCTCCAAAAAATACATGTGAAACACTCCTAATTACAGTTTAGTTACTTCATAAAAAAAGCAGCTCTTGTCTTCATAATTCTTTCTATCCCTTGCGCGTGTCTGTGTGTGTGTCATTCTAATTTCCATACATAAACACTTTATAACACATCCCTTTAACACTTTTGAGAATAATTACACCTTTTTACAAAGTAATTAATGTTTTTGTGTGAAACTATTATGTTTGGCTGCTTTATATCTGCTCCTTTGCCAATATAACATGAACAAATGTTCCATTTACTCCTCCATGGTATCTGAGCACACAAGGGAGTATAGTGTTTTGTTTGCCGCCTCTGTGTGGCCTGCCTGTACAGTAACCTCCCTTCCATACATGCCTGCTGAGGAAAGGCTGTTTGAAAAGATACTGTCCCATTGAGCTAAAAACACTTTAAAAGATAGAGCATAAAGCTCCTGCTCATTCTTGATTAGTTGTTTGAGAGGTGTGTCTGACTGGCCGTGCTGAGTTGATTAAGGTAGGATGCTGTGCTGCCGTAGTTCTTCACTGCATCATTTCATATGATTGAATGGCACTATGTCTTTATATGTACCATTATGATCATGAAACTGAGATTTAGCACAAAATGCTTAGTCTACCATTTACCCAATCTGGCTAGATTTCGTTTCCTGTGTGTTATATGCATTTTCCCTCTGGTTGTGCATAAATAATATTTGAGGCATGTATTTTTAGATGTTGACCTACTTTGTATATAAAAAATCTAAATAAAAATAAAATGCAGAACATTGTTGTTGCTGTGAGGATAAAGAGAAAGTAACGAGTATGAATGTGAGTGTGTATGCAGTTGTAAAGGTGCACACACATGTGTATCTGCGAGGTATGCAGGTGTAGATGGGCAGGTATTTGCGCAGACCTACAGATGCATGCACACAGCGACACTCCCATGCATATGTGCAGCTGCTAGCACTGTTGCATTTGTGCTTGTACGCATGCTAGCAGATGGAGCTGCACAGGTGTGCGCATGCGCACAGACGAGCAGGTGTGCACGCATGGCAAAGGCATGACTGACTGAATGAAAGGCTTTCTCATCCCCACTGTGTGGGTGATAGCGCATTAGCACGACGGTAAGCGGAGTTAATCCTCCTGCCGTTAATGGCACACTAATACCTTAAGATGTGGGCCTTTTGACACACATGCACACATTTTCCAAGACTCTCATGGTCTGCCTGCCTAGCTGTTATCACTCAGTAATGGGCCATTTGCACTTGCGTTACTTTTCCAGGATTTTTTAAAATAAGATTTTATCTCCCTCATGAATATGTATGCCTTTTCCAGTTGCTCAGAGGTATCAATTTTGCAGTCCTTCATAACTGATTACAATTCAGTCATCACACACATGGCATATAAATCATAAAGTGGTAATGATGTTTTGTGAAGATGCTATCTCATATTTTACCTGTAGTTATTTTTGTACTTTGTAGATGGTAATTTCCAAAGTCTTACAAGGTTTTGTTTTAATTAGTCTTTCGTATCCTCCATGGTGGACTAGCAGGGGAACAGTGTAACTTAATGATTACAAAAATGAGCTGGTAACCAGGAGGATACATGATCAAATCCCTTATGGGGACATCTCCATTGTATATGTTTTTTATTTCATTTTTTATTTTTGGTTCATTTTATTGTAACAGTAAACCGGTGATAATGGCTTTGTGTAAAATGCTGAAGGAATGGAAATTTTTCAGTGTGTATATACGTTTCCTCTGTGATCTAAACAAGTCCCATATGAGAAGGAGCTTGGTGTTTGTCTGAGCCAGCTGGTGCTGTGTGCCGTGTCTGAAGTGAATTCAGTAGCTTTCACTCGGTGTGCGTTTTGTCAAAGCTGCAGATGTGTGTGTTTGTGTGTATTTGTGTCCATGTTTGTGTTTGTCTGTGTTTGTGTTTATGTCTATGCAAGGTGTGTGTGTGTGTGTGTGTGTGTGTGTGTGTGTGTGTGTGTGTGTGTGCACATGTGTGTGCGCGCGTGTACGTGTGTGTGCGCACGCTGGGCTGTGTTGGGCTTGGGTCTGAATAATTCTATACCAGGGGGCTTTTTTAGATGCTCTTGATGTGACAGCACCGTCCTCCATTTTAATGACAAAGCACTTTAGCTCACCCGCCACTTTTCCCTCACGTCCCATTTGTTTTCATACGCGCAGCACCCGCATCATGGTCTTGTTTTTACTACAGGCTTGTTACTAAAGCACTATCATCACTAATGAGTCTTCTGAGGGGCAAAGAAAATTATACATTTACTTATTGATTAGAGCAATTTGAAGCAAAATGACAGGGAACCATTTAGAGTCTGAATAGCCCTGTTTCTAGAATCTAGAAGCATGCTTTTGAGTTTCCTCTATGTATATGTACCTGAAATAACAGGCATTTTCATTTACTCTGTATACTGTCATATGCTAACATTGTTGATCCTTACAGTTTCCTGTGTCTCCATTGCATTTTCTTGTAAGATATTTTACACACACACACACACACACACACACACACACACACACACACACACGTACACACAGTATTTCATGTACGCAAATACTTTGATGTTTTATCTTTCATTTGACTGCTCTTTTGAAGAGTCATCTCTATTAGAGTATTTCAGAGAAGATTCTGTGTTGTGGCACGTTTGTTGGTTATAGACGTCTCTGCTGTACATGTCATTGCACAGGCTTGACAGTTGCCTGTGAAGGTATCTGGAATAACTAGGTAACATAGCACTAGGATCCATCACTTAGTGCTTATGGGAACAAATACGACGGTGGCTGAGAGGCCCTTTACACAAACCCCAGCCCTGTAAATGAGTTACATGATGCGCAAGCCACCCCGGACAAGCAGCCATGCGCTGTAATGAAATTCCTCTTCCCAATCGCCAGGAAGATGGATGTGTGGTACAGCCGCCATCCTCTCCAGATTGATATCTAACACATAGGGCCACTCCCCGGGTGTTAGTAGGCCTGAGTGTTCTCAGGGAGGATGGGTAATGAGAGGAGCCCCTTCGCCACACCCCCACTCCACAGAGAGGGCTTCTGCTTCATGTGCTTAAGGCTGCGCACTCTCTCAAAGCCAGACATGAGCTTGAATTCCAAAGGGGAGATCAGTTTTTTTTTTTTTTTTTCTTTTCCCTGAGATGGTATGCTGTGGCGAGAACAGGGCTGAACAGGGCCCGAGCTGCAGGTTAAAGCCGTACCGCGACGCAGCTGCTGGTGTCAGACGCAGCCCGTCAGCCAGACTGAGTGGTGATGTGATGTGGTGTGTGTCCCTGATGGCTTGGTGTCCTCTAGTGCCTGTGCGCTTGACATTGAGGGCCCTGAGGTAAGACGGGCAGCGTGGAGAGAGCTTATCGGCGCATCCCGCACCTGTATGTTCTGGGTTCACCATGGCAATGGACACCGACTCCACGCCGTGTTTCTCCACCACCTGAGTGACACTGTGATCAACAGTTAGGTGTCTCAGTGTTTATCTCTGGCCAGTCTGTAGGTCTGCAGCTGCCAGTGGCATTCGATGAAGCCCTGTAGACGAGGGCCTGGGGCAGTGTGAGGCGTTTGATCTGTCCCCCTGGCCCACAGGGGCGCACGCGTGCGTTTAGCAGTTATGCCCGGGTTCCCCTGGCCCCACCAAACTGGGCCACGCTTCAGCGCGGCCCCCACAAACCCAGCCCCCTTAATAAATAATCCCATTAGCACATGAAAGGTAACATCTGGCCGCAGCGAAGGAGCCAGTCACACCTTCATAGGCGAGCCATTTGTTTTTTGGATGAATGAGGGCCCCCCCCGGCGCCCGCGCTCGAAAGGCCGCTTTTCATTTTTCATCTGGATCCTCGCCGCTTTCGGGGTTCCTGTCCAGACCTGGGTGCTGCTCACCAACCCTGCTCACGCGCGCCATAACTGTTTGCATGCTGCCGGTGCAGCTCCCCGTTATGGCTCTGCTGCTCTCTGTCTCTCCGTCTCCCTCGCTCTCTTTCACTCTGCTTTTCCATCAGTCTCTCCCTCCCTCATTCCATCTCCGTGTCTTCGCTGTCCCTGTCTTGGTCGCCGTCATTCCCCTTTGCCTGTTTTATTTCTATTTCTCACTATCACTCTCTGTCTGTTTTTCCCTCCCTCTCTTTCTCCCTCCCCCTTTTCACCATATTTTTTCTCTCTTCCTTCCCTCTGCATCTCTCTCCATCAATCCATGTCACAGTCTCTCTGCCTCAGTCTCTGTATATCTAGCTCTCTTTCTTTCTCACTCCATCTCCCTTTTTATCTTTCTGTCTCTCCATTGACCTCTTCCTGTTTCTTGCTCTCTGTCAGTGTCTGTCTGGAGCGCATGCAGTTGTAGAAGAACAGTGTCTCCTCAAATAGGGAGGCTGTCTGCTGCGGGATGTCCAGGGTGGTCGTACCTGTGAAGGTGTGGTGCAAGAGCCGCTGATCTCAGAACAGTGATTACAGAGGCGTGCTTAAGAACGCTCAGGGCACGATCTGTCTCCACTTCCCTTTCCACACTGTTGCGCCTAAATTCATTCATTCCTAAAAATAAGTTTTTGCATCAGGGCTGTACAGATGACTGCATTCCTCCTGGACTTTAGTGTATCTCTCAGCAAGATAAAGAGTGTCTTCCTCTGTGCGTGCGTGTGTGTGTGTATGAGAGAGAGGGAGTGTGTGCGTGTATGTGTGTTTGTTGTGTGTGTGTGGGCGGGTGGGCTGGTACAGGGGAGATTCTCAGCCTCAGAGCTACAGCATGATGAGAAGCTCAAACATGCCATTACTCCTGATTACTCTCCAGTTAAGGAGAGCACCCTCTGTCAAACACATCTCTCTCTTCTCCCTATATTTAACTTACAATTAAGATTGCCTTTTCCGCCACTGATTACCCACTCCGTATTCATGTCCTCAATACAAATTGCTGCATCGTAGTTATTTGTGTTTGTGTTTTTTTTGCATTTCGGTTTTGTGGATATGTCCGCTTGCTCCCCACAATCTTCAGCACCTCAGAAATGCAGCATCATTCCAGTTTTCTCCATGAATGCTTCAGACTTCATGACCACATTGAAAATAAAGCATACCTAACTGCCACACATCCGTTTAACTAACCCGACCTGTGCACCACATTTTAGGAAGCCAGAGCTGTGCTCTAAAACTCACACAGGCGATTTCTCCTTATTCATATTAACTTTTTCACCTGCTGTTGTCTTCGCTGAAACTTGAGTGCACCATGCAGTCGTGACCGCTGCGAGACATTACGAAAGCATTAACGCACATTAACCAAGCTCCCCGTACCTGGGAATCAACGAGTCACCCCCAGGCAGGGAATGAGACGTGACGTTTTCTCTTAATTTATCAAAGCAACCGAAGTGAGAAACAATTCCACTCCCCGCCCCCCCTCCGCTCCCCACCCCCACCCCCCATCCCCCTACAAACAACAGAAGCACAGGGGCTCAGTCTAGTCCCAGCCTTTGCACCCGACCCAATTCAACTATTCGTGACCGGGGTGGGGGGGTGTGGTGGGGTGGGGGGGATGCAAGGGGATGCGAAATGCAAAGCCGATGCCGAAAGTGACTTACCTTGACAAGTGGATCAGTGACAAAAAGGACGAGACGGCAGAGATCCTGAGTGATGCCAGCGCATGTCCGTTCCCTCAGTGGATTAGAGAGCTCAGCCCGAGGAGAGGACGTTCCATGGCGGAGGCAGCGGGGGCAGCAGTGGCTGTAGCTGTTGCACATCGGCTCTTCGGCTTCGGCAAACCGGTGGGGCGAGAGAGATTTCCTCTGAGCGCGGCGAGGTTCGGGCTCTCCTCTCCTCCTCTCCTCTCCTCTCTGCTCTCTCCCCCCCCTTTCCTCCCCTCCTCCTCCTCCTCCTCCTCCTCCTCCCCTCCTCCGTCTCCTCTCCGGGAGCGAGCTGAGCGAGAGACGCAATCACAGCACTGGCTCTCACCGGCAGCAGGCGCACACGCACGAGCTCTCCATCCTGCTGCTGCAGTCCTCGTGTGTGAGCCAGCGAGTGAGCGCCAGCGTGTGTGTGTGTGTGTGTGCGTGCGTGTGTGTGAGGGAGGGACGTGGACTGAGGAGGAGGGAGCGAGGGTGGTAAGGAGGAGGGATAAGAGCTGTGGAGGGAGGGAGGGAGGGACGGAGGGATGGAGGGGGCTGGGGGGGTTCCGGGGAAGGCCACCACTCGTAGCTGCTACAGTTGGTGTACTCAACAGTAAAGACCTCCTTATCTTGTCTTGTATCCTCCGTTGTCAGAAAGATGTTATATAAACCAAGAGGCTGGAATCCTTGCAAGAAAATAATAAGCTGCTGTGTTATTTCTTTAATTGAATTTGTCCTCCCACATCACTCTTTTGGGGGGTTTGTGTACTATGTTTTTGTGTGCATGTGTTTGTTTGTATGTTTGTGTATGTTTGTCTGTTTATGAGAGACAGAGAGAGAGTGTGTGTGTGCGTGTGAGAAAGAGAGGGAG
Organism: Albula goreensis; assembly: GCA_022829145.1. Classification (NCBI taxonomy): domain Eukaryota; kingdom Metazoa; phylum Chordata; class Actinopteri; order Albuliformes; family Albulidae; genus Albula; species Albula goreensis. The sequence goes on from CM040759.1 coordinate 18,362,884, forward strand.
AGAATGAGAGATGTGTGTGTGTATGTGAGAGAGAGAGAGAGAGGGAGAGAGACGTGTGTGTGTGTGTCAGGAGAAGCAGTAGAGGGAATAATGTTTGTCAAGTCTGTGCTGTTGGCCTCCCACTTAGTCGATTCCTCCTCTGCCCCCTCCCCTTCCACTCCGGACGTCCCATGGGGAAGGGGTAGCTCAGCAGGCGCCGAGCTGTATGGGGACACAGCCGCTTCTCCACACTTTCATTTCCGAGCGCGCCTTTTCAGGACGTATCCTTTCAACCTGTCCGTCAGCGTCTCGTTAGCGACATTTGGCGGGGACTGGAGCAGCGGTGGAGCTTTAATTGTTTTTCCCCCCGCTGAGCCGTGCCGAGCTATGGCGCCTAATTGAACCGCGCCTCCCCGGCCGGCCAATGACACGTGTAGCGCCAGAAAACATCAGTAGACGCGCGGTGCACTCTGCAGGGAACGCACTGACATTAACGTGGGTGTCACCGGGAAAACCCGCTACCGCAGCTCAAGATCCGCATTGAGATTGGTTTTGACACACATCTGTGTGATCAGTGTTGTACTGAAAAGCAGCTTGTCGCTGCCATCTAGCCCACTGTGGATGTTTTCCTTTTGGTCTTGGTGCAGCCCCTGCCTTTTATTTGCACAGCCGCTCTGAGCTGGATTACACGTATATTGTCTAGTGGGTCAGAGGTGCGCTGCTAATGTGTTGGTATTTTCCTTGTGTGCATGTGTGCATGTCTGTGCACGTGTGCATGCATGCATGCGTGCGTGCGTGCGTGCGTGTGTGTGTGTGCACGCGTTATCTACACACAGAGACCACAGTGTTATGGGAACCTGATCAGCCAATCACAGGGGCCCAAAGCAGGCTTTAAGCAAACACTGACTCAAGCTGCTCTGCTGTCACTTCCCATAAATAATACAAAGGCTGCCTGCGTATTGACATTCATATCAGACAGTGTGCTGCAGATGCTAAACTTAGCTTTTTTCTTCCTGTCTTAGTTTTAATAAAGTCTTTTTTGGAATCAGTTGCAAATTCAAAAAATCCATCAAAATATTCCACAGCAATGCAAAAAGAAACTTTTGTTCTGTATTTGTATTTTGTTTTTTCTTGAATAATTTGTTTCGCTTTCAGGTGTGCATGCTAGCAGGGAAGCCGGGCCATAGTGGCTCTGCTAACCTAAGTGTGCAAGAGATGTGATTCTTGAGCTACACGCTCCCTGCTCTGATTCGCGTTTATGGTTCCCTTTGTGTGTTTCTCGCTTTGCCTGCCGCCCGTTGCAGTTGATATGGGCCCGGGCTGGAAGTGACGATTGGAAAAGCGCCATTGCTCGGCTGCCGCGTCAGCGCTCCTGCAGGTCGTTTCGCTCTCGGTCTGAGCGTCTGCCTCTCCGGGGGGGCGGCCTGTGTGTCAGAGCCGTTATGAAGAGAGAGTCAGCATTCCTCCTCAGCTCCCATCTGACATGAAACCAGGCAAAATGGGGGGCTCAGAATCCACAGTGTATTGCCACACTGTCTGACTGTAACTAAGTAATGGCACAGCCTCAATGTACAGTAATTGTGTCTCTAATGAACCGGCGGGTGGATGACTATAGTTAAAGTGAACAGTGTGTGCTTTGCTTGAGTAAGCAAATCTGGAGAAGCCTCTTAAAAGACACTTTTTTTGTTCCGTGAATGCAGTGTTATGTTCATTGTGGTGTAGTAGAATATTATGATTTCCACATATTATTCAAAGTAGAATGATAACGTTAGTTGTTCTAATCTATGAGCTGCATGTGCAGTGCTCCTCTGTTCAGTGTAACCCCTCTTCCTCCTTTCTCTCTCCCCCTGATCTACAGGGCTCTCGGAGCAGCTTGTTTACGTGGGGAATGTGGCTCAGATCCCCTCTGTAGATTACGCGTTTCTCAGAGGCCCGCCATGGGAAATGAGACCATAAAGAAAAGCCGTGCTTCCTGCCCATACAAGGGCCAGCACTTGGAACAGTGCTCAGTCTGTAAAAAAAAAAAAAAAAAAAAAAAACACTCCATTATCAGTCCCCTTATTTATTTCTCTATCGTCTTGCTTTCATTTTCACACTGCTTCCAGAGTTCTGGAGTCCGGCGCCCTCGGTGATATCGTCCCCGTCTCCCTCGGGGACAGCGAACCGCGGCACGCACTTCTTCGGAAGGGGAAAGGGCCTCTCCGTAGAGATGATGTACATTCAGCTTTAAAATCTATTTCCTTTCGCTGAATAATTAATGGTTTCTCCCCGGGTTATATTAATAGAGGTGTAATGCTTTAAATAAGTGTGGTGTGAAGATGTGTCCCAGTGCATGGCAGAAGCCAGGGTGAAGGAACACCACTGTGCCATCTCACAGATCACCCTCCCCGTGAAGACAATAATAGCACGGTATTTCACATTCATTTGGAAAATTCTCCAGGGAATCTTTACGAAACTAAAACAGTGCGTAATGCCATATCATTTAGTCAGTAAAATAAAATCACACCTCTGTGTAAAATAAATAAATAAACAAAAAATTTACAAAATAATAAATGATCTTTGAGATATGAGGAAGAGGAGAAGCAAAGTGCAGGTGCTGCCAAAGGGGAGATGTGATTAGAAATGTTACCTAGGCACTTCAAAAATGCTCAAATATGATGCATTTCAAATGTATGCCAATTTTAATAGATGTGATGATGGGGTGAACACAGTAATGGTACAAACTAAATGGAACAAAGTAAAGTCTGTTTTCCATAAACACTAGTCATGTTATCAAACTCATGAATTTGTAACTGAAAATGTTTTTCTATCTCAGCAGGGGAGACAGGAGAGGTAGCACAGGAGAGGTTTTTATGTTGTTGCTGGGTATCTATCTCAAATTATTGTAAAAGTTGCACCACTATTTATTGATGTCACACAAGTCTAAAACAGTAAATGCTCCCAGGCTTGTGTCAGTGTGGCCATGGTGTCTGTTTGACCATCAGGTTTAGCCCATTAATGCCAATGCTGGATTCTAATTCCTAGTTAAATTTCCGTCTGTGTTGTCACTGAAATTATTTTGAAAGTAGGTGCTCTTGAAATGAATAAATGCATAGATTTCCGCTGTAATATTCAAATTTTCTTGGGGGGATGGGGGATGGGGGGCGTGCCCCTGGGGCTGGGACTCGTGACCACAGTATTTCAAAAATCCTGGCTACGGTCACTGTATTAAACTGAAGTGGCTCAGCAGTGATTGTTTAAACCCTTCTCAAGACTCCCCAGGTTTATTGGAGCATAAAAAGCCAATTTGACAGAACATGGGTCCATGGCTGCCGTAAACCCTAAAGGGCGTGGATAAGCAGGTGTTGGGTGTCGAGGGCGAGACTCTGGGCTGCGTGTTTTTGTTTTTACCCATCTGAAGCAGCGCTGCCCCCTGCTTTTTCTTTGGAGATTGTATGTGTGTGTGTGTGTGTGTACGTGCGTGCGCACGCACATGTGCATTTGTGCTTGAGAGACACGTGATGTGTGTCACAGTGTGAGTGAACAGTGTGTACATGAGCCTTTCTGCCAGTTGAATGATCGAGAGAGTTTGTATAGGAGAGTGTGACTGTGGCTGAGTTTTTACAGTTCTTTGTCTGAGGGGTTGAGTGTGTGCATGTGTGTTTGAGAGACTGTGTGCGCGTGTGTGTGCGCGTGTGTGCGCGCGTGTGTGTGCGCGTGTGTGTGTGTGCGTGTGTGTGCGCGTGTGTGTGCGCGCGTGTGTGTGTGTGTGTGTGTGTGTGTGTGTGTGTGTGTTAGTAAGAGCAAGTGTGTACATGAGTCTTATCCCACTGATAATAAGCACTGCATGGGCTGTTAGTCACAGATGGTGGCTACTTCACAAATTGCAGCACTTTGTGGGGTTGTGTTGCTTGTTTTTCTGTTTTTTTAACTGTATTTTTTTGTACATTCTAGAATGGGCTTAGAGGCACACTCTGAAATAATGTGTTTTGTCTGTTTAGACTGATTATTAAATTATTATTATTTCATGGAGCCAGCCTGGTTCCTTTTGTATTATAATCACAGTTTGATGAAATCATAGATAAAGGGTAGCTAGATTTAAAATTCTATTCATATAATTTGCATTCAGTAGTTCATTTTCCCACCATGTGGAGAACTTAATGGGAACTGGCCTTTCCTCCCTCGCAAATCACTATAAAGTTAACATTTCAAAAATACAAAATAAAAGGGCAGCTCAGAATTTATGTGAAACATTACTATGCAAAATAGTATGGTTTTTTTCTGACTGTACTCACTGTGGAAATGTTGATTATAATGGACATTTGTCAGGATGCATGTTTTTAAAATTCAGTTTCTGTGGCTTATTGTCATAAGACACACCGCATGGTCACTTTGACATAGCTTCTGTGCTGCAGTGCAGTGTAGTTTACTTACAAACACACCTGTGTTGCTGAACACCTTAGAGCCTTATATTTCCCTCATGAGGCTTGACTCAGGTAGTGTTGAACCCACAACCTTCTATTGTGGGGGTTATGTCATTCGTAGTATATCTCCATCCAGTGCCTCACCAATGACCAGAGAAGAAAACACACTGCCTGCAAGTGCAGTTGTTAACCCAGGGCATATGAACTTCTGAGTTGCTTAGGGATCCTTGTTTCTGTGAAAGAGGGGGGTGAATAATTGCACTCTGTCGTCATCACTGACTTGCTGATGTGGCAGATATAGCAGGAGATTTTCCTCATTGACCTCCCTTAAGCCAGAGCCAAGCATTCCCCTAAATGGCTGATTATTTGAAGAAGCAGACCTGAACACTTCAGTCATTGAGCGGTTTGAATGAAGGCTAGAGCCGAGTATCTCTCCCATTAAGGGTGTTATTAAAGCCACTGTACCTGCGTGATGGAAACATTTCAAAGGACTAATCTGGTTTCAGAGGCAAAACTTCACACACAAGGCTTCGTTCTCACTGCCCCCCCACCCCCATCGCCACCCCTGCCACCCCTCCTCAGACTGGCTTTGAAGCTTTATCTCCCAGTGTAGTGCGGGCTCAGAGTGTAAAGTGTAATTAGATGTCTGTAAGACACTTACAACACGGAGGATGGTAGCCAGCCTCTGGAGACCTGCTCCTCGGCTGACTGTAATTTGACTGCTGAGAATAACAGCTTTGATAAGATTAATATGGGGGGATATGGTGTTTCTTCACGCAAGCCGCTCATTCCCAAGAATCACATGAATATTGATCTAGCATCCACTGCCAACCTGCTACTCCCCACCCCCTTCTTTTGTCTGTAAAAGTTTATGGTTTGTCTCATGAAACTGTGCACACTCACTTCTGAGCAGCTTAAATGTTTTATTTTTTCCCCCCCATGTTCTGAAACATCTTTCTTGGTAATATACTGTGCACTGTTGCAGCAGAGGACGTTATGTATAAAATTTTCAGTATGTTGTGATCTGAATAAATGTTTGTACATTAGCGGTTTGAGCAGGCAGCTGCTTTTGGTTGAGTTTTTTCCCCAGAATGTCACTCAGAGTTTTCATGTCACATTGCAGTGAATGGGGCCAGTCATTTCCACTAGAATAATTCACTGTCTTCAAGGAAATAGTTTACTGTTTTGCACTCCCAGGCAGCAGTAATGCTAAGGCAGTGCTATGTTTTAGCATGCTTTGAATGTAAATGTCAGTGTACATTAAATGTGTTCTTGCATGTGCTGCCAAGCTACCCAGTTACCACACAGCTAGTTTATCGGTCCTTACCATCCCTATCTCTGTTTCCTGATAATTAAGAGGTTTTTTCATTGCTGATTATCTGTTAACCATAAAATTATATTTATATTATGCTATAAAATTGCAGATGCATTGGTGATTAAAATCTGGAAATTCCCATCAGTTCATGTAAATTTCAGAATAACTTCATATCAGCCTCTGTATAGCTATATAAATATATTTTATAATTATGTTGAACAGTGGTTATTCATCCTTAATAATGTGCTAAAGGAACTGAAATGGTGGCAGATGGAGCTGGGGTTTGTGAGCGGCAAAATGAAAACAGAAATTAAGACACGCCATTTTTGATGGAAAGCATGGCTTGACCACTGTTTGGTCATAGACAAGCAACTACTTTAGCTGAGCAGTCTTCACCCTTTTTATAGTAGAACTGCAGTGTCTGTTTCATTCCACCAAAAAAACATACTTTATCCCAACATTGAATATGAGCATGAAAAACAGATCTCAATATGGTGAGGGAGAGAGTCTTCATTTTCATACTGGTCCTTGGCCTCTGTTTTACTAAGGCACTCAACTCTTATGAGGTGAGGCTCCTGGCTTTGGGGAATTTCTGTTCTCTGATAGGGTGAGACACCTGGCCTTCGGGGAATTTGTGGCCTCTGATAGGGTGAGACTCCTGGACTTGGGGGAATTTCTGTTCTCTGATAGGGTGAGGCATCTGGCCTTGGGGGAATTTGTGGCCTCTGATAGGGTGAGACACCTGGACTTGGGGGAATTTCTGTTCTCTGATAGGGTGAGGCATCTGGCCTTGGGGGAATTTCTGGTCTCTGATTGGGTGAGGCACCTGGACCTGGGGGAATTTCTAGCCTCTGATAGGGTGAGACTCCTTGGCACAATTTTGGGTTTTTTTTTTTTTACTCATGCTGTTATTTCTTTCTGTTCGGTGTTTTATTCAGCTGGTTTCTGCTCTTGTAGTATGTCTCTCTACAGCTTTTAACAAATGAAATTACAAGTAAATAAGTATTAGATGTGTTTTATACAAGTTAAATACCTTTTGGTAGTAGAAATTATTTAAAAAGGACCAAACACATCCTTTTTATTGCAGTTTTATAGGGCAAAAAGCAACTTTGTTGAAAAGGACTGATTTTGCCTTTGGTTTGCTATCCTGCAGGTGAGGGGTCATAGAGCAAACTGGTAATCAGGATTTAACAAACGGTGTCAGGCAAGCTTATTGCCATGTGGTCAAAGCAGCGCTTCTTTGAAGGCCAGGAGGCCCAGGTACCAAATAAGACGCGGTCTTAGCTGAGGTTATCTCTGTGACCGGTCTATCACAGCCCCCAGTCACCGTCACCTGCCCCTCCCTCCCTGTCCGTTCATAACCCCCTGTGGCCAGCCCGTTCCTGGGATATGATTTTCCCCTAGACAGCCTAATTAAAGTCATAAAAAATTATATTCTGTTTGTTGTGTTTGATGGCTTTGTAAGCAACCATTAATTCCGGTCTTGCATGCCGTCACACTTTTAAGTAAGACAGATTACACTGTCCACAGAGAGAGTGATGTGCCGCCCTCCTCCTTTATCAGTCTGGTGCATCTTCAGCTTTACTGTACTTTATCATTTCAGCTTTTTGGATTGTGCCAGCTATTTTATTCATTAGGAACACAATTATTTCTGATGTCTTTAATAGAAGATGGATAAATGTGCTATTTTATATTACAGTTTTTTTAATTGAATTAAATATTAATTTTAAAAAGTACGAAACCTCTCTTAATAAACAAACTTATGCATCACTGTAATCCTCCAGGAAGTCTATCAAGGTGAACTGATTTAAATTATTCCAATTCCATTATTTTCCTCAAACTATATCCAGGGTATTCCTTACACACCTATTGCTCATACCCCAAAACCTTATTGATATTACAAATCAATGTATCAAAATGTACCCATTTAACACTGAGCATTTTGGGCCATAACTGTTTCATGTTTGCTCTCTGTAGGGGTTTTGTATTGCATGTGTTTGGAATTATGCTGTGAATATTTTCAGGTTGTTTGCCAATGCTACAGCACTGCCATAATACATTAAACATTACACTTCGTTGTAAACATTAAATATAAATATCCTGTCTGCTTCTAAATATTATGCAGAAAGGACTATAGGTATCCAGTGTGCCATAGGGAAAATGTTTTAGCAATACAGCCAACCAGGAAAGTCATTCTAATACAATTTCTTTCATCGTGTCATACAATTCATTTCCAGCTCCAAACTGCAAATCTGGGACTTACAATATAATACCCAATATCTGTTAGCACAGCCAGAATTGAATTGACCGCTTCATTTCAGTTAGCTTCAGAATTTAACCCAGCCGTCATACCATTTATTCTCTTTTATTAAAACCATTTGGGTTTATCTCATTCCAATGCTTTACTGGGTTTTGACTTGAATTTTAATTCTTTTTTCTTATTATTCAAAAAAGCTCTCTTTGATTGTATCCTTGCTGTTTGAATCAACAGGTGTAGCATTCCAGGCATGGCTTTTTATCTATAGCATTTCCCATTTAATAACAGAGATTGCAACCAGGGAAGTATGTTTTATCCGACCGTTTATATATCATCAGTTTTATAAACCATGAGCAGTCCAGCGTACCCTTCCGACTCATTTCAGTTTTCAATACCCAGCTTTACAAATGCATAGGTCATAAAAAAGTACAATCTATGCAAGTTCCATTCACTAAGGCACGTTGGGCCGTAATCTGAATATTACACAGATGTAAGGTCCCCATATAAGGTCCTAGTTTAATTAGGTTAATTTGATTGAAAATCAGCCCTTAATTTTTTCGGGGCAGAAGAATGATGAAGCCTGAAGCAGCTGAAGCAGGATGTTGGGAACGCACACACACACACACACGAAGAGCCGACACCAGCTCACACATCACACCTCCTCTCCACTCTGCTACAGCCGCTTCAGTTGTAATGAGAACAGCAAGACCCCTCTGCGGAGGTGCAGTTGAAAGAGCCATATCAGAACCCATCACTCTATCACTCTGTAATGTCTTCATAGCACTGAAATCCCATATCCTATCTGGCTTTCTGAAAGGGAGGCTTAGGTGCTGGTTTTTGCCATTTATAACAGAAGTAGCAGCAGTTGCTCAGCTAACATCGCATCCAGTCGAACCTATTGAAAAAAATCAAGCCATGTTAAGCAATGGCCAGCCTCAGCTGCTCTGCAGCCAGGCTGAGCTTGGCCAGGGGACGCGCTGCTGAAGTTGGCAGCCATCACAATAACGCGATGCCGCTATAGAGGCCTGTGTTCTTGCCAAATAAGTTATGTGACCACTCCAGCAGCATTTCAGCTCACTTATTCCCTGAAGCCTTCCCGTGGGAGACAGCAACCAGGCAAGAGCAGTGCGCCGAGCAGAGGATCACAAACATGTACTCCAGTCACAGTGTTAATGTTTCAATTAGCAGCACTTCTGCCAGTTAAAATTACATTTGAAAGTGTAGTTATTTCATTGTGACTTCACATTTCTCAAAAAAGCACTTTGGTTGTTATTGGGAAAACTCTCCAAAAATGTATTTTTTGTCCAACTTATTAAGCACCCTTAGTCGAAATACGAGTCTGATATGTGCATCTGTTAAATATGTATTCATTTATGGAAGGTTCAAAAATATATGAACCTTCAGTAAAAAAGAACGTTTTATCAAATATTGCAGCATACCAGTTTTCTCAGTTTGCCCTCAGGAAGAGACTATTCTTCCAAGGATGAGGGATGATATTTCCCAGTAAAATTCTTCAGTTCACCTCAGGGCATAATGTTTTGCATTGTGAAATTGTATGACTCTTCTTCATTTTACCTGTTTGCATTGCGTGCCGGACTGGGTCTCCCTCGTTTTCATCACATCTTCAGAGGCTGTGTAGAAAGTAGGTTATATATGGTTTGTGTAGTATGATGCTCTGTGTATTATACCGGTATGTGCTGAATAAGAGACACATAGCCAAATATCATAACTTCATCAATTGAAGGGTGCATTTATCTCAAAAATGTACACAGGTCCTTTTTTTTTTATAGCCTATGCATGCCTAACCTGTGTTTAACCTTTGTGATATGGATGTTTTTGGGTATCGCATTGCTCAGGTGGTAGTCTAGTAAGACACTTGTTAAAGATAAAAATTAAAGCATTGTGCTGCATTATTCAAAAGTTCTTCCTCCACAATTTTGGTAAGAACACTTCCTTCCCTCTCTTTCACAGCCACTGTATATCAGTTTTTATTTTGCTTATTAGTCCATGACCCATTGCATCAATATTTCTCTGGCTGGAGAGAGAGAGTTTTATTAATAAAGTTGCCCAAGCAATAAAAACAAAATATAATGTACCATATCTAGACATCTTGCGAATGTAATTCTTGTGTGCAAAGTCAAGCGAGATGCCATCAGCTGGAAGTAAGCCAGGATTGATGGGCCACTGTAAATGTGAAATGAGGGTTTTGTGCAAAGTCCCCAGTAGAGGGCTGTTTTATTTGGTTCAGCATGTAAAATTAGAATCCTCTGAGTGTCCTCGAACAACAGGAACGCACAGTGGAGGGGTAGACCCCTTAAGGACAGTGCATTGCCTTCTAGCTGTTGACTTTTATTCACCAATCTTCAAAGTTGGAAGAATGAGCAGGAATGGGGGCTTGTTTCCTCAGAGAAAGACGGGTTTATCCGCTCTGTGACTTTTGCTGTGGCACCCAAGGGGAAAGTACAAATGGTTTTTGAGGAGGTGTATGAGTTTTTTTTGGATTCCATGAGCGGGAACTGAAAATGCACTCATGATCAAATCAATCTAGAGATCGGCACAGGCCGGTTTTGATTGCACATTGTGTAACGGGGACTGTTAATTTCATAATCTATTCCTGCGGTGTGAAGCACCTTCTTTAATTAGCAGTTCTCCATCAGTATCACTTACATAAGCTTTTATTCTTCCCTTCTGTCAGATTAACTTTTGGGGCCATCAGGAATATTTGGATTCAGAGTTAAGAGCAGCATGAGAATGTCTCCTCTTTGTTTGAGGCTTGTGATGTCAGAGCTGTGTATTAAACGGTCTGAGTTGTGCTCAGGAAGGCACAATCACTGCACTGCATAAACACTGAGTGGAGAAACGGTCACAGCAGTGTATCACCAGCATTTAATTTGCCCTAATGTATCTCTCCCTCCATTAGCAGCCATGCTTGGTAAAACAACAATTACTTCCGTTTGGTATCTTAAGGATCATTCATGTCTGAGCCCAATATATTTAACAGGGGAAAAGGGAATGCAAACGGTTTTATTCTCACAGCAATAAGCCCTAATGAGAAACTGGTCCAGGGGAACAGAGATTTAACAGGGAGGATGACTGTTTTTATGCTGTGGGTCAGACAGTAATAAGATGCTTTGTAACTTTACAGTTATCTTGAAAACTTTATGGTTGTATCAGAGAGGGTGCTTTTGTCAACCCAAACAGCAGCATTGGGACTGTAGTGGTTAGGGAACTGAATTTGTAAATAGGAGGTTTCGGGTTTGACGCCTGCTTGTGGCAGTGCCAGGTTGTTTAGTAAAGGCCTCAGCTGGAGCATCATGGGAAATTGTCCAGCTGTATAAAGGTGAGAACGTCATTACATTTTTTTTTTTATAGTGAGAACCTTCTGTGCAGTCCATCTAGACTTGCCATTGTAGTGTCAAGCTCTTTGATTTTTGCTGGAAATTGTACCTTCCAGAGAACATAGAGCTGGATAGCAATGAGGGCATGCCTGCTCTCCTGCCAGCTGTGTGGTAACAGCTGTAGCCAGGTCTGTGCTTATTTGACCCTTTCCCCTGGTGGTGGTTGTTGTGTCATATCTCTCAGCATAGGCTGTGCTGCGCTGGAGTTTATTCTCAGATGTATCTAAATTGACCTGAAATGTCAGAGGCCCTCTATTACATTTTCATGTGGTTATCCCCGGGGAGCCTGCCATGAAGCTATTCTCTTTCTGTCTCTCTACAAGTCTTTTACTGGCCATGTTTATCTGCTGCGCTTTTCAGTAATTGGATTCTTAGTTCACAGTTAGGGAAATAACACTAAGCAGCAGTCATTTGTGCTCTGCTTTCTAATCAACAGCTTCTAATTAGTATAAATTGTATTGCTGCAATGACACATGCCTCTGGTCATATTTCATTTAGACTTTTATATTATTTATTTAATCCCAAACTTTGTATCATTTTCAAAGTACAGTTCACATTGTTTTGCCTCAGAAATATATTACATTTAACCAGATAGAAGTGTGTTCATTATAATCGATGCGTCAATCCCTTGACTGAGTTTACATGATGGCAAACTTTTGATGTTTTGCTAAGGTGGACAGGTTGTATATCACGTTTTGATAATCTTTATCTACAGCCACACCTGTATTGGATTCTATCCTTACCAGCAACAAACTGTGAATGTATCATGGTTGTTTTAACTTTGAGGAAAATATATTTTATCTTTTGATTTTCAAATGGCTTACAGTGCCACAGCGGTGTCTTAAACAGTTTTAAACATGCGTGTTTATTTCTGGCATCTCCTTCAACAAACTTTATTTCTCCCCAGGTCAAATAAATGCTTGCATAACCTTTATGTGTTTGTCCAAGTCTGGAATCATAAAAAAGGAATTATGGAACACTTTTAGAACATGTAGGTGGCTCTTTTAAAGGTTGTCTCTGAAGTCAGAATGTAGTTTTCAGCACAGTGTGGAGGGTCTGTTTTTAATATTTAAAGTGTCCCTTCAAGTGAACATGGCTGTCTCTGGTATTTTTGTCTCAATTCAAGGCCGATTAAAAAAAATGTATTCTACTTCATTTTTAATTTTTTTCTTAGAGTCGTAATAAGTAAACACATTTGTGTGCAATTTTGTGTCTCCACTTCCTGATTGCTAACATATTGTAATGTCATTTATTGCTGTATGTAAAGGGTAACAGTCTGTGTTACCCCTCATTTATTCAAAAGCCTCATTTATATATATTCACAGATATGTGACAGTATTGCTTTTTTTCCAGAAAAAGTGATAGCTGCTCAGTGTGAAACCACAGACTATTTATACTGAGAGTAATTTAGCTTTTCCTCCTGGTCAGGGATATACAGGAGGGAGATAACAAGAGGTGCTCTATAAAACCATAATGACTGGCACCGCAGTGACTTTATGGTGTACTTAATGTTCTGTTCCTGCTGTCATGAACCAAAAGGGTTCCATTACTGAACCTCCATGGCTAAAAATAAAGAAAAAGAGTATGATGAGACTCTCAAGCTGGACCAGGGAGAGGAACACAAAGTGTGTCAACTGCTCCATGATAAATGGTCACAAGACAGACCTGTCATTGTAAACAGAGTTCACAATCTTGTTTACAACTGTGACAATATCTTTGCTAAAACCCAAAGGAGAAAAAAAAGACACTTCACCCTCTGCTTCTCCTTCATTTGGCTCTGAGTGATGGCTGTGTCTTGATAGCACACCAAGAGCTGACTTTGAGTGTCATGCTGTCTTGTTAAAAATTGTAAACCAGATGGGATTTTAATAGCTTGGCACATGACCAGCGTTCATTTCCTTTGTGAAGTGAAAACCTGAGCTGGAATTCTCCGCTTCAAGAGAAAACGAGTGTTTGTTCCTGGAGACAGGATGATTGGAACTTCACATTGTGTGTTGCTTTGGACTACCCCATGCTGATCACCTCAACCCTCCCAGTGTCTGTTTGACTGATGAATGCTGTGATCGCTCATGACTTGCAAAATACTGGGAGATTTCAGCCATTAGCCTCCGCCAAAGTTAAGCTTTTCATTTAATTTATGTAATGCATAATTTACTCTGTGTATTGTGATTATGTTAAATGTGTCTAAACAATTTTTGCATTTTGCATACTGTATATATGCAAACAGTTGTCACATGGTTTAATTTTTTTTTTTTTTTTTTTTAGATGACTCCTCACCTTAGCCCACAGTCCAATTACAAGATTGAGGAAGGGAAGGATGTTTTTTTTTTCTGTGGAAAGAATCTTTTTTTCATTCATTTAAATGTGTGGCAATTATGTAAGGTCTTTTTCTTGATTCTGTTTTTGATTTTGTGTTTTTTTAAAACCTAATTCAACACTTCATTTTTGGGACCTTGTTACCAAAGCAGCAAGCAACTTTTTGTCAGTTAGTAAAAAATAACGGTAAAGAAAATCTGATATTTCATTCTGCTTACGGTATATCTGAGGAAAAGCGGTGTAGATGTGAGAGGGTGTCATTTGCGGAAAGATGTCTGAAAAGTACCAGCTCCATGGGCCACGCTTCTGAGTGGAGGCATTAGCTGTTATTTTTGACCTACTTTTTGGGCGTCTAATTCAACTCTTTTATTTGAGCTTTTTGTATACGCCTCCATGTGGGTTCTGTTCCCTGTTAACTAAGCAATGGAGGCTTTGCAAACTCTTCCCTTATTAAAGTTACCTGCAGTAAATGTGTCCTCAGAAACTTCACTACTGCTCAGGATGTACGATAATGAATTACTGTCATTTTAATTTCAGGAAATTTGTCACAGTTTGAAAATAATAATAAAGCCCTCGTCTTGGCGTCCCCGGGATGTCTGCAGAAATTTGAATGTAGAATGAAACTAAAATGTAGATTTGAGTGTAGGCCTTCATTCCTTGACCTGTCTGTATTCTGAAACGAGCCTTGTGCGTTACGGCGTACCAAACAAACAGAGAGTGTGTAGGCGAGGCCTTCAAACACCAGTATTCTGGCTCCCCTTTGATATGTAGGTCATTCCTAATTACAGCTACAGGATAAGCTCTCAGAAGAGCCAGAACATCCAATATGGACACAGCCATGACAGACAAACAGCTGAGTCATGCTTCCATTGTCTAAGTGTTAGAATGAAAGCTTTTAGTTCCGCAGCGTGCATCTTCTTTCCTTTCCTTTGAATATCTGCTAGGAACTAAATTAGTGTTTTTCTCACCAGCTTTCTCACACATTAGAAATGCTAGGTATTCTTTTTTTAAAAAAAGTAAAAGCGTAAAATGCATTATCACCCATTCATTTGCAGTGATCTATTTTAAAATAAACACATTTTGAGCAGGTGCTAAATTCATGTGTCAAACCACCACATGGTTTGAATTACCTATATATCGCATATTTTTTTTTTTTAAATATGCCTCACATGTGAACTAATGTTTACTGTGGTACATTGATTACCTAGTGTCTGTGTGTGGTATGATTGTGTAAAATAATATATTACATTACATTACATATCACAGATCTGTGTAGCGTCTGCATGCTTGATGGATTGTGGGTAATCAAAAAGAACTCAGTGCTCTGATATATTTTTGCAGTTTCTTTCAAAAATCATTGATGATTTTTTTACTACCTTGGCCCTGTCACATGACATTTTCAAGACTGCTTCTCATGCCCCCAATGGGTACAATGGAAACAGCCGAATAGTGTTCCAGCACAGTGAAGCAGACAGCTACACAATAGAGTATGAAGTCTCTGCTCCCTCTCTGCTTACTCATCAGCCCCCTCGCTCCTTTCATTCACCACCCATCACTTATTTTTGTAAGTGTTCCGTATCAGGATATTTCTACGGCTGCATAGTGGTTTACATTGAAGTGTACATGTATGATGAGAGAGTATTACATTTAATGGCAGCATTTGTTCCAGAAACATGAAATGTTAATTTTCATGGGGTGTTCTTGACCTGGGATGTGTGAAATTTACCCATGATTCTGCATACCGCAGAGCTCACTTTAGGAATTACCGCATCAGCGCCTGTGAGCTGTTTGAGCCCAGTAATTGTGTGGAGTTTACTCTTGTATAGGTCCGCAGGAGATTGCATATCCAGCATTCTCATGTTTTCAAGGGAATTTTTGTCTGCCAAAACCTTTGTGTTCTTTATGGCTTATCAAGCTTCAGGACCATTTTGTTTGAATGGACTCTCATCCTATTTAGCACTCAGTGGATTTTAATTTAACAGTTGGCAAATTTACTTTAATCTTTTTTTCCCCTCATGTTTTTAACAGAGCCACTCGGAACACTCTTCTGACCTTTTTGTTTTCATTGAACACGTCATGAAACAGAATTGGAGTTTGTCCTTCTTCGTTTTTTTTTTTTTTTTAACCTTCCTCTGTCCTCAGAGTCAACCTCGGTGTGGATTTAAAGTGTTCTTTACACCTGATAGCATTTGATTAGTTTTCATTGGTTGCTAAAACTCCATGCATTACCTCTCCTCTTCTACCTGTCTTGTCTTATTTATTCATCTTTATGTATTATCTTATTTAGTCATCCTTATGATTTAGAATGATGCACAAAATTATGATTCTATTCTGTTTGCAGTTATTTGGCTTTTCATTCATTGGACAAAAAAAATCAGATGTGTCAACAATCAAGGGAATAGCCAGAAAAAATGAAAGCACTTAGTCCACACTGCGACCTGATCACTTCTTCCAGTAGTTAGTGACCGCACTGATTCCATTCCTCTCTCACACAGAAAACCATGGCCCCTTCAGCTTGGACAAGTTTGAGTTTAATTTGCCTTATTGTGCAGGTAAACTGTGCATTCTCACCGGCATATTTTTCTTTTGTGGAGGTGACATTTCCTTTGTTTTTTTTTCCTTCCGTCTGTGCCATCTTGTCCCCTGACTCTGAGGAAGTTCACCGCTATCAGTCACGCTCTGCCAGGGGAGGTGCAGACTTGGCCCTCCGCACCTCGCAACTGTCGCCCTTCCCGTGCTTAATTGTGAGCCGGCCTGTCTGCAGGAGCAAAGCCGCAGCACGCCGTATCAATCACTGCGCCCGCAGATTGATGTCCCCACTGTTAATCGGCCATGCAAAGCTGCTCTCTGGCTCTTCTGGTTCTGATCCAGCCGCACATCCACAAGGCCCCAGCTGCCGCCCACAGCGGAAAGCGGGTTAACAAGACCGCGAGGCGAGATCGGTTCCCCCCCTCTAGGTCTCTGGCCTGATTGTGTTGATATTGCTAATTCTCCTAACTGCCTCCACGCCATCTGCTCCACTAGATTCCACCACTGCACAAACGGGGAAATTGAGTTACTGATTTGTGTGAGGGCAATTACATCTGTGTGCGTATTGTTTTTTCATCTCTCTCTCTCTCTCTCTCTCTGTGGTGCAGGGCAGCTTCGTGGCCAGCATGACCGCCACCCTCAGACAGATGGAGGAATACCACTACACCCACTTGATCAACACCTTCGGCAAGATGAGAACGGACGTGGTGGTGAGTGGGCCGAGGCCTGGCACGCTCCGTTACTGTCCCTCTCCCCAGGAGATGAGCTTAATGGAGTGAGCCCTGCCGGCAGGGACACTGCGTTACGTCTTAAGAGACCCGTGTCGCTGTCTCTCATCCTCCTTTCTCCATTGAAAAGCCTCCTGTACTCTTGTTCACTGTCAACAGCATGAAACAGATTTCTCCCCCTACAGCCAGTCTCACAGAGGTGACATTAATAAAACCATGATACACAAGTGAGGCAAATCCTGTGTTTCCCAGCCCCACACCCGACAGTCATTTCAGTCTGGGATTTCACTTTAGCGAGTGTAAGTTGAGAAAGCCAGTATTCATAAAAGCAGAGCTGTCAAAATGGAACTGAATTAGACTGAATCACTGCCACTTAAGTGCCAAAAGTAATTTGTGACACTGCCTCACTAATGTATGGGGTCGGGCTAATTTAGAGCATTGCATTTTCTGTCTTTTGCTGGGGTGGTGTTCATGCCCCTAATTAATTGGTGAGAAACATCCGCAGAGTTATTTGTCAATGAGCAGTACCCTTTTGAAGCGCCACTGTCTGGTTACACTGATCAAATCTATAGGTGTATTTTCCTGAGGGCCAGACCACATAAAAAAAAAAAATTAGCATGAACCCAAAAGCAAACTGGCAAAGGTTGGGATAAACCTGATTGACGTTTTACGCTTTCCACTTTGAAGATTCGTAGCCTCAGAGCAAGATTATTCAAGTGCATTAAGATGCGTCAGTGCTCTTCCTTACTCTGTCCCAGCCACTCCTTCACTGTGGTTTGAGAAATGCTCATCATCTATGCATTGGGTTTTACAGAAATAAATTGCTATTGTCACTTTTGATTGACCTGCTAACTTACCACAACCACAAAGAAAGTAGGGAAGATATGGAAGTACCAGCAGTCAGGCTGGTTAGACAGTCTGGCCAGTTATTTGCACTACAGATGTAACTACAGTTAAATGAATCATACATAATGCAACAGTAAACAAACCTAATTACTAAAATGTCCTTTTTAAAATCAAAGATGTTGACACTGTGCTCTTCTCTAATTAGTTTATATACTTATTTATTTAGGTGTGTAGCACACCATATCAGTGCTAATGTGGAAGAATAGATTTCGGACTAACCCACCTGATGTAGTTCAGAATCTCTGTTAATGATATTTACAATACAGTTTGGAATTTGCCAGCACCACTTTAAAAGTAAACATACCTGTATTACCTGCTATAAGTTGGTAGCATTTCCGGGAATTGAATCATTGGCTCTATTTCTAGTGGTTGTAGCTGAAATCTACTTTTTGGCCATGTTTACAGCATCATGTTGCAAATGTACTTGTATTTTTAAGTAGCTTCAGTCTCAGCTGCTGCTGGCATGTCTGTCAGTTACATCTGTGTATCAGGCATTATTGACATATAATGTGCATAAGTCCATAACAGTAATGATTAGAATACTCAAAAACTGGACAGACTGCTAGATCTAACCCCAGCAAGCTGGGGCTAGCTACTCTAAGTAATGTACTGTAAGTAACGTAGGTAACAAGAATTTTGCAAGATACTACTGTATTATGTAAGTTTAGTAGTTTCAACTAGTGTTCTTTTATAAATAGCTTACTAAATATAATAGTACGAAGTATTGTGTCAACATAATGTGTAAAATGGTTAAAATTTAATATTGGTTATAGGTTTGCCAGGTATAAAATGACCTTTTTTGGGGGAAAATCAGTTACCACTATGAAAGGCACAAGGCATTTCTATGTAGACCATATCAAAATAATCTGTTTTGGTTTATGATTTAACATGGCATAAGGAATTATTTTTAGGCATTCAAATTCTGAAAATTTGACTCACTTGTAGCAACTGATATGTTTGCCAAACACGACTTGTTTTCCAGCATACCATATGATTAATACATTTAACAAGCAATCTCTTGAAGTTCTTAGAACAACCACAGATGTGGCTCAGACTAAAATCTCAGAGCAGAGACCCATAATTTATGGAAATGATTCAGTCATATATTAGAGTGTATCTGTAAAATGTTATTTTACCAACTGCTCAGTATTGTATGGAAAGATTTGGGTATGCTTAGCACATATTGTTACTGTGTTTCAGGAGAGAGGTGAGGTCTCGGGAGAAGAGCCATTGATGAGATTTGACAATAGATTGATTTTTCAGCATGTAACAGGGGAGGTGGTTTTATGTCAGTGCCCTGGCAGGCAATTGCTGCGATGAGGATGGGCCCCTTTTCAAAGATTTATCGTAACTCGGTCTGGCATTGGCTGCTGCGTCATTTCTAAAACTGGCAGCACTTCACAGCAGTTGGAGATGTCTGTAGATTTCCCAAACAAAGTCACCCAAGGTCTGGTATCTCCACAGGCCTTTGTAAGACACTGTTCACAGCGTTTCTGTGCCATATCAACTAATAAGCTACAAATAATGTGTAACCAACCAGCATAATCAATAATCTAACTAAGAACTGTGAACGTTTATTTCATCTTCCTCTAACTATATCGTACACTGAAATATATGCACCTGTACTTGGCACCTACTTCAGCATTTTACAATATGCTGTAGCTTAATTTCTTAAGTATTGTCTGCAGTTGTGGCACTGACAATTTTGTATTGTCTCCACTTGGTGTGCCAAACTATTGTATGCACTTTTGTACATTGCTCTGCAGTAGAGCATCTGCTAAATGCTAAGAAAATTAGAAATATTAAAATACACTTTAGTTCTAGTATAATTATGATATGTTAACAACAGCATCATGCTATTCCAATAATGTGATTCTGGTCCGAAAACTGTAATTCATTGACATTAGTTTTTATAAGCAAGATGTAATTAGTTTGATCTGATGAATATGTAAGTACATATCTATGTTTTACATAGGAAAAAAAGTTTATTCATAGCTTTGAAGAAAAAACATAAAAGCAAGGTAGAAGCACATAAAGGGTAGAAGCATATAAAACCATGAGAGGCTATTTGGATTTTTGTGTAACACATGTAATTATGATACCTAAGAGTTTCTCAAATTGTATTATGTGTAATAACACATGTAATACAGCTTGATAAACTCTTAGGCATTGTAATCCCCATTTGATGTTCAACTACAAGCCTCAAGGTTGGGATTTAGGTCTACAAATGGCCACGGTCTGAATCTCCTTTGCTGTCACCATTGTCTTAGGCTGCTATAAAGGTGTATGTGAAGGTCATAGTTTTAGTGGAGGGAAATTCATTGTGTCACAGTTTAAACAATAGCAGTTTCCTTTGAATTTTCTCAAAGAAATACAATGTGTTGCAATTTCATGGTCATGATATTTAAAAGAAGAGAAATCCCCGTAAGAGCCAGTACTCACAGGCCACTTGACTTGTGGGGGTGGCAGGCGTATCTAACATACCCTAGAGAGATTTAGCATTGTGAACTGGTGGACAACAGTTGCTTGTAAATATCATTGTCTGCTGTGCCCTTCAAATGGAGGAGCAATAAGCATGTTATTCACCTTAAATGTTAAAAACCAATCTAAAATCTATTTCCCATCTGGATCCGAGCCCTTTCTTCTTTATTGCAGATCCGTTCTTATCTCCCTGGGTCGAGAATAACAGTCCTCGTTTCATTCTGTTTTCAGGATTTTCTGATGGAAACATTTATCATGTTCAAGGACCTCATTGGGAAGAATGTCTACCCCACCGACTGGGTCATAATGAACATGATGCAGAATAGGTAAGTACAGGGCACCCACTGCCAATCTCACCATCCACACCACCACCACATAGTTTTTGATCTCCTCCAGCGGCTGTTGCTTAGGAACGGCAGTCAGCATTGCGCAAGGACGTCTTTAATGTTTTCTTTCAATGCATGAAAATGTGTGGCCTCCATCGCAAAAAGAGCCGAAAGACGAGGGCGGGCGAAACTGAGGACATGAATTATGAATGACGCCACGTTTGCAGTGTTGCTAATCTCCAAAGTGTGCAGCGCTGCATCTTGTCACTTTGTTGTCTCTTTTGTTTTATTAATACACCTCTTGCAATATCCCACTCCCCCCAACCCCCGCCCAAATGTGTGCTAAGGAGGGCAGGAGATGGGTTGTCCTTCCAGGAGAGACCCAATTCTTCCTTGATTTCTCTAATCTATTAAAACACTTATGTGAAAAAGTTGGGGGTTATGAATCCTTGTTCATTTTGTCTGACAGGCTGCGAATAGACTTCAGATCTCATTCAGTTGGTTTGGTGTAAAAAAAAAAAAAAAATCATGTTTTTGGGGTGGTGTTGAGTAAGTGGGCACATTTTACTGATGTGCAGGGACTGTCTTTATAATGCACCTAACTACAGCTCTCAGGAAAGGTGTGGAGGTGAGCCTTGATTTATGTTCCCTCAGTAACACAAATCCCCTCAACTCAATAGCATGCGTGTGCAACTGCATCAGAATTAAGTGATGCTAAACAGTGATTGATACATAATGAAAGCACAGTTGTCAGCTATGTGTGGCCCACTAACACTTGAGTGGAGGTTATGTGATGGGAGTTCCTTCTAGTGCCCTGTGAAAGCGTATGTAAACATGCTTTTATTAAATAAAACTTGTATTGGTTGTCTTTAATTTATATCTTAGTTTTCCTCTTGGGCTAGCCGATAGGAAAACATCCCTTCCACTTCTTAAGAAGATTTAGTATCAAATTACTTTTACAAGGTGAACTTCAGTGCCCAAACTTTTTATTTGAACTATCAACCACCCCCACCCCTCTCTTTAAAATTAACACTGTTTGTTTTCCGTTGCAATGTGTGGTTAGTCTTCTGCAACTGGAATTTTACTATTAGTAAACTAGAAGTTTATGATACTTTATGAAACAGTGTTAACATGGGTGATTTTTGAAAGTCAAAGCTAAACTGCTAACCTTTTTAAATTCCATATTAAATGGCTTCACTTGTGATATTTTACCCAGTAAATAAAAACCTGTGAAAACCCATTGCACAGCAGATACTGTTGCATATGGATAATGAATGAATGATGTTACTTGCCCCCAAATTGCACCCCCTCCCCCACACTAATGCAATGACCCTGCATTATCATGGCCATTTGCTTTGTGACATCAAACATTATAGCAGCATATTTTATTATTACTTTATAATAATGTATTTGTAGTTAATATAGTACAGTCAAGCATGTTTTAGAAGGGAAAAAATGTTTGAATTCTAGGCATATCCTCATGTATCTATTCATTTTGAGTGAAATATGATGTGAGAGGTTCCTTGGCTAAAGCGGTTTGGGATAAGGGAGTTTCTATTTTATATATCATCGATACTGGGATGGAAATAGCTTTGTGTTTCTTTATATTTGCAGAGGCCTGTCATCAGCTGCTGTGATTGCTACAAGCGTAGTTGTGGCCAAGCTTGATATTGGAATTCATACAGAGACCCAATAAACATTTCAGCCACCTGTGTCAAAATGCAAAAGACAGAGTGAGTTTGTGATGAAAGCCATGTCTGCCCTGCAGGTGTGGAAATCACATCTGTTCCGCTGGAGACACAGCCACTGTGTTAATGTATGACAGGGAAAGAAAACATTCAGGCGCTATCGCTGGGTCCCTGGAGCACATAGAGTGTGTGTGTGTGTGTGTGTGTGTGTGTGTGTGTGTGTGTGTGTGTGTGTGTGTGTGTGTGTGTGTGTGTGTGTGTGTGTGTGTGTGTGTGTGTGTGTGTGTGTGTGTGTTCGTGTGTGAGTGTTTGCCTGTGTGCCTGTGTTTTTGTGTGTGTAGATACAACAGATTCCCAGTGTGTATGCTAATGTCTACACCTATATACATGTAATTTGTCATGTATGTATGAGAGAGAGAGAGCAGGGTAGAGATAATTAAACACAATGGTTGCGGCGTGTGTGTCCACAGTTTCACTGTGTGAATGAGTAAGTGTGTGTATTAAGTGTAGTTATAATGAATAATGACATAATGGATGGTTAATTCACAAATGCTCTATTGTAGATTTAACTGTAGAAGTTGATCAAGTCCACCGTGGGGCGTAGCCTATGTGTCTTTGCATATCGGTCTAATATTTCTTTATTTAATGCAGGTTTCATTAAAACACTAGCACGCCTGATTGTCAGTTTTGCCCTGAGCATGGCGTAACATCACTTGATTTGTATCAGTACCAACATATTGGTTGGTACCAGCTTAAGTTGAATGGAGTTTAATAAAATGAAAACATACAGTCGTAGGTCAGGCCACACTGCATACACCTTGTTTGTTCATAGGATGATGTATGAAGTATGTCTGCTGGTCAATTGGCCTATTTAGGATTATAAATGTGCTGGTTTTATTTACTACAGACCACAACATTTGCCACCATGCTCTTCCCATTACCTGGAGTGCTGCAGTGTCTGAAAGGTGTTGTTCCAGGCAAATACTTTAGCACATGTAGTCATTATTTAGATTAAACCAATTTCATGTCCAGGTTTGAAAGTACACTGCATTTGAAGGGATGGAAAACTTAAACGTTGGGTAATTCTGCCCTGTACAAAACTAAGGATGAAATACTTTTTCAGTTTCGCGGATTAGTAAACATTGGCTGGGCTGTTCCATTTGAAGTGGATCATGACCTTTGAAATAGCTTCAGTCCAAATTGCCATCATTGCACACACTCACAGACTTGCCAAGGTGTAAAATGTCCTTACACTGTAAGTAAAGTGGATATCACCTTGTTTATGTGCATGGTGCTGAGTATCTGTGTTTAAGCTGTTTATTTGTTGTGCTTTGCCGAACGAAAAACCAAGAATGTCAGACTCCATTGGATTCATCTAAATTTTGTTTTTCACAAGAGGTGACTAATGTAGTTGTCAAAAATGTGACAAACGAGTAAAATATTTCCATTAGTTGTTGTCTGAGAGGCTTTGTATTTGTGGACGTTGTATTTGTAAACAAGGTGACACGTCCATTTATTTTCTCACCGTGCTGTTTCCATCTTTATATTAATAAAACAAGAGTGTGGGTGCCCGGGGACCAGTTGCCCCGCAGTGATGACATGTTGTCCTTGATTAGGGTCTCCTGAGGATTCTGCGCATGGATTGAGGTTCAGCCTCTTCCGTACCTTTTTGTTTTTACTTGGCAATGTCTAGGCCAGAATTGCAGTTGTGCAGTTTGTTGTGTAAAACCAGGAGTGCTTATCCTAAGTGCATGTGCAGATCTTCTGATTTCATGACTCAGGCTTTTATGACATCACACATACATGTTAATAGAGTATTCATTGCTTTAAACTGACTATATATTTGTATGCATTGTTTGTGTGAAACATTTCTACATTTCAAAAAGTAAAAATAATGATTGCTCTCCGAAGCAGGCTAAAGTGAGATATATGACTGTTTCCCTGGCAAGACTGACTGGGTACTGTACATCAGCACTGGTTTTGTTGCTTTGCTGTCATTTTCAAAGGATAAAGTTTGAAATATTTTGAATAATAATAAATATTGTGCATATTGAAAATTCTATACCATATCTAGGGTGAAATGATTTCTTGAGCTGTCTTACTAACAGGATCGAAGCCAAAAAAAAAAGCTATGAACGCAGAAAAGTTAAAAATTTGTACGCATGGAGAGAGGGATATTGTTAAAGTTTGTGTTGAATGGGATTGGAGGGGGATGATTTGTACTCTCGGTCCACTTCCCTCTGAAGAACAAAATAATTTCCACTGCATTATTAATGCGCTAATGGAATGGGGGAGCGGGCCCCCATCCCTGTGTCTCGTGACGTTGTAGCTGAGAGGGAAAGCTGTGGGTTTCTTTTTGTTTTTTTGATTCCCTTTTTTTTTTATTTTTCTTTTTGCTGTCGCGTGTCGGTCGTGCCTCCCACGCAGGGGAGAGCACACGCTCGGAGATCTCGCCCTGGGCTTCCTCTGTCACAGCTCTCTTCGCGCCCCGCTAATGAGCCAGCCTCTCTCTTCCCTCCGCTCTGCGTTTCTGCTCTTAATGGCTGGAAGGACCGACCGCAGTGGGTGATCCGTTAATGATAATAAATGGCCATGGCTCTGTGGTTGTTGTAGGAATAAGCAGACGCTAAAGATAAGGATTGCACCGAACGGCGTTACAAAACAATAGCTGCCATGAAGAGAAAGCCCAGCGTCTTGGCCCCATTGATTAGCCTTGGATTGATTGCAGGATTTTGATGTGGCTTTTACCCACAATGCTTTTGGGTCTGAACCTGCAGTACATTGGAGCAGTCCCACTGCACAGGCCTAGCAGTGAATCGTCTCTGCTGCCCAGTGAAGCAGATTTAGCTTGTTTATTGTGTTCCGATATCTATACTGACATAGTGTGACATACTTTCACAGCAGTGAATTGTGAGGCTCATTATTGCTGGATGGACCTGTAACTTTGGTCTCAAGGTTGTATGTAACCTTAAAAACACTGCTGTTTTATGTGATTGCAATGTCCAGAATGGATAAACAAGACGATGTCCCCATCCACCTGGGTTAGGATCACCGTTTAGAATGAAATCCTCTTGTTGGTCAAGCTAAATAAATAAAAAAAATACACAATACACATAATTTGAAACATGAATTCAGTTATAGGAAAGTAAAGTCATTAATTCAGTATTAAGTGTTGTAGAATATATTTTTATTGTTTAAAATAAATACATTGTTGTTGAAACCCACTTCCTAATTGTTTTAATAAAACAAATCTACTAATAAATCAAAGTGCCTTTGGTTTACTGCCTGCTGGTTTATTTATCGCTGTTTAAGTCTTACCATCTTTCCTTCAGCTCCTTCTGTGGATAAAACACAGAATCAGTGCTGAAGCAGTACGGCAGAAAGAGATCATCGTGTGTCACTGGTGTTGTGAATATCTTTAGAGCATTGTTAAGTGAAAGGCATATGTAGTTTGACAGCAGTTTATGAGACATTCTACCACTGAAACCAAGCAGTAGCGATTCACCTGAATACTGTAAAGTTACACCATTCCCTCCTCCACTTTATCATCTAGGAGAATGGCAGTACACTATGTTCCCTCTGAGATCTGCATGTTCATCCTCAGTCTTTAATGATGGCCTTAATGGAGTCAATCAGAGCACTGGTGATTTTGTTGTGAAAGCAGTCTGACTTTAAGTAGGCTTAAATGTCAGGCAGTTTTCTTTTGTGTACCTGCTATTGAATATTTAGCAGCTTTGTAACGGCAGATGAGTTTTATACAGTCGTACCAGCCATATTTGAAATTGAGCAGTGTGACTTTTAGAGGAGTGCACATAAAGGGTACAGGCCTTTTCTTGACTGTTTGTGCTTGACTGTTTCTCTTTGGCGTGCTGTGTTTCCAAGAAAAACTGTAAACCAAGTGTTGCCTCTGATTGGGACCAGAGGCGTTCTGTATGTTTCTCACTTTGAAGTGGCAACCATAAGCATATTTCTGTGAAGCACCAGCTGGTGCAATGCTCTGCAAGGCTGCGCAGGCATAGAAGGTTGATCTGGGGCTGTTTGTTTAAGGCCACCTGTCTCACCAGGGAAGGGCAGGTAAATGAAAACTCACTCCATCTTTTTGAAACTCTCCACTCTTTTACATCACCTTTATAAGAGGAAGATTGCCAGCCTTTCTTGCTCTGTGTCGTTCACATGTCACCCATGTTATGGAGCTCTCTCATTTATCTCAGTCACATCCCTTTCCCACAGGTATCGTTCTTTTGGCGAATCTCTGTGCTGTTGTGAAAAAGCGTTGGAGGTTATTACCACAGGAATCGTCTGCGCTTAGCTTTGGCAGTTTCACGGATGAGGGTGGAACTGTTTTGTGAAGAAAATAGCTATCGGTTACAGCGCTGGAACGAATCGGGGAAAGCACCAAGCGTCGTAATTAAGCGATTTGGTTGATTACAAAAAAGAGTCTGTGTAGAGCAGGTGGAGTTTGAAGCAGTGCATAATAGGTGTTTGTTGGCAGGAAGCAGCGGTATTGTTTATGCTGGGAGGCTCCTGGGTAAGTATCACAGGGCCATCGCAGGCAGGCAGACAGGCAGCAGGTAAAGGGTGGGAGATTTGTGGCATGGGCAGCCGAAGGAACGGCTCTTGAACTCTCTGACCCACACTATCAATGTTGCATGACTTTATTAACTGTATTACTGTAGCAGTCGGTCTTCTGTCTCTGCTTCCATGACTAACAGTGGGACTTGAACCGGGCAAACTGCGGTGATAAACTGTGTAGTTGTGCTGGGGTGGGAGGGGAGTGGGCTAGACAAAGAGGGAGGAAGAGAAGAGATAAACACAGTGAACTCAAAAGGCCTGCAGATGGTAATGCTTTCCTACAGTGCATCCTGGTGACTCAACAAGGAGCTACATTACTCCCATCGTTGCTACTGATGACAGTCCAAGCGATCATCGAGTAAGCGCTGTGTGACTATTTGCATTCTGATCACTAACACAGATACTTGTATAGTTTATTAAATGCTATTCATTGTATGCACCCAGTTGTTTTGTATTGGTCATAATGGAAGTTAATGGGAGTCATCTTATCAGAAATATTAAAGCTGATGTTAATACAGACAATTGAAGAATTACAAATTGAAACCCCCAGCAGTGCCTTTACTCTCAGTGTATGTAACAAAGAGAAGTGTATATTTCATAATCAGACAGTCATTCGTCTGTGCCAGCATTGTTAATCAATGGAGAATATGTAAATTCAGTGGCTGTGTTTAGTGTGGGTCTGCTGGGATACACTGACATAAAGGAGGGCGTAATGGCTCTGAAATCTGCACAGACTTTTGGCACTCTCACACATTTAGAACCTTGACTGATGTCATTGAGATGATGAAATCTTGGGCAATGGAATCTGTGGCTTAAAAACTGGATATCTTGGATGGAATGGGATTGGGGGAGGGGGTGGGGGAAGTCAAATAATTTGACAGGTTCACAGGGCCTTTGTGAACTTCAGATCAGCGGGTCTGAGGAGTGGAGTGCAGCAGGGGTGATGTAAGTGAAGCGTGTGTGTGTGTCTGTGTCTGTGTATGTGTGTGTGTGTGCGCGTATGTGTGTGCGTGTGTGTCTGTGTGCGCGTGCGCGTGTCTGTGTGCTTGTTTTCGTATGCTTGTAAGGAAATGTAAGTCTAATAATATGTGAAAAAGAGATGCCATAAGATAACCTCAGATATTACTGTATTGTGTCACTGTGTGACCAGTGCTTCTTGCTGGATGACGAAAGGAGCTGGTACAGTACAGTGTGAAAGGGGGCATGGCCTGGCCATCTCTGAAAGAGGAGGGTGCTAGTCAGTGCTCCCCTGACTATATGGAGGATACTGCACCAATAACACAGCTCCGTGAGTATGACTATTCACATTGCAGAGAAAACAATGGAGTGGAAGAATGCTCAATAAAAATTGAAAAATTTTGTCACTTTAAATTAGAATCAGGCATTAGTGGCCAATTCTTTGTGAGTTGTCTCTGGTATTGCTACAGAAAAGCCACTGCATTTTGATCATCACAGTCGATCATATTAATTGAAACATAGAGGGTTCAGTTGTATTCAGTCATCGTGGAAGATTGGGAAGATAAAATGATTTAATGTCAAGTGCAGAGTGGCTGTGATATCACAGGTGCAGTCAAGGTAAGAGTAATCAGAAATCAGCTGTTATCCCTATTGAAAACGCCACACTTACTGTGCAGAACAGTTTGGAACGGGTTCAGGATAATTATGAAATAAAGGTATGCCCCCTGCTTACCATTTTTGTTGCTCAGACCGTCATGGGAGTAAGTTTATTTTAGGGAGTTGGAGAGAGCTGCATGCACTCATGGTCTGCTGAACATTCAAATTGATCTTCAAACCAGTGTGCGTGCATGTATACATATTCATATTTTAATGTTTGAAATGTCAATCTCAACAATCAGCACATTTGTCTATTCAGAAGAGAGAGAGCCATCTCCATGAATTACAACCATGAAATTTTCAGTGCAGGGTTCCCCCGCTCTTGCCACTGAATTATTTAGCATAATTTTTATCCTCATCTCTGACTACACTTAAGATGTGTTAATAACCCCTAATTATGGTGTGGAATTTATAAGGTGTGCTGAGTTTTTTTTTTTTTTTGTGCATTTTAAGTTTCCCTAATTAGACACTTATTCAAATGGATCTCAATCAAGTGAGGCATACGGTGCTGTGTAATCCCTCCTGCTGAAGGGTGACACAGCATGGCTGCTCCCAGTCGTGTTGAATGAAATGTCCTCTGTGCTGGATCCAGTTACATCCCTCCAGCAGACAGCCAATGTCCTCTGCTGCCATTACCACTAAGTGTGACTGTATGAACCCTTCATTCTTTTTTTTCCCTACACAGCACAGGGACCTCAAATAAAATATCCAGAAACTCCCCCAGAAGTAGTGGATGCTGCCTGCTCCTTATTTCCTGGGAGAAAGCTATCTTTGCTGTGAAATAAATGCTAGAAGCAGGAGCATTCCCCCAGTCTCTCTGAATCCATCCAAAGTCATTTGAGGCCGCGGTGGGCCAGTGCTCCAGATCCTCACTGTATAAATGGAGATTGTTTCACTCCCTCCCCCCTCCTTATACACATCTTCCCTTGTCTTTGATCATTTCTCGCCTTGATCACTTCAGCTCTGTCTTCATCGGCCGTGTTACTCATACTTCATATAACCCTGGCCTGTTATATAGCATCTGTAGCCTGGCTTCTCCTCACTATTCCATTCCTCTTTTCCCACATGACTTCTGTGGCTCAGTACCTTTCATTGGCTCCCTGTCATTGTTCTTGTTCTCTTTGACACAGTGTTTCTAGCTTGATGCTTCTTGAAGCTTTCACCCTGTCATAAATTTAGTATCACCTTCTGCATATGGGTAAGATCATTATAACATTTTTTAACCATACCTGTAGTCCTTATAGTCTGTAGTCTCTGATTTGTGGTTGTCTGGAGCCATTACAGTCTCCTCTGGGGCTTTGAGAGGGTCTTGTGTGCCCAGAGAGTCGATGGCGGTTAATGTGGCGTGGGCGCAGGCTCACCACAGGTGCCCATCTGATGCGATGACCAATCATACGCTGCCCCACCAGCCTGCCGGCCAGTAGGCACTGACATCATTAGGGCTCCTCTCCAGATCATGGAGTGCATCAGTGCTCTGCGGACAAATGCAGTTAGCTGGGTACACCCGGCACCACAGGAGCCTTTTCAGGGAAAAATACAGTTTATAAATTATAACTTCCTCTTCATGTCTCTTTTTACATTGATCCCAGTCCTAAAAATCCTTTCAAGGAAGTGATTTCTGTTGACTTTGCAGTGTGATTATCAGATTTTCACATTTGTGTTTTTCATATTAGTAAACAATGGCAGCAATTACACCAATCTGGTCAACTGCTTGGTTTTGTGATGATTTTGGAGCTGGCTTGTAATGGATCTTGTCTTCATTCATTTAAACAAAGCACAGAATTGTTCATTGGTGAGGAGGGCGTATTAGATACCGTTACAGTTACGAAACCCTGTTAAAAATGTCTGTGACGGTGGTTTTTGGAGACAAGAAGTCAGAAAGAATTGAAATGTTTAATGTATCTGTAGTTTGACACAGCACTGTTTCACTAAAGCTGTCTGTATTTGACATACGTCTTAATAGAGGAGCACTTAATAGCATTAATAATGAATAGATCAGTACGGAATGGTGCAGTAAGAAGTGACATTGGATGTGACCTTGTGCAGTGAGGCGGAGGAGTGTGGCCACATTTTCAGCAGCATAGCAGCAATCCTCTCAGTAAAGAGCAGCAGTGAGTTTATCTGCCCCATCTCAGGGGGGTGTCTCTGTTGTGTGGAGGATATCGTGTGCCTTCTGTGTCTTATCCATAGAAAAGTTGGCAGTTTGGTGGATACAAACAAGGAGTGACGCACAAGTGGGACGTCTCCTCACCCCTGTGAAGCTGCGCTGTCACCTGCAGAAGTGACAGCTGTTTGTTTCTCAATGATGGCACACCTCGTAGGAGGAACGTTAGATTATTAACCTCAGATAGCCTAACGGGAGCTCATGTTTCCATCCTCTACTGTTCACATGTACATTTTTCTGGCTTGTTTAGAACTTGGTCCTTGTGCAGTGACAGCAGAGCTGAAATTTGATTGCATTTGATAAAAAATGCTTTAATGTCAGAATTTGCTAAACCCTGAACATAGCCATGAAAATATTCTGTATTTGGCTTTGAATTACCTTGTAGACGGTTTTTGTAGCAAAATTGGGAGTGAGGCTAAGATGATCAGAGATTGCTATAAATCACCATCTTGATCTATCTTGGTAGGAGGCGTTTCAGCATTGTACCCCTGCATCAGCACTGTGCTCGTTTCTCCACCTGAATGTCTTTGGAATCAAAAACTGAGAGGAAAGCTTCACTCTTTTGCATCTGACACTCTAAGCCAGTGTGTGCCTTGTTAGTGTTTAATACTGCTTTTTATGGCCCCATGACGCAAATAGTCTATCCCTGACACACTGCTTGCTTGATGTTTTAATACGCCTAAGTAGGAAAACATTTGTTATTCAGAACATCTGCTGGCTTGATTATCGAAACCGTAATCCACTGATGGCATTGTTAGTCACTTCTTGATGCAGTAGGCAGCTCTTTTAAGGAAAACAATGCAAAATCCTGCGCAGTGTGGAATAATGGTTACAAATCTGGTGTTTTATCCTTGAAGACGCAGCTTCACTTCCCACTTCTGGCACTGCCTTTGTACCCATGAGCACAGCACTACATCAAACTAGCATAGGTTAGTATAGGTTAGTAGCTTAGCAGTATAAATGGTTGGAGTATTAAAATGTAAACCGTGTATCTCACTCTGGATAAAAGCATCTGTTAAATGGCTAGAATATAAAATAAAAATGTAATCCGAAGACAATTCATCAATATCAGTGTTCAACTGATTATTGAAGGCTTATTAATATAAATATAAAATGCACACCGGTAATTGATATTCAGTGATTGTTTGTTGTAGCTAATTGTACAGCAGTGTGATGCGCTATAGCATTACACATACGTGCTAAACAGCCAATATGCAGACATTTGAATAGTGTAGACATGAAGCGACCATAGCTCACTCATGTAGGTCCCCTCTGACAGAGTTCAATCCAAATGTGGGATTGCATCCCTCAGGCTCACATCAATACAGGCCCTCACCTTCACCGCAACTCACAACTTGTTGTCTTACAAGAGATGATCAGTGAAGATGATATTTGCCATAGTAATAGATGTTATAAGTGTCTAATGGGTGTAGACACATATAAGTAAAATAACCTGTCACCAGTGTCTGTGTTATCTAGTGATCAGGTTAGGCCCA
Source organism: Albula goreensis (assembly GCA_022829145.1). Classification (NCBI taxonomy): domain Eukaryota; kingdom Metazoa; phylum Chordata; class Actinopteri; order Albuliformes; family Albulidae; genus Albula; species Albula goreensis. Next base: position 18,395,056 of record CM040759.1, read on the forward strand.
CTGTTTGCTCATGTGATGACTTTGGTCATAGACAAAAAAAATGAGTTTGGCTTCCTTATGATTGGTATGACAAACCAATGATAAAGAGAGGTTGTCAGTTCAGTTTAACAAATGTATTTCATGCACTGTACATCTCCCATAGCCAAAATGTATGATGCAGTCATTCTCTGTATTTTGTGCTCTATGTAGTTTTTGTATAACAGTTATTTCTAACTATTTAAAAATAGTCCTATGTAATTAGCATGTAGTTAAAATAGTAATTATGGTGAAGAATGAAAAAAATCCTGCATTGGAATTGTTACAAAATGTACACAGAATTTATGTTAAAAATATTACATTTATCATGAAAAGGTGAACATTACAAGTGCACATACACAGACCATTAAAACAAATTACATTTGTAGACTGCCATTTAAACATGGTTATAGCTCCACAGGGACACTCTGTGTCTGTAATTGAAATGAGTGGTTATGCAGACAGCACAATGGAGGTATTTAATGGAAAAGACATCACCGGCCATAATCTATAATACAATAGCAGCATACCTATAAAGACACCTGCTCATGAGTTAGCCCCCTTGTTGATCAAGTAATGGAACAAAAACAGTATTTCCTCACTGCATTTTGTTGGCGTAAATGTTTGTACGTTCGTATGCGCAGGTGTGTGTTTGTGTGTCTTCAAGGCTACTTAAGGTTCCTCCTCAACCACACTAAACCTCGTAAATCTCCTCATCCTTGACACTCAACCAGATCTCTCTCACACCTAGCATTTTGAATTCTGCACCCCATTTCTCAGAGGTCTTCCATGTTCTTAGGGGCCTGAAGAACAGCAAAGTGCTAGCTCTAATAGTATACCAGCTGAGATTCCTAGACAAGGCAGATGCCTCTTCACCCAGTGCATATTCCAGTTCATCAAGTCAAGACTGCCGCAGGAATGGAAGAATGTAAAAATGACAGTCATCTGTGAGAAAAGGTGGCAGGGCCTGTTGTGACACCAGCCAAGGCTCCCGCCTCTCAGCAGAGGGAAAGGTCACGCTCCATCGGCCAGCAGAGCACATCTCACAAAACGCTCTCTCTGACACGCGGCGTGGTTTCAGAAAAGGTCGCGACACTACCAACATGGTATTTGTATTCGAACAGCTGCAAGAAGAAATGGCACAAACAAAGATAAGGACCATTGCGTAACCTTCATCGAACTCACAAAGTTTCTAATCATCCTCATGCAATTCCATGGAAGAATGCAAGCCAATCTCCGAGGCCTCCACTGAGAACCCTTAAGTGCTGAAGTTGTGGTTGAGTTTGTCTGTGTCAGCTCCAATCATCTTCACCATGCCCTTAGCTGCACTTCACACACCACTCCCACTGCTCCCTCAGTAAGTCCAGTGGCTTTAACTTGGATTGGACGGAAATCTTTTCCTCAACCGAAGACACTCCAGGGAAAATCTGACTGACTGAAAATCAGCTGATCTTTGAGCTGCAGTATGCTGAGGGATGCACTCTTCTTGCCCACGTCCTGGAGTCCACTGCAGAATGCCCTCTATATCAGCTCTTGTGTCTACCACTCATTTGGTCCCCAGGTAAACATACAAAAAAACTAAAATAATTGCACACCACCATAGCCCTTCCCACTTTAATAATGCCATATAAAATGCCTTCCTCTCAAAGATCAACCTTATTTCATCTGCCACAGCATTGTCCTGTCTCCAGCTTGCTCAGTCAACCATGAGGTTCACACCCGTAAGCAAAATCCTCTGCTGCCATCACACAAAGGACAACAAAACCAGCACCAGGTCTTTGCCTACACTGCAGAATGGATCCACCCTTTTCTCTGGCTCTGGAACATGGACCCCATGCAAGCACCACAGCAGGCTCCTGCAGTACATCATCAGCATGCCCTGTCACCTGCACAGCGACATTATGCCCATCCTTACCTCTACCACCTACATTACAGAGTGCTTTCAAACCTGCTGAGAGCTCTAAAACAATCTGTGGGAGTGCAGGAGAAGCACTTGAAGGACTGCTGGGTGGACCTGTAGCAGGCAGTGTGGAATCAGGCCCTCTCATCTGGAATCCTCAACAGGTCCACCTGGCAGGTTGCTGTCACTGGAGTCACCCAATACATACAGAAGGGAATGTAGGTGGAAGAGGAAAGAAGCAAGAGGCACAGCAAAATGCCCCTCTATCTAGGATAGAGCCTTTTAGCCAGCACATGTCGCATCTGCAGCAGAGTGTGTGGGTCTCAACTTCGCAGTCACATGAAGTAGGCCCAGCTCTGACCTGCCACCACGCCCACACCTGATCGTACTTCATCTTGGATTTCGAGAGGGAGAGTTTGTGCACATGCACGGTAGAGAAACCGTTCGCATTTGTCTTCACACAGTCAGTGTGCTGATCTGTGCTTGTGAGTGATGTGTGCGTGCATACAAGCCTGTTCAGGCAAACTGTTGGGACTGAAAAACTGGTGATGACAGCCAAATTATGTAACAACGGAACATGACTGGTCAGTCTGCAGCAAGCTACTTGCACTTACCGGGCCGTGGGCTCAGTTCTAAATCACACTCTTCCTGCGCAGTGTCCTTCCTCTCCCCTTGAGCATGTTGAGCGGTCAGTTTTTTGCCACGGTGAGCTCCCTTAGGCATTCCTTCCTCCTCAGGGCATAAATTGTCTGGCTTTCAGGAACACCGCCTGTAGTATTGCATAGAGTCCAGCCATGCACTGACTAACAGCTGCATAACCACTGTAAATAACCTCTCCTATCAAGTAAGTGCCATTTTAAAGGTCACTTTTGCTTTATTTCCTAATGATAGTGGCCCATTCATACATAACATAATTGTGTTAGAGAGACTTGCTGAAGAGTCTTACCTTAATACTGTAATACTGTCATTGCTGTTAGGCTGTAGAGGTACTTCATTGCACGATTCTGAATATTATATACAATTTTTCCCACAAAAAAAGAACTTTCCTGTAATATTTAACACTTAAACAGTAGGAATAAGCTTATTCAGTAATCACTACCATGTCTTTAAATAGGTGCATTAAGCCAGCATTACTCATCTGACTATTAACCGAACGTGAAACAGTATAGCCTTGAATTACAAGCTCATTCCTAATTATGGGAGCAATTACCACTTTGCCTGGGAATCTCCAGGATATAGGGATGTGTAATGAAGTTCCAGCCCACATTCCTCTGAGGCCAATTAGACTGCCAGTGCCCCTTTTCCCCTCTCTCAGCCCACTGAGATGTGTGGGTCACCACAGAGCGGACGACAGGGATTGCCCTCTACTCCGTGTCATCTACAGAATGACAATTAGCTGGGAGTGGTAGTGTCTACACACAGTCACCCTCACCCATACGGTCCAACCAGAAGACACCTGCTATGAGGTCCTCTGGTAGCAGGACTCATTAGTTTAGTATTCCCATTAAGGGCTGGTCTCTCCACCATTGAGTCAGATAACAGGGAAAAATCTTTCACTGAAGTTCTTTTTTTTTATCTTATCCACATACTTGTCTTATTTATCTTTTCAAAGGAGAGTGTAGTATAACTAGCAGTTGTATTATTTATTTGCTTGGCATGTGCCATTTTCAACTGTGATTCACAGTGTTTTACCATTTGACATTTTACACGCAGTGCAAGCTAGCCATACAGCTGTATTTTTATGAGAGTAACTGAGGCGAGGAACCTTGCCCACAGGCAAAACTGCAGTGTCCCGCTTGGGATTTGAACCCGCAATCCACAAATCGCTGAGCTGTTCATGAACTTGACTATTTAAAATGTGAGTGTGAGAGCCCTGCCGGTGTTATTTCGATCATTTTCTTTCTCTTACCGCGCAGTTGCAGCTCTTGATTTAATAAACTAGGAATGAAAGCCACTCTAATGCTTGAGCTCAGAAGCACAAATCCTGGATATGGTTGCCATAAATGTCAAGAGGTGTGCATGCCACTTTAAGGGATTCGGCTCAGTGCTTCAGATTTCAGAATTTAAGACGTGATGTGTGCAGCACCTTTCTGTAGCATTCCTGTAAAATGGGAAAGGGTCATTTTAAGAACTGCTTTATAGCAGTATTCTAGTTCAGCCCTTTAAGAACAGTAAAATTCAGAATGTAAAGGTCATTGGGGAAAACACTGCTGAAAAGAACTGAATTTCAAAAAATCTGCTTTCTGAAATGTTGTGAAAAGTCAGATGAAACAGAGGAATGGTAGCTTGGGCTGCTAGCTTTACATTTTTCATTACAACTCAGTCTGGGCCTACTCAATTGAAATTTCACTTTTCCTTCCCTCAGAAAATTTGGGGCCAATCATCATCCTCTTAGTCGTTATTTGTGGGTTGGCAGACTAGTGTGTCGTGAAGACTTGTAGTCTGTGGACTGATGACAACATGGCAAGGACAGGAAAAACACTGCGGTAGTGTCTGTTTTAGTTTTAGTACAACTGCTTTTGTTATTAAAAGACCTGATTACAGCACTGAAAGTTCTCTCCAATGGAGAAAACATTCATGTCAACTGTATTTGGAAAGAAACTTATTTACCAACTGCCACTAGTCATCTTCACTGAAAACCCCGGCACTGTGTTTCATTATTTTCACTCCTCATTAATAACGCAACGGCAAACAGTGTGTGTGGCGGAGCTTCTTATTCTCGTTTAATGTATCGTTTCTCAGCCTGGAACAGAGAACGAGGCCCACTCTGGACAAAGAGCTTTGAGCTTTCAAATGGTGGTGTTTGTTTTTGGGATGGTGTGGGTTGGGTTTGTTGTCTCGTAATTAACATACAGTACAACTGCTTGTCTGGAAGGTCTTGGCACATTTGGCCATAATGGATGAATTAATTTGCCTGAGAATAATTTTCTTCCAAATTCGCCAGCAGTGAATACTGCAGGTCTCTTGTAATTTTGTTTTGAACATTATCAGAGGAATTGTTACCGCAGGGAGATGAATCATATCTTTTTTTTTTTTTGGCCAACACAGAGCACATTTGGTGGTTGTGAATGTGTTTTTGTCTTTGAGGCTCTTTAATATTGAACAATTACATTTGCTTTGAAATCCACACTTGGCAGCAGTCCAGGTTCAGTGCATTTAAAGCTGGGAATGTTTACTAGGCTTCATGCATTGCTCTTTTTTAAGCCATTTTTGATGAAACAAATGCTGCAGTTTGAGAAATGAATTAGCACTTGGTGAGGAACACTACATTTTTTGTTGAATTTTTTAAAGCCACCAGATACTGTAGTCTTGCATTGCAATATTGATCTGTACACTCTATGATAAAAACACAATGATTGATTGTGAAAGCATGAGAGTGAACACAATACATTTTTAAACCTTTTTGGAGATCATATTGCCTTAAATGTCTGGGGCTATCTATTGATGGAAAAAATAAATGAATAGGTTTTTGTGGTAATTGAGAGTAATAACACTTTCACCCTTATCAGGAGATTTCTTTTAGAACCCAAAGATATTTAAATTTAGAACCAAATCAACCATCAAATTAATATAGAATCAACACAAAGGAAGAAATCAAATCAAATACTGCAGTTAAATAGAATCTTTGTAATAGTGATCAAAAACATAACGTTCTTGTTAACTACAATACGAGGAAACTGTAAAGGTTACCTTTGTTTTGTCTAAAGACAATTAAACTTTAATTAAACTTTACAGCTAGAAGACGGTCTTTTTCCTTCACCATCTCAGAGTACAGTCTGCCCAGAATGCTTTAACAGGGTGGAGCATGATGTCTGCAAATCTGGAAGAGGATTTTCACTACAGTGCCTGTATTTGCTAAGTCTGTTAAATTGTGTGATTTGAATTACACTGAATTAAAACCCACTAATTTAACAGAGTGTTGAATTCCCCTCCCTTTCCTTTTCATATTGGCTACTAGATCAGTTGATGTGTCTAATTTTAGTTTAGGGCAGTAACCATCAGCACAAGTAATTGCATTATTGTTTTATTAATATCATAAACATTTCATATTAATTACAAAAGATTTTGTATTCATTTTACAGAACTACTTTTTAAGTGGAAAACCTGTTTTTTTAATATATAAAATCTGCAGTTTTTTTAAGTCCAGTCGTGATATTGAAGCCTTTTTTCTTCTACCCATTCAAACAGAGTTATCCTATCAATACTGTTATTTGATTGGACAAATTAGGTGTCTCTCCCTTGAGTTGTGGAATTGTCCATACTGTATCCATACAGCAGCTGGGAATCCAGAGTGAGGAAGGGTTGATGAAATGAGTGATAGAGAGCATGCTTTCCTGACACACTATGAAACCTGATGCAGTCCCTTTGTCAATGATAATGCAGGTTTTATTGTGTGTGTGCTATTTTTATCCTATTAAGAGAGGGGGAGAGAGAGTGACAGATGGGGATATTTAGTAGCTTTAATAGCTATATGGATATTTTGGTGGAACTGTCATCATGATTGTTGTAACCACATTTCAAATGAAATGGCTGTGAATATTAACAGTGGGTGGATGTAGTAAGTGAGAATTCCTAGCCCAAATCAAGCACAGATGCACACCACAGATGCTCCTTCCGCACACGCTCAATATCCCCTGAACACATTGTATACACTTCCTGATGCCATGTAAATACCAAAATCTCGATGCCTTTCAACCAACGAGGCAGGTCAATGCATAAACTTCCCAATTGATCCTGTTTAACCAATAAATCACACTTGCATTAAATGCATAATTTACTTATTTTGTATTAATTTATCCTTTCAACCAAGACCACATTTTGGAAGCGGCTTCACAACTTAACGACAAGTTGAGCAGACATCTGATTAGAGGGCTGGCATAAACATAAATCTAATTGAATAAATCACACTTGCGGGGGGAAAAGTATGTGACCTTGCCTTATCTTTGAGCACAGGCGAAAGCGTGGCTAATCACGCTAAAATGCAAATGGATCTCCATCATTATCCCGCATGCTCCCTGAACTCAATTAGAGAATGCGATGATGGCGATAGCCTGCCATCAGCGGATTTGCATGCTGGATCGTCCCAGGGGAGTAATGCAGGTGGGGGGTTGGGGGTGTATATGTTAGCCTCGGAAAAAGTTCTGGAAGGGACCAAAAAAACCTTACGTGACTTGCCATGTCCTTTGGTAATGTGTGCAAGCTCGCCCATCAATCTGCAATAATGGACTGATTATACCGACACCGACAATTTGATGGAGTGTATTTATCATAATGCTGCCAGTTAATATTGCATATGTTTCATCAGACCTAATTTATAGAAACGATTCCTGTACCTTAGATCTTAGGGTTTGCGGAGGTTTTTCATAAAATAAAAGGAACATTCCTTTACCTGTGTGCAAAATGTGTCGTCTTCAGAGCATTGCATGTCCACATGTTTTGTGTTTGTGTTTTTATTTTATAGTTTAGTTCTGTGACAAATATTTACTGGAGACAGGATTACATTGCACCAGGGCAGTCGGCTTATATTCAGAAATACTGAGATTGATTGATCTGCCAGTCATTACAGCTGTACCCTTGAGCTGTTTAGGCAGCTCTATAGAATTTGAATAATATAATTTATCATGTTCTTTAAGTAGGAAAAACGGCAATAATGCATTTTGCATGGATTGCTTCTGTTTATCACAATCACAGCAGTTTTTTATTATTATTATTTTTCAGAAATTTTGTGAGGCAGGCTAAGCCACAAGCAGCAGCATCTTGTGTTTTTCTGTGGAGGCATAAAATGGATACATTAAAGAAATTACACACTCACTAGTCATCTTCCAAATATGTGATTTCCTCAGGATTGCACTGTTGATAGTTTGATGCGACATAAATGTGAAACCCCCATTTGTATTCACTGATTAATTACAGGTGACACAGATGTAGAAACAAAACAACAATGGAAAAGAGATGAACATGCTTTGACATCAATTCTGAAGTTAATTGTCAGTAATTACAAAAGCTTATTAAACCTTTAATAAAGCCTTGTAGTACAGCGACCAAAGTGCTTCAGTCTGATTAAGCAGCAGTTTATGTGCAATTCACTCTGTCACCACTTCCCTTCTTCTGTTTTTGGCTTTAGTCTCCCTGTATCATAATTAAGTCCGCTATTGGATAGCAAGTTCCTATTGGCATTTTTTCCCCATTTAAAATGCACTACACAGATTTTTTTATGTGTGGATTTGTACCTTAATGTTATAAACAGATGTACAATATGATGTAGGTTCATAGTCACAGCAAGACAAATTATTTTCCTGAAGTATATTGCTTTCAAAACCTTTTTGTGGACTGATTGTTAAAGGTGCAGTTCTGTTTGGTGAGCAGTGCCTAGCTGTTTACTGTACAGTCATTCCTCTGACTAAAGAACACTGCTACTAGCATTTTCCACAATCAAAACTGCCTTAGAATCAGCCACCACCACCTCATCTTCACCTTGGCCCCCACCAGCTTGTAGCATCTGTTTCAGTGATGTACAGATGCCATTGTCTAAGAAGAATCACCTTGCAACAGCTGAGCTGGAGAGGGAGTGGGTTATTAAAACAAGTCAATTGAGCAGAATTACTACATTGCCTACAGCACACTGTTCCTTGCACTGCTTTTGGGTGTTAGTTTCCTGCTTGTTCTGAAGGGAAGAATGCTATCTACTGGCCTCCAAACACCGCTGTTCTGAGAAACTTAATTTCCCCATGATGACTGATGTCCAAGTGCTAGCCAAGCTCTGCCGTGCTTAGGGTCGGCCAGTTGGGGGAATGAAGTCACAGGGTTACATGGCCATTGGCAATGCACTTTCACAGAGTTACTATTTTAAGCAGTCTCCTACTGTAAATACAGCACAACAGAGACTATGTAGTGAAATGGCCTCTTTAAGGTCTGAGCTAATTCACAGGGGTATAAAGAAAAGAATCCCCTAATGCTGAGGTTTTGCAGGAAAATTAGGCACTATCTTTCTGTGCCTTTAAATCCAATTTTGTAAGCCTCATCCTACAACTGACCCTACTTAACTACAATCCTGCCTTGTGTATAAGTGGTAAACCCATTCATCACCCACTCTCTCAGAAAGAATGAATTACTGTAGATGTGTGGCAGGAAATTGGATCGAACACAGTATTATAAAGTCAAGCTCCTGTAGTTCTTCAAACCAAGTCAATCCTGTTTTCTTGGGCAGCAGATATTGTATATTGGAAGGGAGTACCTCTGTGGTTGCTTACCAAGTCAGTGTCCAATGTTTTCAAGGGCTGGTCAGATGGCACATGAATTCCATCTGGAACTGTGATTCTCAATGTAAGGCATTAGGTACAGTGAGACCACTGCATCCACACAAAGGTAACAGCCAGTAGAATTTTCTTGCGGCTGTGAATTGGAGAAAGGTGGGGGATTTGACTAATTCCAGCAGAATGGGAAGAAATCCTCAGTGTTGTCTGATTTTCCTGTGTCTGTACAATCACACGTGGTATTTTGAGGTCTGACAAAAGGCGAGTTTGCATTCCTAATTGAAATGAAATGAAATTCATGCCAGTCCTGTCATTTGTGTAAAGGGTTTTGATGAGAATTTTATGTGAGTAACTAGTCATTCTGTAGTTAAAAAGAATGAGAGCCATTCAATGTCAACTCAGATAAAGTGCACTGCAGTACCTCTTCACTTTCTTTAAATTTCTGTGTGGTGGTATGCAATGATGAGGAATATAAATCCTGAAAATTTGACCTTCATATGCTGTTTCATTTTTTGTGCTGGAGCCTGAAATTTAAGGGGAAGTTGCTTAAAAATTGTCTAGCTTCATGAAACCCCATTTTTAAATGGCCATATCATTTGCTATTTGGTATTTTGGGTGTACTTTGTTTTTAGAATCCAAATCTGGTGTCCAAACCTCTTTTCTTTGTGGAGATGTTGACCCTTCAAAGTGATGTTTTACAAGGAGACAATTTCGAAGGTCATTTTCATGCATAACCCTTTTTTTGGTGGGTTTGTATGGGCATGTAACCCTGTGTATTACCCACAGCAATCTCTTGGAAAAAATATGCAGGTCACCCTCAAACTTTCCAGTTATAAGCACAGGAAAACTTTGTATCAAGTTGTGACTTATCAAGTTTTGATCTTTTACTTTGAACTTTCTCACCAGTCCCATTTCTTACATAACAACAGAAATGCAGGTTACGACTTTTAGTTGATATTTTGACAGTTGGAGACAGATATCTCAAGGCATGAGCCTTCATATGACATCAGACAGGTCTGAGTGGCTTTTTATATCCACTCTGTGAATTTAAACCCCTTTTAAAATAGCTGTTCCTCTGCTTTCAGGTAAGTGGAGTGTGTTGGTATTCCTCTCGGGACAGCTGGACGGTCACACGGTTTACCATTAGCTGCACATTTAGGCGTGCATTCATCGAAATTGCCGTGCTCGCTGAAGCACAAAATCGAACTGGGGTTTGGGGGTGGGATTTATAGGTTGAGGATAGCCAGAGTGACTGTGAGTCCTGTTTATGGAATGTCGGAGAGTGGTGAATGGACGGGAGGTGTAGGTAGGTTGGGGCTTGGGGACTCTGGGAGTTGAGAGCAGGGCCACAGGAACACCTAATAGGCTGAGAGGAGGTACAAATAGTTGACTTTGTGGTCTCCTGATGACATTGTCTGGCTTTAAAACAGAGTACAGGCTTGCAAAGAGCTGCATTCATTTTATATTCCCAAAAAAGCTGAATTTTAGCCAACAGTTTTAGTTTAAAGCACTTAAGAACTGGGCAAACTGCCTTTCCAGTTGCAAGCAAATTTCCACGGAACTGGATCCGTGCCTTTGTCTTCTTTGAGAAACGGAAGCGGTTGAAACCCCCAGGGCCTGCTGTAAAGGGATTAGCCAGTAGGTGGCATCCCTATGGGCCTTATTAGAAATGCTGAATCACCAGGACGAGCTCTGCCGTCCTTAATAACTCAGCACTCTCCCCGAAGTGCCGGTGAGCCCCATTTATAGTCAGTGTTAATCTGTGTCCTCGACATGGGAATTACCTGTCAAGGTTTCCCAGAGAAATCGCTGTCTGTTCACCTGCCATGTCAGATTATATGTGCTTTATGTCTTAACATCCTCTCCAAGCACAAAGCACATTCTTTTTTTATCCTGTAGATGTGAATAGTGGTAGGTCCCCAGGGGGGGAAGATTTATTCTGGCATGCATGTGCTTCAGTGTATCAGTCATATGTGATCATTTACCAGCCCAAAGCACATTTATGGTATATGCCCCACCCCATCTTTTCAAAGCTGTTGTTTTGTCAGCTTTGAAAAGGTATGTGCATACAATTCATAGTGTTATGGTATCGTATGTCAAGTTAAATGTTTCAAATGAAACATAATGAACATTTTCTCTAGAATCCAGAGTCCTGATTTAAAATTGCTACTACTGATAAGATATACAGTAGTAGGCATATGGGATTACTGTTATTCAACCTAAAAAAATAGATTCAGCTCAAACCCATTTCTTCCAGCAACAATAGATAAAGGAGAAAAAAGTAATGAATAGTTATAATACCTTGCTATCAGATATTGAAGGAGCAACCCATGCAGCTCGCAGCCTTACGGAGAAGGAAACCTCTTGTTCACAGGAAATTTCTTTCTAAACCCTGGATGTACTGCATTTGAAGAATGCGTGTGCCACTTTCCCTGGCTGTTATGCTTCATTTGAGCACAATGTGCCAACCGCTACATACACTTTCCATCTCCTGGGCCTGCAGCAATGTTTTTTTCACAGAGAGAGAAATCACAGACAGAGGGAACTTCCCTCTGCTGTCAATATTTCAGCGACTCCACCAAATGACTTGACTGTTTTGCAGAGAACTTTAATTGGCTCATTGATCAGAATGATTGTCATTGATGTCAGAATGATTGCCCCGCCCATTACAGGGCTTGTATGCTCTTCCTGATGTAGTTTTTGCCTCAGGTGTTGCTTGGCACTCTTCCTGTTTTCATCACCTGCAAATTCACGCACTGTAGTGCTGTGGACCATCGGAAGAAAATCACTTTTAAAGTGGTCAATCGACCAAGACAACAGTAAAAATGAAATGTCATTTCAGTGAATTATGTGGGATTTAAAAAAAAAAAAGAAACAAAAACATTCCCCATACATAATAAGTCAGTCTGCAGACCTGGTGCTTTCTGGCTTTGCATTCTGCTTCATTCCTCACTTAAGTGGCTGATGGATAGATCAGTAATTTATATTAAGGCCATTTGCGTCAAAAAGATGACATCCATTATTTGGTACAAGGGTGTCTCATGACAATCGATCTCTAATGCATTGTCAGAGAAAGTCTTGTCGCTTATTTATGAGGGCGGTTAACACTGGTCCTGAATGACGCATCAGCTTTACTCTAAGCAGGATCATATGATGGAAATAACAGCTCCAAGATTTTCACCCTACTTCAATAGAATGGGCAACTTCAAATCATGGCGGTGGTCTTTGTTACTCAGACAGCTCACACCAGGGGTTCGTCTTTGTCTGCCATTGAAGAGTCCCAGCGCATTTCCCTACGTACATTGATCACTTAAATAAAAGTGTTATTTTAGTTAAGGATTGAGAAAGGAGCCTCTGAACTAGAATGAAAAGGCACTGAAATAAATGAAAAACCTTGGCTGAGATTGTATGTTCAGAGATGGATAGCCCTCTCCGAGCCTAGTTACGGAAATATGAAAATTGAAATCAAAAGCGAGGGCTCTTTTTTTACCAAATGGTAAGGGATTATATTGCCACGTAACGATTTCTTGCTCAATTCATTATATTTTTATCTAGCGTGAGCACAATACATTATTCATTTTTGTACTTACTTTCTCACTTTCTCCCAGCTTTGAGTTTTAAGGCAATTCTGAGAAATGATGTACCAACACCCAAGAACAGCACCCTATGGAGTTAGTTTGATATATTTAATATGAGTCATTTTCATTGAAATCAGAGTCAGATTTTGGTCTGAGTATTGAGTGGACACGTTTTGGCAATAGCTTGCAACTTTGTAATTACATGTAATAAATATGTAATAACAAGGCTACTGTGTGTTTTCAGAGTTTTCTAAACATTTCAATGTGCTAAGTTGCATAAACAAATTATCAGTGTCATTCTTGTGTAGTGAATATTGTACGCAGAATTCCCTAACCACACTTTCTGTTTGACTCAAACTGCCAGCCAGAGTTTATCCCTAGATGGGGGTCATAGAGTATGCTGTGCAAGCATTGATATGGCAGTAATGATTGTACAGTCACAGGAATTTTTTGTTCTGTTTTTAATGAAAACAACATCTACAATAATGACTGTGAGTAGCTGGTTTACAAGACATTAGTTTAAGAGATATGACGCTCTGATTCTGCACAGTACACAATTCACATTGATAGGCCCTGGGGTGGATGTCACTTTGCTTCCCGCAAACAGGACTGGAATGCAGAGTACTGAATCTTCATATCTGGCAAAGAAGCAAAGCATAAGGACCTGCAACAACCTCAGGAAGAGCAGGAGGGGGGGTTAAAGTGAATACTGGCAGTTTGTGCTATCCACTCTGAAGGAGAGGTTAATAACTTAAGTGGCGTCGGGCTTTTAAAGCCATTTTACCTCCAGGCGAATTGCTGCACCTTAGCGTTGTTTTCAGGATGCCAGAAGGATAGGGAAGGGAGGGGGGTTCTATGATCACTGTAGTGTGTACCAGGTCAAGCTGACCTTATTGCTTAGCTGGAGACTGAGACATGACACAAAGAGGCATCTTAAGATCTGTCAGCACCAAGTCATCCGCTTCCCTCTCAGCCTGACACATAATTTGACGTTTGTCTCAGTGGCGCACAACTGCTCCCTCCACATCATAAATACATGCTATTACCCCGGGCTCCCTTCCCCAGATCATGCTCCGCTTTCTGTGAGCTCCCTTCAGTCAGCCATTCAACATGTATTCACTATACTGGAGTTTGCCAATGAAATGTGTTCAGACTACTGCACAGAGTGCTGTCCAGACTGTACTGAGACACCAGGGACGTCAGAGCACATAGGGGAGAGCCGGAGCGTTATTCCTTGGTGCTGGGAAGCTGCTGGAAAGTCTCAGAGGCTGGCCATCAGTGACATGCAGTTTCTTTCATCCCTTTTGAGCATGTTAGAAATGTTTAATTACTACATGTCAAAGAAAACGTTCCCAAGCCATGCATTCCAACCCATTTCAGCTTCTCTTTTCCAGCTCTCTGTTATTTCATAATTACATACTGTTACATACATATTGTACATAATTCATCTGCACAGCTTCACTGATATTCACATTGTGTCTGTGTTTGATCCATGTATGGCAGTGTTAGACAAACTCCATAGGGAGGATTCTGAACCCAGATGTACTGAATGTTCTTTTCTCAACACTGAACCAACTCATTTTCCTTCTAATGCGTAATATTGTTGATAAATCCTTATTAGAGTGGGTAGTTCCATGAGGTGAAAAAGCTTAATAATAAGTAAACCAATCACAATTAACTGGCCAAGTAAGACAATGAAACAGTATGAAGGTAACATCAGTCTCTTGATCTTCAGTTTCTTAACATAACTTATCAAGGAAGCATCAATTCAGAAGTTATGAGATTCATTGTTGTTTGCAAGAAATTAATATTTTATGTCAAATAATGAAGTCTTGGTGCATTGTTTATGTGTATTAATACAGGAGTTGTGCATTATCAGTTACTTCAGCTCAACTGAGTAATCTGTTTTTTCACAACTCGCACAGATTCCCCCTGTTCACCAAAAAAGAGAAAATTATTAAAGTGTTTTGCTTTTGAAAAATTAAGGAGTTAGCATTTGCAGTGTAACCCCAGTGGCACCTATAAAAAAAACTGCTTTCAAATGTCACCAACTCTTTTTAAGACATTAGCATTTCCCGAAGAGACTGCTTAAGAAACAGAGAGGCGGCAGGCATTAAAATTTCAAACATCAGCACAGAGGACCTGTTCAAGAAAAACAGCGCAGGAGACTCGGAATGCAAAATACATCTGTGTAAAGAGGCTCATTTAAATGAGTCTGTTTTTGTTCTTTTTCCTTTTTTTTGTAAATTGGCTGTTTTGCTCAGCAGTCAAAATCGTCGATTTGATTGTGCATATGTAAGAGTGTGTTGGAATTCAGGTAGATGCACACACCTTTGCCCTTATATCCTCTCACACAGCTGAGTAGGGGGAGTGCCATTGACAGACATTTGGGGGGCATACACTACATATCATTTTCTCTGCTAAGCACACTTCACAACAAGAATATGTATGTGATGGCAGATTTCATGAAACTTTTTATGGCACTTGTCAAGTTCTGTTTGTGCCAAGCCCTCTCCAAAAAGGGAGCAGATTTTCGCTACTGAATTTTACATATGGAGAGTTTTTTTTCATTCAGCTAAAGTGAGAATAAACAAACTGCATATCACGAGTAACCCACCAGTGTCGATCTGACATAATTTTTAAATGTTTGTTTACTGTCCTACAGATGTTTTTTTCATCACGTGTTATTGTTTTGTTAATGTCTTATGCCAAGGGTCCTTTCTTTGAAGTGCAGCTTAATTGCAGTCTGGCACTTCTCACGGGAGTGGTAGTCGTCAAATGCATCCATCTATCCATCCATCCATCCATCCTCAGAGCCCAGCTTAGCACAGCCTCCTGTTTGACACTGTCATCTCTGATCAAAGTCGGCCATCTCCCAGCGCGCCCACATTAGTATTCTCCACAAAAATATACTGCAAGCAAAATAAATAAATAAATGTATTGGAACACTCTGATGTGAGAAAATTGCTTTGAATTTCACGGATCAGCACACCGGTCAGAGTCATATGATTGAACAAAAACTCCTCCGTGGAGAAAATAAATAAATGCAGATGTTAATAAATAGAGTGGAAATATAAAATGCACAAGAGATAAAAGCCAGTCTTGGACTCCTGATTTTTTTTTCTCATTTAACAATAGGGGAAAAAGGCATGAGACAAACTCCTATTGTGAAAATATGTTTATCATTTACAATTAATTATGCTGATGATTTTATTCAATTTGTTAATTAAGCTCAGTCTATCCAAGTGTTGTATTGCTATACTGTGTTGCTGTTTAAAGTATCAAATAAGTTCAACATCTCATCACTGTCTTTTGTCACCTTCATTTATTGGACAACAGAAGGCAGAAGCACTGCAACTAAATTCTTATTGGATGAAAGCTAGCACAGGAGTTGTTTTAATGGTAAAAAGTGCAGTAGCTGACCTCTAAAAAGCACTTTGCATCTCATTTCCGCCCACTGCTTCAGACCTAATTCCTGATGGAGGATTAAACAACAGTCTCCCATGATGCACATGCAACTGTGCTTTCCAATCTCACAGTAAATTTGTTACAAGTCGCACCATTACATACTAATCGATTAAAATCCACTGACTTAATGAGAATCTTTCAGTGCCATTCAGGTGATCTCCACCTCCAAAGATGCCATTGTGAAATCCGGTAGTGAGTGCTAAGAGCCTGGAAAACTCCAGCGCTCCCTGTGTGGGAGAAGCTGGCAGTCGTGGCTCCCAGACAAGACTGGCACTGAGAGCTGTGTGTAGGAAGACTGGTCAGGTAGACTGCCTGGCAGAAGATAATCAAATAATGTAACTAGCAACAGAACAAACACACACTAGCACACAGGCTCAATACCAAGTGCCTCTATAGCTCAATAGATTAGAGCCCCCCACCACCACCGCCACCACCCCCGGAATCACTTAGGTATCTCTGCCTCTCAGCTTTCGTACCTTACCATTTGTGAGTTCATCGACCTCGGTTTTTCACCAGATGATCTACTAAGGGTCAAGAGCTCTTGTCTCAGGCATCTCAAAATAAATTGCTCACATAGCATGCAAGTTCATGAGCAGTAAAAGGAAATAACACTCTGTAAGACATGTGTGTTTTAGAATAAGGCTGTGACACTCCCTTCTGCAGCCGTATTGCAGTTTAGACACATACTCACTAATAAGGAACCCACATACTGATGCATGAATCTCATTTGCACCACAAGAACGTCTGGTGTGAAGAATTCATTTATTATTATTCTGTAATTGAGCTTAAACACACCATCCCTTAAAGATTTATTCCTTTTGGTTACTTTTTGTTGAACTTTTTCTCGCACATACTCACTCCTATAACTTAATTTGTTCACTCTCTGAGAGGCCTTGGTAGAATTGGTTTCTGTGCTTGTGAACTGGTAATAACACAGCCTCATCTAGTCTTCGCTTTTTGTCTTTTTTTCTTTTTCTTTGGAACTATACAATCGATACTCGTTGAGGTCATCTGTGTTAACTGGTAATAAGCAACTGGAGCGTATTCTGTGGTCAGCATCAATGAGATGCAGAATGTTTGCAACATGTTTTGTAAAGGAAGCACCATTAACCGTTATTGGTTCCTTTGGTTTAATCACATTTCCTGTGACAGCATTCTTCTGTCAGCGCACTGTAGATACGAAGGGCATGCGTTCCCCATCATAAGAGTGCAGCGTGTCATCAGCCCTCTCTGCAGACCGCTCTCAGCACGTTGCCGTACCTGCTTGATTTTTCACTCAGAAGGCTGTGGCTTGCACAGCACGTCCACTGGGTCATGTTATTGCACAGCGCTGCTTTCTGTCAGGTCTCTGTTCCTCCTCTTTGTTTTGGACTGAGAGAAAAGGAGTGTACAGGCCAGTAGCATTTTTCACAGTCTCCTTCATCTGCTTTTCTGTCAGCACTAAAATGCCATATAACTCCTTTCATTTATTTCACGATGCTGGCTGAGATCATAACTAGGACGTCAAACACTTGCCTGTCCTTAATTCTTGGATTAAAAACGCTCAAAAAAGTACAATATGTGTATGAGCAAGAAATCAATGTGGAAATAAAGGCTCAGACATTGTGTACATTGAGAATTATTTTCTCCAAACTGACACATTGACTCGTGTCAAATGTATACTTTGAAAGAATGGCGGCTCTGCATGCACACACACACAGAGGCAGTGTGAAATGGCCTATAGCTCTGATGGGAGGTGTAGCTGGGATCTGAATTCTGAACAGGCATGTCTTTCCTCCAGCTGTGGCTTATAACCATTTCAATAAAGGATTTAAGTCACAAACTACCCCACGCTGTGTGCGTGTATGTGAGCATGCGTGTGCACGCGCACACATATTTATACACTCTGAACAAAGAAAGGGAAACACCAAATATATGAATGTTACCTAATAAGGAGTTGGGCTTCCCTTTGCCTTCATATCAGATTCAGTCCCTCATGGAGTGCTCTTATACAAGTATTATATTAGTTATCTTGTGAGATATTAGACCATTCTTCAAGAATAGCCTCCGGTTCTATGAGATCTTAAGATGGAGCTCAATTCCACACTCTGTGTTCCAGTGCTTCCAATACAGATTCAGTGATGTTTAAATGTGATGATCGGGGAATCCTTAGCACAGGAAAGAGTGTGCTGGATAATCAGTCATCATAGTGACATTATTACAAACAGACCATGACAATTGATTGTCTCGGGGTCAGTCAGACAGTGTTGACAGTTTCAAGCTTCATAAACGTTCAGTGTCATTTATTTTAAAATGTTGATTTTACTTGGAAAAACATGAAATGCAATAATTGGCTGCATTTGCTTTTAGGTCTGAGGGCTGTGCATATGCGCATATGTGCATGCGTGCATGTGCATCACAGCTAAAAGTATTAATCTTTGAGCACGGGCAGTGACTGTGGTTTTGGGTGACTTGTGTGTCTTATGTGCCGCCTTTAGCCTGCTTTGCTCCATTGTGTTTCTCACGTTCCCCCTGCCTGCTGTTAACCCTTTGATAAACACTTTCCACCCCACTGTGATCCCTTTCACTTCCCCTCATCAAATCCTGAGGCCTGCTGCAAGGCCCTGTCCTTAGGCCGTTTGAAGCCAAGGCCCACCATCAGCTGTCTGTCATTACTGCCCCATGAGTGCCGGCACGGGGCCCTCACTGCGCGTCTTAATGCGAGGTGGCACTCGCTACGTCCGAGAGTACTTTAGTGCTGTGTGCTAATGACGGGGCAGGCTTCAGCTCTGTGATGATTGATGATTGCTCTGCTGGGCTAGCGAGACTGAGGAGCGAGCGACATTTTAGCGAAACACTGCAGAAAAGGCCTCGCCATGGACAGGCTCTCAAATCTACCTCGGTTCTGCCTCATAATGTGCCTTTTAGCCTACTCCCCAGCATCTACCCCACCATACTCAGGTATCAATATCTGGAGTCTTCAGTCTGACTGCATCTGAGAGCTGAGGTAATCTAGGCTTTTTCCCCCATGATGCTGTGACCCTGTCAGTATTCTCTGTTGTTCTAGCGTCCTTTCTCACATAATGTCATTACAGACAGGGAATCTGATGGATTGGTAGTCAAATTTGTTTGCATGCTAATGTCTTAGTGCTTCTACAGTGAGCTCCATGCTGTTGTATTGCCTGTACACAGTAAAACGGTTAATGAGCAACTAATGAAATGTCAAATGTAGATGCTAATCTCAAGATCTAGAATAAAAACAATAGGTACTTAAAAACATTGTTAATTTAGCATGGCTTATTTGACTAAGCAATGAGAAGCCATGTCAATTATGTGAGCCGTGTAAAAATGAGAAGCAATGTAAAAATGACTAGCTTATTTGCTATTGAAAAATGGGAAAAGAGAATATGTGAAGATAGGTTGTTTTACTTGGACTGTAATATCAAGTTTGGGTATGCCAGTGACAGCAATAGATATAGCAAGGAAGGCTGAAAGTAATATGGCTGAAGTAATATTGCACATAGATAAAATTACAACCATTGGTTGCTTTTTGTTGGACCAATGGTTTAATTATACTTCAGAAGTCCGATGTAGCTTTTACTCAAAGACAAGTAAATTGGGAATGGTTGTGGTTGAAGAATGTACTTAAAAATGGATAGAATCTTTAGTTATCATGAAGAATTCTCTGTTTTGAACCAAAATTAATGTTGTGCCCTGGATTGCATAGTCTTTCACATGGTTGCTAATATGACTCAGTGACTGATGGTCTCTGAACAACAGTACCTGTTCCTGTGATTCATAGCCTCCTTCCCCTCCATCATAATGAACAGTGCATGCTTCTGGTTTGGTTTTGATCACTTTATGCTAAATGAGCTTTGAGTCTCACTTCACAAGTAGAGGTCAAGTATCTAGATAAATGCATGCCAAGTATGCTGGTACTCGATATCATGGCAGGGCAAAATGACTCCGTGATGGCAAGAGAGCACATTTTATACTTGAACACGGAAATAAATTCTAAATAAGATTTTAGAATATTTGATTTATGGCCCAGTGTTAGTTATGAACAGCATATTTAAAAATTAGGTATTCATACTGAGAGTCTTGTGTCAAGGTTATAGCTGATGAAAGAATGTCATGTTTTGCATTAAACCATGCATCAGTTCATGTAGAGATATGTAGATATTATTTTGCATTGCAGGAAATGTGATTTATACATGGCGATGCTCACTTTAGAGTGCTTTCGGAGCGTTTTAAAACATTGACCTTGAATGTGAAGGTTGTGGATGATGGGTGGATTAACGGTTTTGTGTGATAAAGTCTTGATTAAAGGATTCAGGAGTAAATTGCAGTACCACGGAATCTGTGCAGATTAGGAGAACCTGGTGTAATGGAGCTTTCACATGATGGTCCGCACCAGCAGGGCCATTCTGATGATGGCTGCAGAGCCACGCAGGTCCTGCTGCACTTCTGCCCCTCTGTGGAGCTGGTCATAGAGCGAAAGGGTGAGAGTGATCTTTCACTGATTCAGTCAAAAGAGTAAGTGGCTGAATCAGGTGGTCAAACTGTATGATACATTAAGGAAACCTTCATGTACTGCAGCTTCTTCTCTTTAGTCTAAGTTGTGTGTGTTTTGCAGTGCCAGCACAAATTGATGTTCTTGGCCAAATAGTCTTACAGACAGAATCATTAGACTGAGCAAGGTATGAAGTAATCGTTTGATAAAATTAGATCAGTCAAGTTTGATATTATTAGATAAATCACAGCTTTTGACCTTACTGTATCAAACTTCATTGTTAGATCAATCACAGCATTTGATCTACTGCAAAGTCTCATGAGTTTAGCTCTTGCATTTGCGAATGCTAAGGATCGTTGTCCCGTTTTGACATAACAGAAGGAAGTTAGGTTGGTGGGAATCAAAATGGGACTAGCTACATGATATAGTTATGCACTTGAATAGATCGTCATGTTATCAAATATGCAGTTATAAAGAAGTTGACCTCACGTAGTGTGCCATTAGTCCACGTAAGCGTTATTCTGTTTGTAGGGAGAAGCAGCAGAATGGCCCACAGTGGCCTCTGGGAAAGCATCCTGTCACTCGTTGTTTGTTATCCTAATTTGAGTAAGTGGTCCAGTCAAGCTACTCATCTTCGCTAACACCCGCCTGCTTCCCCAGTGTTAGAGCAGCAATTAAGTTTATCACCTGTGTCTTATTTCACTTCTGCGTGTAGGTGAATGCTTTATTGCAAGCCTTGCATTACAGCGCACACAGGGGTCAATGGGGAAGAGATATTACACACTGTTTCAAGGTTAATAACCTGTGTTTATTGCTTGCTGTTTCCAATGAGTTGTATCTGCTCCGCTGCACTAATGATGCTCCCTGACCAAAAAAGAATGAATTATAACACCATTGTTTTTGTGAAAACATCAGTGATATAATATAAGTACAAATACATGGGCTGGAACATCATTTGAATTTAATAAATTGCTCTGTCTCTGTGTTTGTTGCATTTCTATGACTTACTCTCTTACTAAACTACATAATAAAAACATATTGGCGATGCACTATTGTGTGCTATTAGTGGTATTTTCTGCATGTGAGGTAGATCTCTGAATCCATTGCAATGACTTGGTTTTGTGAGTTTGACAAATTAATATCTGTAATTAACACTGATTTTAACAGGACCAAATGGTAATATGAATCGTGACACATGTCAGCTTAACATTTGCAGATAAAGGTAATGTAGGGACTTGGAAAGAAGATGTCCTCATAAAACAAGTGCTATCAATGTCTGAGTTCATATTTCAATTAATGAAAAAGATGGAGAGTATAATATGAGTGAAAGAATTGCCCTGGGGTTATTTGCTGAGAGTCATCATTGCTTATCTGATCAGTGAGAATACAGGCCCTAATGAACAAGTCTCTTGTCTTTCAGAGTCTTTCTGCGGGCCATTAATCAGTACGCAGCCGTGCTGAACAAGAAGTTCCTTGATCAAGCCAACTTTGAGCTTCAGGTAAGTGATACGCCATGGACAGCATGGGGTGATCAGACTCATCAGTGCTCAATATCGTCTTTTACATCAGCCCCATTAAATGGATCAGTTAGCATATTTTAATAAATTGTGGGGGAGGGAAATAGCCCGCGCTTTGTGCACTTCTGTGTCCTTATCTGTGTGCATGGTTGTGCTTTCTTGTTCAAATAGGGAGAGATTTGTGTAGTTTGTTATTTTCATTATTACTGTATGTTGATACAGTTTGATCAAATGAAATATAATTGTTGCAGAGGATGTAATCCACCTTCACGGCCTTAGATTTAAAGCAGTAAATCCAGAAACACCCTGCAACACTTGCAGAATTTATCCTGAATTAACACACTCTTTCTGTTGTCAAATCATAGTTCATTTCTTATCTTACTGCTGAATACTTACTCATAGGCAATTTTATTCATAGAGATTTTCCAATTACAATTTGAGCTTGTGTTGATGCTACAAAATCCTCATGTGTAAGGTACAGTAGTAGTACTAATAATGATGCATTGATTTAATGTAAAGCAGTTCTTTATCTCAAAGTGTTTCATAGTGAAGCGGAAGCTCACCTCAATTGGCAACATTATGGTGCAGTCATCGTTTTGATAGCTGGAAGCCATTTTGATTGAGAGAGCTCATCACATCAGTTGAGGTGTTGAGAGAATGAGGCAGTATCTCATAATAATTAGTGACTGTGTAGTGATATCTTCCTTGTGTCTGCTCGCTCTCTCTCTCTCTCTCTCTCTCTCTCTCTCTCTCTCTTTCCAAATCAGCTGTGGAACAACTACTTCCACCTGGCAGTTGCATTCCTCACCCAGGAATCCCTCCAACTGGAGAACTTCTCCAGCGACAAACGAGCCAAGATCTTCCACAAGTGAGTTGTTTTCACCTCAGGCAAGCATGAAAGCACACCTCCGCCTCGGCCATACACGGAATCGCTCTCAATAATTCATGGCGCCGGGGACTGTGGGATTCCCCACCGGGGCTGTGCTGGATGCTGCCATTCCAACAGTGTGGCCCCTGATTCACACCGTGATCACAGAAAGCTACTTACGTGTGTTATAACTCAACCTTTATTTAACAATATAGGACAGCTGGGAACTCACTTCTAATTCACAGTTATGACCTTGGGAATCAAAGTGTACAGCTAGCAGTAGAGATCGTTAATTTGTTCAGATTTGCTCAGTTCAGCCTCGGTCCAGCTGCTGTTGTTCTGGGAAGATGTGTTGAAGACCACTGAATGTGTTTTCATGTGTTCATTTGCTGTCAAGTGGACACCCTGGCAGTGTATGCCACCATGATTTTCACACTTTGCACTTTTCCGTAGCCTGTTTACATGCAGCAGTGTTCCATGTGAGACTTGATCCCACTACCATCACTTTCAGAGTCAAGAGTCTTAACCTCTGTACCACATGAGTGTGAGCATTGATGTCTCATTCGGATTCAAATACATGTGTGGAGTGTGTGAAGAATGGGTAATCACCATGGAAACACAGGGATGTTCATTGACTACCTTGTCCAACAGTCAACTGTTTGTGCTTACATGAAAACACAGTATTTCTTCAAGCACAGTCATTTTGTTTGTTCATTTCAAACTCATTTGCATTCATTTGATGTGTCTGTTGCATTGCTATCTGTCTTGCAGTGTGTTTCTTTTGTAATTTTGTAATCATTGGGGGTAAATATAAACATCGCAATGTAGTTCTAATATGAAAGTATTTGTAAGCAGTATTGATATTAAGTGTGGAGACTGTTTTTTCAATTTAGTTACGTCAAAATACCAGCCCTTTTTTATTTGTTTTCATTATTTTGTCAACCCCCTCCATTTGTGTGATCAGTTTGAAGTCCTATAAGAGCTTCATTGAGCAGCTCAGTCATAATCAAGGTTTTGTAAACAGCCCAATGGCTTAAAATGAAGTGCGTGGCGTCCCACGGAGCTCAATCAATGTGCTTCCCCCGACCATCAGAAAAGCACACAGTCATAAGCGCTATTAACACAGCCAAACGGGGTTTCCCTGCCCATTGGGGAGTGCAATCATGTTTCATGCCACCCCTTTATTGGCCCGTCCCCACTGTGCGCGGGGGCTGGTGCACAGTAACCACCATGTGAGTTTGTGTTTCACTAAGCCCCTCTCCGTACCCCCGCTGCTCCGGCCCTGAGCTGCCTCTTTGTTGTCGTGACTCCCCAGAGCAGCTCGGTTTCTTGCCCAGAAGGGGATTACGCTCTTCATCGGAGGGAAAAGTGTGTGTGTGTGTGGGGGGGGGTTTGGAGGTTGGACTCTTCTGGCTTCACGTTTGATGTAGACAGCAAAATCCAACCTGTCATTAGAGGAGAAGGGCTTTCCGTGGGAGGTGTTCAAAGAGGAGCGGATCTGCACATCCCCTCTGGAGCCAGCGCTCTCCCACTGCAGATGCCAATTACACTCCATCGCATCACGCGCTTCACTGGGGAACCGGAAAGCACCATCACATGGGACCAGGAGCTTCTCTGTGTGTCCGGCGGAGTGTGGCTTCTCTGCTAATGTCTGAGTCAATATTTAACTACCCACCATCTTTGTTTGATTTTCAAACTGTTTAGTCGCAGCTGTCATCATTTAGGTTTCTCTATTAAAGTCAGGCACCCACAGGCTGACAGTCCTGTTTTAATGATACAAGTCTACTGTGATTGGCACTAGTTTTCCCTGGTGGTACTCTGCAGTTTGTAAGTTCGAAAATAACAAACAAAAAATCCATACACTTCAGCTATCAGCATTCCTGGTTGGATTTACTGCAGGAGAAAGAAGAGAAGGAACGCAAGAAATGGATGTAACGAAAGTTAATCCTTGAGCGCTGATCTTAGTACAGCCTCATTCCGTAAACATGCAAAATATGGATCCTAAAAAATGGATCTCACCACAGATACTCTATGTCAAGTGATATAGGGGGGTGAGCTTTTGAGTGTCAAACATGACTGCAGGATTTTCCATAATAAGCAAAAGTGACAGTGAACACAGCATGCACAGATACTTCCTCTGTCTAGAGTCCCCATGTTTAACATGCAGACATGTTAATGAGACTGAGAGACCGTATTTGTGGAGAGGTATTATCGCAGTAACCAAGCAATTTTAATAGGAGGTTATGTGTCAGGAGTGATGGGGCAGGGCTGAGACACCCGACAGCACCAGTGGACGGGCAGTAAGAGCTGTTATCTCACACAGCTTCCAGACCTGATTTTTTATGCTCCATTTGATTTCACTGTGAGTATTGTGCCTTTCAGTGGTACTGACACGATCAAACAAAACAAAGAAACTCAAAATTTCTCAATTAATGGTTAGTCTGCCGAGCTGAATGACGAAAGTTGACTGAATGTTAAAGTTACGATGACAGTGGGCAAATTATGTTCCACTTAGCATGCAGACATACAAGCACATTACCCAAGTAAGCTAATGAATTCTAATCTGCTCTGTCTACGCTGCATTGAAGACTGTGTAGTGAGTTTAGAGTCTATTGTGAACACTCATATGCCTTGGATCTACTTTACAATGGACTTGCTGGTTTGTCCTTTACAGAGGAGTTGCTGGTGACACGCCGCACTGCTCTGTGCCTCTAATTCGGGCAGTGTCAGTACGACAATCCAGAAGAGTCCATCACTGTCATAGACACAGACCGCGTTGGACTGCTGTTGGAAGGCTCCGTAATCCAGAAAACCCTCTCAAAACGACTGTTATGATCTGATCCATTCAGAGTGAGCAGCCCTGTCTGTCAGTGGAGCTCAAGTCTCCCAGAGTCTGACAGGTGTGGCCCTGCCCTGGCAGCTGACGGAAGCTCCGCTTGATTGGCCTCACATCTTGACACGGTAGCATTGTGACAGCCCATTTCTCCCGGGCAAGCTGGCCAAAGCCGGGCCTGTTCTGAGCATTTGCTTCTATGCACAGATGTAAAAATTAAAAATACAACATGTTTTTAAAGCAAACAGCAGAAGTATAGATCATAGGTGCTGGATTGAGAGAGCTTTCAGCTCAGCAATATTTACAGGAGCAAGTATTTATTTTAAGACAGGCTACCCTCTATTTGTGGACCATGTACTTTTTATTGATTTATTTTCTGAAGGTTATTCCTCTTACTACGTTTAGGCTATAAATAATACATTGCATTTTGTGCCCATATCAAAGAATGCGGTGTAGCCCTCTGTTAGGGACATTTTAACTCTTACCTTTTTGTAAGCACCGTCCCTAGCACTGTCAGTATTAGTTAGGCCATTCCGAACAAGTGGTAAAGATTTGTACTATTGGTATTGCTGATTAGAATAAGCCTGACTCAGGAGCCACAGAGCCAGCCAGGAGAGAGACAGCTTTGCTTTCTTCCTAAATAGTTTCTAATATCCCAACCTTGCCATCATTAATTACAGCTCCTTGAAACATATTGGCAAAGCAGTCGATAGGGTATAAGAATTCCGCTGGGTGCCTCAGGTTCTCTGAAATGTCAGGTCAGGACTGAGGTTGTGAATTTATATTAATGAGGGGGTCCTATAAAGAACAATGTCAGGAGACATGTCCTCTCATCTCCGCAGTGTCACATGGGATAACACTTGCGGCCAACCTCAGTGGCGCCATCTGTTGGGTAGAAAGACACGAAGGCCTCCTACCTCCCAGAAACTTGTCTTTCATTGAGGGAGAAAGAGCTCCTGAAAAAGCAGGACATGAATATTTCAGTGTTTAAACCTTCCATGCCACAAAAAAGAATTTTGGTTGCTCAGTGTAAAGCACTTTCCTGTGCTTTTCAGAAAACATTTAATATAGGTTTATGGTGAATGTAACTGAATCCACAAAAACCTCAGCAATAATTCTTCATCTGTTTTCTGCCTACCCACACTGTTGTACAAATTTGACACCACAATTTAATCCAGGCACAGACAAGAATTTATGTGATACATTCTGATCAAAGGCATTTAATTAATTTCTTTTTTATAGCCTCTGATAATGTCTTTGTTTTCTCTCTGTCTGTCTTTAAGGTACCAGGATATGAGACGACAAATTGGGTTTGAAATTCGAGACATGTGGTATAATTTAGGTAAGTCTTCGTTTGTTATAATATCTGATGTAAATGAACATATTTAAAGAATATCTTTATTATATTTTCCAAATACGGCACTACATATCATGTTACTTTTTATGTTGTATTATGAAAATGACAACTGAAAAGATATGTTTTAAAAACTAATGTCTTTTCTTATCTGGAGTTACTTCTGGGAGGTTGTAATTATATCTTTGCAGAAAATAAAGCAAGTAAAACTCAAAATAGAGCAGCTGTGAAGTCATGCATTGAGGTAAAGGAAACATTAAGTCCCGTGTTGTCTCACGCATTGAAGAGGGAAAAATCTGCTGTGTTAAAAGGGAATCCTTTTTTAGTTTGCATCCCAGCAGAGTGCATTTTTAGTCACCTACTGTATGTGCTTCAACTAATGCAGTTCCTCATAATTAGAGCTCTCAGATTGGATTGATTTATTCACTGTGATTTTCATCTCGCAACCTCCATTTGCACCTGAGGCGACAGTTGGAAAATCAGCCACCTAATAAACGCCAGGAGAATGGAGACAAACGGGGAAATGAGCGCAAAAAGCAGAAATCCAGACCAGGGTTCTGAGGGCTCTGCGCCGACAAATTATTTTAGTATTGAGAGCCACTTAATTAATGGAGGGCTAGAAACTGGGGCTGGACATGGGCTAAAATGCGAGCCAGTACAGGAAGAAGCTTCAGCGACAGGTTCTGTCCCTTTCAGCAACACCACATGAGAGCAGGTGATGTTAAGCGGGGTTAAGTATTGTTGGATCCTGTTGGTAACCAACCATAGTGAAGGGGACAGGGTAATGTGCCACCAGCAGGCCCCACCCCAAACCCCCACCCCATGGCCCCCCCAAGAATCTGTCCTTCAGTGTATCACTTCAAGCTCTGTGCAGCTGTACGTTCAAACTCTAAGTGGGGGAGCGCTAATTTGAACTGATGAGATGGAGCTTGCAATATGTCGTTCCATACAGCTGGAACAACAGAGTCGCTGGCATATGTCTGCTGATGGCTCACTCTCACACCTGCTGAGGCCTCAATCCAAGCCAGCTGGTGCCCTGCTAATTCTGCCATTTTCTCATTTTCCCCCCATTGTTATGGATGGTCACCGTGCGTCCGCATTTCTTGCGGTTCAGATCATTGTTAGGGAAGGAATGCTGTGGTTTTAAGCCATGTGGGTAAACATTGTTTGGGATGGCTGGTATTTTTGATTCTCTTGTGGATAACATCATGGCTACAGTGGCTCAAAGTCTCTTGTGGGAAAGATCATTGTTATGAATGACTGTGGTTGCTCTGAGACTCTTGTGGGTCGATCACTTGATGCACGCTCAGTGCCTCCAGGTCCTATGGGAAAGATCATTGCTATCGATGGATACATTTGCACTTTGTCTCTGGTGAATAAGACCATGGTTATGGATGACTCTTGTGATTCTCAGTCTCATTTTGGTAAAATCAGGGTTATGGGTAAATGCATTACATGTGGGTGAGATCATGAATATGGATTGATGCAGTGGATCCTGGGCACTACCTGTGGTGATCCCCTGAGCTTCTGCCACATTGGGGAGCTGCAGGATGGGTCTGCATTTGGTTAATGAAGCTGAATCATTACCAGCAGGGGCACTGGCAGGGAGCACTGTGGGTGAATCTGAAAGCCTACTATGACAGTGAAAAACTATTGTGGATGGCTCCCCTTTAAGGCAAAAGCTCCCCTTTAAGACAATAAATCATATACCTCACCCTGCAAGTACAAGTATATATCTTACTGTGTACATATTTTACACAGCAAAGTGATTGTCAGTTTTCAGATGAGCAAAGGAAAGATCCTTTTAACAACCTTTAGAGATTGATATATCCTTGGTGCTAACATTTGGTTCTGGCCTTAAGAGATCTTTGCTCATTTCTACCCTTCATTACTCCTGCATCAGACAGATTGATTCTCCTCTGTGGAAAAACAAAAGCTTATGCTTTAAATTGCCGCCAAAGTTAACCTGTAAGTGTCTAACAAATGTGAATGTTTCAGGAACACAGAATTTCATCAAGATGTAAATGGACTGCTAGACCTTCTATACTTCAGAGCTTTAGGTTGTACCTGGCAGTGGTGTACGACCATAGTGTATAGTAATCTGATGGTTGATGTATAGTGTTAAATGGTACTTCAGTCAAGTCTTGGAATATGTGGAATTTTATAACATGGTTGGAATGGTATGTTTCAGGCAAGAACAGTTTGACAACATGTATTGCATATGAATCTTGTTGATTTGCCCGAATTGGTGGTGAAATTCCTCCCTCTGAACATTGTTGATGGATTTCCTCCATTTTCCAGGTCCTCACAAGATCAAGTTCATCCCAGAGATGGTGGGTCCAATCCTGGAGATGACGCTGGTCCCGGAGATCGAGCTGCGCAAAGCCACTATCCCCATCTTCTTCGACATGATGCAGTGCGAGTTCCACTTCACGCGGAGCTTCCAGCGGGTCTGTGTTTTTTCCTGGAAGAGCTCTCTTTTTCTGGAAACTGTTCAGTTGCATTGCATGATTTGGCCCAGTGCTGCGTTTCAGTCAAGGCAGTATTTACAATGCAGGGCACTGGAAAGCAGACCATTAGACAAACAAGACGGTAGATATTCAGACCGGCTTTATTTTAATGTATTCCCAACCCCAGGTTCTCGTTCTCGTAAATATGAAAGGAGGTGAAAATGCAGTTCCTTTTCCTCCACATTGAATGAGAGATGAAGTCACAATCTGTGATGGACAGAGAACAGGGGAAAGCCTGGAAGGTAGACTAAGAGAAACAGCAGCTTGTTGTGTTCCTAATATCCATAAAATTCAATTGCATGGGGGGAAAAAAACCTTATTGTTGTCTGCAAGGAATTTGTTGACCATGCCGCCTGTACAGAATCACACCCATTTTGGAGTAAATACAGAACCTTTAAACCCCCATCACTGAAATGGATGATGTGGTGAATTTTAAACACCAGTGAGCCTTAGTCCATTTTGCTATATTATCCTGTGAATACCATGTTTAATGTTCAGCCCATCTAAGGGCATGGTGCCTTCTGATTGGTCCCAGCTGTTCTGTCATTAAAAGTCAGCCCTGCTTATGGATATCGGTTTGGGGATTTGGTATTGGTTGAAGACAAGTTAATCTCAGGCTGCTGTTATAGTGCCGTGTAGAGCACCGGCAACGCTCTGGGAAAATGTTCAAATCGAGTCCCTGCCACCATGGCTTGTGCCCAAAACCTGCTTGCTTTGTTTTATTGTCAATATCGCATTCTTTTATACTCCGATAGAGCGAGGGACTCGATGCTCTGTGATATAGTACATATATATGTCTGTCAGATGTGGCTTCATTGAACACAAGGTGAAATGCGATCAATTTCAGTTTGGTTTCAACCTCATTTATAGGTGAGACGTGTTCTCTTTACTGGCTCTCACGGAGCTGTGTAAATCCTGAATTTACCAGAGTACAGTGCTGCTGCATCTACTCCGGCTCACTGCTGCAAGCTGACACGCTAACACATCACGCAGCTGCTGCAGATTGGGTTGTTTCAGCTCTATAAAACTATTTTTATGCAGCTGCCATATACAAATACAGCCAGTATTAGTTCCATGAATCACTGTCCCAGACTACAGGGGCAAAGCCACTCCCCCATCGCCAGACCTCCACCAAAGAAAAATCTGAACTGACAGAAAGTGCTACATCATAGACTTCACCAGAACCAATCCCCCCCCCCCAATGCGATGACAAACGAATGCTCATCTGCAGTTACTCAGGCTGAACAAAGGGGCGATTAACCCGAGCCTCGATCCCCCTCCACCCCAAACTCCAATCTGGGACAGAGTTGCCGTTAATGAAATGAGAAATTATCCTCACTCATAATTTACGCCTGTGCCGTTGTAATTGCAGTTTGAGAACGAGATCATCACCAAGCTGGATCACGAGGTGGAAGGGGGCCGAGGGGATGAGCAGTACAAAGTCCTCTTTCAGAAGATGTAAGTGCTGATTAATGGGCCCAGATCAGCCTGGATAAGTTTAATTGCAACTGAGCACAAAGCACCCATATCAGATGTTAATTATGATCTTATGAGAAAGTTGTTGTTTTATGTAAACTGTTGTTTTCCCGACTGAATGTGAGACTGTATCTTTTTCTCCCCACTGTTTTCAGCTTTGTTGGGAGGACTGTGGGTTTGTGCTTTCTCTAGTTTTATGAATGGTTGCGGGCGATGTAAGATGTTGGCAATGAAAGTCATCCAGTGACCTTGTAATCAGATAAAGTCAAAGGGCTGTTAAGGGGGTTTTGATGTGTGACTCTCCTCACAGGTTAATTGTACATTATGTGTTGTTGCTGTGCATTCTGTCCTATGCCAATGTTGTACTACATCAGTATGAAATATGTAACTGTTTGGGGAATTTTACTGAAGATCACTGAATTGATTTGTGTGCGTATTTTGCATTATGTGTGTATATTTTCTCATTTGTGTTTGTTGTATTAACTGTCTGCACTGTGCAGACTGTGAATGCTGCTTTAAATTTGCTTTCGCCTCTCTGAAGCCTGCTCGAGCACTGCAGGAAGCACAAGTACCTGGCCAAGAGCGGAGAGAACTTTGTCACGCTGGTGGTGAGGTTGCTGGAGAGGCTGCTGGACTACAGGACCATCATGCATGATGAGAACAAGGAGAACCGCATGAGCTGCACTGTTAATGTGCTGGTGAGACCCACAACGCCTCCTTCACTCTGTGATAGACACTGCCATGCTCACTTCACCCTGTGATAGACACTGCCACACCTCCTTCACGCTGTGATAGACACTGCCATGCCCACTTCAACCTGTGATAGACACTGCCACACCTCCTTCACCCTATGATAGACACTGCCACACCCGCTTCACCCTATGACAAACACTGCCGCACCTCCTTCACCCTATGATAGACACTGCCACGCCTGCTTCACTCTGTGATAGACACTGCCATACCCACTTCACCCTGTGATAGACACTGCCACACCCACTTCACCCTGTGATTGACACTGCCACACCCACTTCACCCTGTGATAGACACTGCCACACCCACTTCACCCTGTGATTGACACTGCCACACCCACTTCACCCTGTGATTGACACTGCCACGCCTGCTTCACTCTGTGATAGACACTGCCACACCCGCTTCACCCTATGACAAACACTGCCGCACCTCCTTCACCCTATGATAGACACTGCCACGCCTGCTTCACTCTGTGATAGACACTGCCACACCCACATCACCCTGTGATAGACACTGCCACACCCGCTTCACCCTGTGATTGACACTGCCACACCCACTTCACCCTGTGATTGACACTGCCACACCAACTTCACCCTGTGATTGACACTGCCACACCCACTTCACCCTGTGATTGACACTGTCCTGCCACATTCACCATATGATAGAACCTGTCATGCCCTCTTCTTACTGTTGTTGACCGTGTCCCAGGGCCACATGTTCTTCACACTTCGATGCATATTTTTTTGGTTGCACAGATGTAGCAATAACGCAGTGTTCATGGGCAAAGTGCCCTGCATACACACATGCACATCACTGATAATTGACAACATTTTGCTGGTATAAGACAGTAGTGAGTATATACTGGTGGCATGGGTTTATTTCAGTGTGAAATTTTCCTCACAAGGGATTGTATACCTCTATAGGGAATGAAGAAAAGCAGGTCTTCACTGTATTCCCTGGGCATTTACTCTGGGATCATTGAAAAAGGAAATCACAGCAGTGATTATGCATTTCTTGAAGTCCTATTACTTGAAATGGCTTGTATATTGTCAGATAAGACTGGTACACTACTAGTTGCACTGCTCTGTATTTTTCTCACACATTCCCAGCATGCATACACACTTGCATTTTCAATACAGAGTTTTAGATGGCAAGATAAATTGCATTCTATGAGAAATTCATTCAATTTTAAAAGGAGGGCTAGTATCCTCCAAGCAGAACAGAAAAGGCAACAGTTTTCCCCCATTTTAAAATTAAAAGCACATCCTTTCATTCCCTGTATTTGATGTCGAATTCTCATATTCCAAATAATATTAAGAATGAGTTGCACTTGAATCAGAATTTGATTTATCACAAGTAAGATTATTCTGCATCAGATCTGAGAGTATAATATAGGCTGACAACAGTAATGACACATATGAATGAATATGAGTACTCTGAATATGTATCAGATCAGCTCAGTTCGTCCTTGATCAGAGACTCCTCTGTGCAAAATGCATACCATTTTACAGAGCAGCCTCAGAGAAAAGTGTGGAAAATTTCTCCTAAATTGCAATCGTGCAAAAGGTTGCATCAAACGAATTCAGAACAGGAAATGACGATTTTGAAAGGAAGCCAATTCATCAGTAGGCATCAGTATTCCATAGGACTCAAGAGCTTGTGTGGAGCTTGTCAGCAAATAATTGTCAGTGTTTAAAAAAACCAACATTTAAAACGGAGGTGTTTCTGCCTGTAACCTCTTCTGTATGGCTATGACAGTTATCGCCCAGAGCCTTTGTGCACGCCTTGTCTCTCATTTCAGTATGAATATAAAATGGACCGGAGAATAGCACTGGGAGAACTGGATTTCATTCCAAGAGGTTGCCAGTTTAGATCACGTGTGGGAAGAGTAGGGATTTCTGTTGAATTCTCAATGAAGGCACTTAACCTGAATTGCTTCGGTCGGAATTCAGCTGTACAAATGGGTAATACATGGAAATGAAGGCTATGTAAATCACATAGAAGAATGGGCAACTGCTTCACAAATAAATAATGTTATGCCATTTTAAAATGAATACCTTGTCACAGCTGGACAGGCAGCAGACTGCTAAGTGGTATGGCTCATATTTCCACACACTCAATGCCACAGAGGGTTTTCTGTCTCAGTAATCATCCCCATATGTATTCTCTTCAGTCGCATTAATCTTATCTTAAAATTTGCACGCGTCTGGATTGTTGCTGAATAGAATGTTTTGTAGCATTCACCATCCTTATGAATTTTAGTAGACTCTTCATCTGTCGTTTTGTTGCATTGACTGTGCAAAGGTAGACATTAATGTTAGACTAAGAACTAGAGATTGTGTACATTGAATGGATTACAGTATTATGTACTGTGTCTTAATTCCAAAGTCTTGCGGTTAGCTCAGCTGAATTTTCTGCTGTATTTCCCACTTCTGCTGGTATCTAGGTCGATTAGCTTGTTTTGTATTCTAGTACTCGGATTGTTCTAGTAGGGTCACACTAGTCTCTGTCTCATTAAACATTGAGAATTGCATTTCAGAGAATACAGCATTCCCCTGTGCCTTAAAATGTACCCTTTTTTTCCCTAGAACTTCTACAAGGAGATTGAGAGGGAAGAGATGTACATCAGGTAAGTATTCTGGGTCATCTGGGGGCTGGCGAGGAGGACTGGCTGAGGATCTGCATTTGGTCCCAGATGCTCTTTGTCCTTGGCAGGACACTGTCATAGGACAGAGAAATGGATTGAAATTGTCTAAAATAACCTTTATTAAGATGGATAATCTTTAAGTGTAAGTCATGTGGTGTCTGATGACTACATGGATTGATAGATATAACCTGTTGAAATAAATAATCAAAGAATTAAATTACAGCTGGGTTCATCTGAGAGGATATAGTACCATATTAATACTTTGTATGCTACATACATAACTTATTGGTTTGCTTTGCACTCTCCCCGAGTCTCTGGAATTCTCTGCTCTTTCACCGACCTGACTGCAGGAAAAAAGAAAGAAAGAAAAAAAAAGCTCATGCTTTTGAAATTGAAATTACCCGTCATCAGTGATAAGTCAGTCCGCCTGTATTATGTAACAGTTTTATTCTGAGAATTTGACTTGATCTAAATTAAATATTCAGAAGATAGAAATGCCCTTTAGATTCAAATTCCTCTCCCCCTGATTGTCATAATGGTTTCATTTTCCTAACAAAAAGCATCTGCAAACACCCGCTTTTTTCAGTATTCTAAAGGCAGAGTCTTGACTGAAAGAAGCAGGTTATTAATGGTAAAAAGAGAGAAAATGTCAGTGAGTGTGAGGTTGAAATGCTTTTGGGACATTTTCTCTCTCCATTCTTGGGCTTTTGCTGCCTGTCCTCTGGTGTTTGTGAATGAGTGTTTCTTCGTTCCATCCAGGTACCTGTACAAGTTGTGTGATCTACACAAAGAGTGCGACAACTACACAGAGGCCGCCTACACCCTGCTGCTCCACGCCAAGCTTCTCAAGGTATCTGCACTGATCTTACATGTGCTCTGTCAGGACAGGAAGTGATGTCAGAGCATATGCAATTCAGAAAGATGAGATCCCTCTCCTGAAAACCATGAATTATCCAGGTGTACGTTAATTTTTTCTGTGTTATGTCTTACTTTTTCCATTTAGGCATTCTTTTTAGCTGGGATACATTACCACATGTATGTATTAATACGCACTTGCATTGTACTTTCATTGCATTGTCCTTTGGACAGAAATATGTTCACAGTGCACATTGCTCAAACATAAATATCTTATGGATTCATAATATAGTTCAGTATCCACTTACGGTGTACATGCAGAACAAGCGGTATGATAAATTAAATGATTACTTTGGGGTAATATAATAATTCTAACACCACAGTAAATGTGGGAGGGATAATTGAAATTTTGAATTATTTGTTGTTGCACAAAATCCTCAAGTGTCTGGAAAGATACTTAGTTGGAAGGTACTTAGTTATCCTACCTTGTCTCCTGGTAAGAGAGGTGCAGTCTATCGTTTTAAAATGCATGGACATACCGGATATAAGTTCTGTGCTTTCCAAGATCAGCGGTAAAATGGGTAAAAGTTAATTGTGAATCTAAGTGGGCCAGCACTACGGCTGCATTCAGATCAGTTTAATTCCTCCTGGCTGGGAGCGGGCAGCAGGGCGGGAATTCTTGCTGAGTTGAAGCTTTCTCACCTTTTCCTGGCCAGGGAATGCAAATGATCCTCTAATCTGATCTCCCTTAAATGGGCTGAAACAGAAGGTACAAAGGCGAAGAGCGCTGGGGGAAAGAGCCTTTTCTCCCCCCGTGTCAGTTGGTTCGACTGAGCCCGCGCCGGCTGCCATGTTACTGCCACCTCTGTGCTCAACAGAGGAGGAATAGAACCCTCACTACCGCATTCTGCACACCTCACTCTCAGGACCCAATACTGCTTGCAGTGATTCACGGTGTCTACATTTCTAGTATATAATACAGTTATCAAAGTTATCTATAGATTTAATTTCCTAAACTGATTGATATGTCAAATGAAAATTCACTCTTCAGAGTATCTCATTGAGTTTATGGCTGAGCAGGTCTTGAACCAAATTCATATTTCTTTTCTTTTCAGCTTTAATATGTTATATTGTAATAACAACGAGAGATATATCTAATATGTGTTGTGGTTAAATGTACACCTTCAAACTGCAGAGGAGAAACTTCACAGAGAATTGTGAAGTGTGTGTGTGTGTGTGTGTGTGGCTGCGTGAGTGTGTGCTTTAATGCTTGCGTATGCATGTGCGTCATGGCAGAGCAGCGTGAGGCACAGTCATACATGTTCAGAAAACATAACAGACGTGTTTCTTTGTGCTCTTCTTACCCTACCTAGCATTACCTCCACTAAATTGGAAGGAGCTTCCATTCATGACAGTCTCATAAATTTGATGGACCTGTTTAACTATAGCACACTATTACAGCAATGATCAGTTGTAAGTTCATAAGTGTGATTTTTTTCTCTAAAACATAGCCAAGCACATTCCAAGCCCAGTTACAATAACCACTCAGTCCTGCTATCATGTTTTATAGAACTCACTTCTAACATGTACTCAAAATAATGGGGTCTGTTTTCATACTTCCATGCAGAAACATTGAGCAGTCACGTGGGCTGTTTGATCTCCTGATCTGCTAATCTACGATGACACAGTGGCCCACTCAGAATTTGAGCGCCACATTTCAAAAAGGCATCTGCCAGTACTTAAGTGGGTAGATTTTGACCCTCTTAAACTAAAAGTGGACAAGCACTTTTATGACTTTTTTCAGAGGATTTTGAAATACAGTGTTTGCTGTTATGTTCAGAGTATTTTTGGTCCATGTTTCATGCGCTTCGGGCGAACCATACATCTTAACACTGTCGTCTTTGATACCGTCCCTATAGAGCTGTGAAACTTTACAGTATTACATTTTCCGCTCTGAACAGAGGGCTTCGAAAGGGAGGTATTTATTTTGAAATTCACCAGTTTGGAAGAAGCTGTGGAATTCCACCCTGAACACTTGACTCGTTTAAAAATGAACCCATAATATTGCAGGATCCTCTCCTAATTTATGTAACCATATCTGTCAACATGGTGTTTTGGAATTGTGTGTTTATTATTACAATTTTCAGGTAACATTTAGGCATTCCAGTCATCGTTACCTTTCCAAGTGCAAATGTAATCACTGCAGTGGATTTATGCACACCCACTGAACCCCTTTATGCCTGACCGCAAAGCATGTTCCATTATTTGTTTTGTCTTAAATGCTGGCGTGCACACGCATGTTTCATACCAGCACCACACCGATAATAAACCGCGCGCCTCGCTTCGCCTGATATAATTCCCGGGCCAATTTTACGGCGTCTACAACTCAAAACGGCACAGAATATCAGCTATCCTTCTCTGGGCCGTGAATCTCTTCTGACAGGCCCTTTTAGTACAGCCTGTAAAATTGTCCGTCCGATTCTTCGCCCGGCTCGGCTGGTCCAGTCTCTGGGCGCGCTCATTATTCCACGCGGGGAGCAGGGCGTACAGCGGGCGCCAATGTTTGGTCAGCAGAAAAAAAAAGGCTTTTAATCTTCCCTAGTTGTTCTCAGCTCTGGCTTGTTTACAAAATCAAGGCGATTTGGTAATGCATGTTATAGTGCCGCTGTGTAAATCAATATATCTGATGCGTTCCTGCGGTACTGATACTGCCCCATCCTCTGAATAACTCCGCTGTCCTGGTGCTGCTGCCCTGTCACCCCACAGTGTGGTGATTCATTGCTGTCAGTCCACAGGTGCAATGGTCAGGCTCTGTGCCGGCGTGCAGGAATCTATACGCATTCTCTTGCATGTGCGCACGTGTATGTGTGCGTTTGCTCAGGGGTGACGAGTATGAATACAATCTTTGTCAGTGTGTATGTGAGTTTAGTGCCTATCACACATTTGTGCATACATTTGGTGTGCGTGCCTGTTGGTACTTGAATGTATGTTATTTGCTCCTGTATGATTGTGTAATGTCTGTGTGTGCACTCTTGTGCCTGGCTCTGAGTAAATGTAATGGAGCCTGCATGGGCATTGGAGCGGTTTTGACATGTTATTTTATGTGTCCCACTGCAGTGGTCTGAAGAGGCCTGTGCAGCCCACCTGACCCAGAGAGACGGCTACCAGGCAGCTACGCAAGGACAACTGAAGGATCAGCTCTACCAAGAAATTATCAATTACTTTGACAAGGGCAAGGTAAAGGAGCTGCAAGCAATAAAAACTGCAGTATTTTAGAAAGCACGGACATATCTGGGTCCTCCACAGCACCTTCCAAGATCAGCGGTAAAATGGGTAAAAGTTAATTGTGAATATAAGTGGGCCAGCACTACAGCTGCATTCAGATCAGTTTAATTCCTCCTGGCTCGGAGCGGGCGGCAGGGCGGGAATTCTTGCTGAGTTGAAGCTTTCTCACCTTTTCCTGGCCAGGGAATGCAAATGATCCTCTGATCTCCCTTAAATGGGCTGAAACAGAAGGTACAAAGGCGAAGAGCGCTGGGGGAAACAGCCTTTTCTCCCCCCGTGTCAGTTGGTTCTACTGAGCCCGCGCCGGCTGCTGCGTTTCATTCCGCGGAGGAGGAATTACACCTCTGCTGTCACGCACTCTGCACCTCGTTCTCAGAAAGAGAGGAGTGGGAAACCAAGAGGCCATTCAAAGGCATGTTTCAATCTGCGAAGAAATCCTCGGCCCGGCGGGGGGCCCGCAACTCAGCAAGACGCTCGCTCACTCAGGGGCTGACACGGTGGCACCGGTTTGGCAACATGGAACAAGCATTCAGCCACCACAGTCTGAGTGTACGGGAGGCGTTGGGGAATGGGATGGGTGGTTTGGAGTCCTTTGATAGACGTCTAAGACACATCACACAACATGTAGAGTCTCTTGGCACTGCCCAGGCGCCGGCTACATCCGGGGGGCGCAGCTCAATGCCCCTGGTTGGGCAGAACTCAGGTCAAGTGTGCCAGTCTTACAGGTGAGGTCAAAGCATCCTGGGAAAAGGCTAAAGTGCAGTGAGAGTGGGAGGGGAAGGGATTAGGATATGGGATAATGGTAGCATTCAGAGATGCAGAGCATGGAGCAGGTCCTTTATGGAGCTTTGGATAGCAGCGTGTGATTGGGGTTCAACCTCTGTGTATCGACTGCCTGTGGCCCCCACATATCTGAAAAGGCATGTCAGAACATCAGCATAAATTATTATGTTGTTAAGAACAGTTCATCTATATCGATTCATCTCAATATTTCCACTTTTCTCAGTAATGGTGGTGAATACATTTCAGCTCCTATCCAGAATGCGAGACTGTGTGTGGGTGTGTTTGTGTGCTTTAGAGAGGTTTCTGGGAGTACTCTGTTTTGGAATACATTCTACACAGAGGTGGCAGATCTTATTTTGAAATACTTCTCAAATACCTCTTGCCCTGAATTATACAAGTTTTTCACAAGAACACAGAAGTATAGTCCCGACAATTAAGAACCTAAAATATGTTAGGGTGCAGATATGAAAGATTCATTTGCCGTTTTTGTCAGATTGCTCTGTGTTGGTGACATTGTGATAGTATTAAGGGAGGTACTCTTTACCTCATGTCAAAACTAATAACTTGAGTTGTGACAGCTGTTTCACTGTCGTTAGGGCACTTAAAATATACATGACACGATTTTTATTTATTTTTTAAGGTGAATATGACATATAATACTTAATATTACCATTGGAAAACATGTTTACATCTTTTCCTCCCAAGTAATTTTGTTCAATATTTCTTTCCTTTATAAGGAACATCAACAAGTCCTTGGGTTTCTTGATTTCCTTTGAGCTTTTTTGTTTGTGTGAAAACTAGTTTTTTATTGTGAAGCTGCTGTTTTTGGCAGTCATTTGCCATGATTCCAGCAAAATGGAGTTAATCACCACTTAGTACGAAAATACCAGAATCATTAAAGCAAAGAAATGGATGCTCTTTTATGAGTGATAATGTTGCTGTCTTACTAACATCTCTCTTTTTGTGTACATTAACTAGATGTGGGAAGAGGCCATTATATTGGGAAAAGAACTCGCAGAGCAGTACGAGAACGAAATGTTTGACTTTGAGCAGCTAAGCGCCTCGTTAGTAAGTACTTCTCCTTTTTATGGTGTTTTGTGATATGGTAAGCAGTAACTGTAAAAATAAAATGTCATTAAAAGTTTGTCTGGAAAGATGTTTTTAAAAGGAAAAACAAACCAAACTTGAGAAATACATCAGGCCTGATTGTGTGCTCTGAATTAAGTGGAGAGCTCCATTTAGACATGCATCCACTTTGTTACCCACACACAGAGCTCAGCATCATTATAGACCAGTGGTTCCAGAGCTGCGTCCGGGTTCCCAAAACTGCTCCTGTCAGAACATTTTGGTGCCCTTGACTTTCAGTGGTTCTAAGATGATCTAATCCCTAAAAGGGTTCTGGGAAACTGAGCCCTTTGTACTAGACCTGGTGGGTCACAAGGATGTGACATGGAAAATGTATCTTTGTGTATAACATTAACTGCTTGCATTGACACTCAAATCAGGCAAATTGCTTATTGCACTTGTTACATGTAGAGCACTCGTTACAGTGTATGTGCCGTTGTTTCGGCATATGTTTTAAAATAGGAAAATAATAAATTATTATTATTATTCCAATATTAATAATATTATTGTTATTAATTATTAAATTATTCCAGCCTCCTTGAGGCTTTACTGAGGTATGGGTTACAGAAGATGTGCTCTCCCAGTAAGTTTGTGATGGGGTCAGAGGTTTAGGACCCCAAGTCACAGACTGATGTAGAAGTAACATGCATTTGGTTAATTTCCCTTCTCTCCACAGCGCAAGCAGGCCCAGTTCTATGAGAACATTGTGAAGGTGATCAGGCCGAGGCCAGACTACTTTGCCGTGGGCTACTATGGACTGGGCTTTCCCTCCTTCCTCCGGGTGAGAAAGAGTCCATGATTCACACCACATTATCGTAGAGATCAGTGAAGGCAGTGTTGCTCCCTTTAAGTGTTCATCTTTGGTGAGTTTAGCAATCAGCCAAACTGGTCTTGTATAGAAAAGGCATTCTTGTACAAATTAAATTGTAAGTACAAGTTACAGATTCAACATTTGTCCATGACTTCAGGATAAATGTAAAGACAACATTTTTCTTGAACAAAAGTTAAGGATGAAAGCTGACGTGAGTCTGTGTGTCTGTGTGTCTGTGTGTCTGTGTGTGTGTGAGTGTGTGTGTGTGGGTGTGTGGGTGTGCGTGTGCGTACGTGTGTGCATTTGTGTGTAACCTTATACTTTCACTTTCACAAAACAGTTGTACATTGGAGCAGTACCTTTATTATGTTTTTCAGAGGGTGTGGGGATTTCAAAG
Source organism: Albula goreensis (assembly GCA_022829145.1). NCBI lineage: Eukaryota > Metazoa > Chordata > Actinopteri > Albuliformes > Albulidae > Albula > Albula goreensis. Next base: position 18,436,973 of record CM040759.1, read on the forward strand.
TACTTTTTTTCTGTGTCTGTAAGCCTCTATCACATAAAAAGATTGCAAACACAAGGGCGATTTTCTTTCTGTCTTTAAAAAAAGTGTCTTTATCCCTCTGGTCATCTTGTATACCACAGAGCAAAGCTGTCTGAGCTACAGCACAACGCCAGTAGCTATTCATATTACAGTATTTAAGGTGTACAGTATGCAGTCTCTTTATTAAGGAGTTTACATTTTTTTGCTCAAAGGATCCATTTCAAGTCTCTGTACAGATTTTGTATTGTTCTAATATAATTTTTTTCCAGCAGAGTCCTCAGAAATTGTTTTGAGACCAAGCCTGTCCCTCTGTTTCCATTTCTCTCTCCCCTCACTCTCTCTTTTTTTCTCTTTTGTGTTGAATTTTGCAGAAATGAATTATGTAAAAAGCACACTGTGAGTAAACCTTCCTCCCACTGACAGAGCAGCGGTCTTTCTGAAGCTTGTCACTCGTTAGCACGTACATGCGTATGCACACTCTTGAATGAAACATTGTTTCTATGGCGAACTGATGCGTTGATGCTGTCCTGCTGTGCGTCAGCGCCAATGCGCTGTGAATCACTACACAGGTATAGATGACTCAGCCTGGGGGGGAATAGTACCGCAGCTGATATGGCCTGATAAGGGATTATATAATCTGTGCATTTAGCAGGTTGTTTACATTAGTTCACCAGGAAAAGGCCAAAAAAGGCACCGCATGATGTCAGTTCCTTTTGTGGCGTGACTTTGTGTAGCTGCTCAGGCTGCTTGAATCATGCAAAGTAGGGATGACAACACACTTTTTTGAAGATGTGCTCATTTTTTTAAATCAGCCGTTGATTCGATCTTTCACCCCTTTGCATCACCTACAGTAACGCATAGTTTTGATTTTTTTTTTTTTAAAGGAAAGCGTGCCCCCACGTTGGCTGATTTCAAGCTTCAACTTACTTAATCCCGGTCCCCAAGAGCCTTGGGATGGGCTGCATTTGTCACTAATTGGTTAGCTGAATCAGCTGATTTCACATGTCATTCATCTCACCTGCTTTTAAAGGACTGAAGTGGATCTGGAGTTTAACGTATAACTAAAACTGGCTGATCCTGCTGTTCTCCAAGACAAGGATTTAGTGCAGTCCTATCTTCAAATAGTGATCCTCTCTTCTGAAAATCGCTTTAAAATAGTATCCTTTGACCAGTAGAGAGGTCCCTTATATCCAGTAGATGTGATATTTTATTTTCCCCAGCAAGTGTTGTGGCCTGTCCCATGCAGCGTTGCCATGGCTCCGGCTGTATTGGTCAGGATAGCGGTGTGGAAATGAAAACCGTACACCCCCTGGGGTTTGCAGAGCTGAGCAGATCGTCTTCAGCCCGCGCTTCAGAGGCTAGGATGATAATTGATGGAAGCTTATCTCCCCTCTCCCCTGAGCCAACACCACACCGTGCTGCTTCAGCCCTTTTTTTTGGGGGGGGGGACAAATGGCTTACCAGGGAGCCACTGTAATGAACAATCTGCTGATTGTTAAAGCCGGCGTGACTGTGATAACAGACTTACCTGTGAGGTGTGGGGGACGCCTCTAACTCTCACTCTGCTCAATAGACAGTTTGGAATTTACTTGATTCTGGATTCTTTTTGAAATTGCTCTGAGTTTAGCGAAGGTTTTATTCAAGTGCAGTTCTGGTGGAGAAACCATGTAATGCAGTGACACCCTAGAGTAAGGTAGAGGAGACCAGGGCTCTGAGCAGGCCAGAGTGGATTAGATCCTTCAGGCAGGTGACCCCATGTGGCTTGGGTTGTTAATCCAGGTATTATAACATGGACTTAATCTGTCTGAAACAGTGCTTCTTTTGCTTAGAGTTGAAGGTTTTCAGTTATTAATTTGCATTACTGATGTACACAATGTTAAAATAAGCTAAGGCCAGTTAGAGACATTGCTTTTGCAGTGTTGCACTATATTGCACTGCATGTGCAGTATGTATATGCATTATTACTAAGTGTTAGCGACTTTGCTGGAACAAGTGTTTTGCTTTTTGTTAGTGGACATATTTTACCTCTTAATCTATAGCTGAGTTTTGTGTAGTGCTGTATTGAATTTGTGATATGGCAGTATTAATTGAGGTTTTGGAGGCTGTTCCTTCCACAAGGAAAAGTAAATCATGCAGAGAAATCTTTAACAGAGCTTCTAGGAACTGTTTTTCCCCCCCACAATTGATTTATGTGAAAGTGCTTAATTCAGCTACTTGTGATGTATTAGCTGCTAATGCACTTATTCATCAGATGGTTTTAAAAGGTGAAAAAAAGCACAATACCTGCTTTGAAATTCTTACTTTTTAACAGACTCTTTAAAACAATGCCAGTGGCCTCTCCTCTTAGGTCCTGCTGTTGCCAAACATATTCTGTTAACCTGTGTAAATGCATTGCTTTCAGGCTTTAAAGTGTGTGAATATCTTGGTGTGGTGTACATTTCTACTCAGAGGAAGAATTATGGGGAATTACAGTAAAGCAGCAAAGCAGTCAGAGGAACAATAATTTAAACATGAAGTAGTATGGAGGAACTCTAAACTACTATTAGGAAATGTGATGAAATATGACTTAATGTCTTGAGTCCCTGCAGAGTTGGTTAAACTGACTTTACTCCTCTGAATGTAGATTTTCTTTTGCTTACTTTTCAGGGATTTTCGTCTGTAAAATGGTTAATGTCTGTCTCGCTTGTTTTCAAAAAACAGCAAGTCACAACAAAAATAACTGCAGGCTAAAAGCACATTTTATGTAAACACAGCTTGTGTAGAACGTAGTTTGAAATGTGTATGTAAGAAAAAATTCTTAGAGAGGAGTAGATTTAGCGGCAATGAGTTACGGCTATTCACACAAATTATGCGATAAACCACCTATTTTTCCCCTCAAGCCTGAAATCACCATATTAGTGTCTCTCTCTGGGACTTTGTTCACTATCTAACCCAAGTAATAATTGTTTAAAAGTAGCATATACAGAGCAGTTGTGCTCACCAGCATTAAGTATAGTTTTTCAACACTGGTTCATGGAGAAGGGTATTGAGCAAGTTAACAATCAGTACTTGTAGGTAGTTGCCTTGTGTGAAGGTATCCTCTGCAAATGGGGTCATCAGTGCAGGGCTGCCAGTCAGGAGTAATAGTTTGGACTTAGATTTGGTGGGGTCTTTCCACACACTGATGGTGTCTTTGCAGGATGAGCTACCTGCCAAGGATCCATATGAATGATTGTACATACTTTACGATGTAAGTCTGGATATGTCGCACTGTATAGAATGGCAATAATAGAACAGCAGGCTTACATGTAATAATGTTTGATGGGGGAAGGGGGCTTCATCTGCATGCCATAGCATCCACTTACTGACATGTGCGGCGCAGTCCCATGCAGCCGACACAGCCTGATTGTAATGCAGCCAAGCACGCATATGTGTTGTAGTAATGGCCGTAGAATGACTCCGTCAAAGCACACCTGCTTTGACACATTGTTAATGGGTGGTGGAGAGAAACAGGAAAAATGGGCTGCTATGTTAAAAAAGCCAGGTCTATGAAGGACTCTCAAGGTCAGCCCATGTGGGGGGCTTGGGCATGGCACACAGCACTGCTAAAGGCTGCCCCCCACCACTAAATCAGACCGAGCACATTAATGCGGAACAGGTTCAGATCGTCCTGCAAACGCTAGAACGGTTGTTGGCATGGAAATTGATTCCAGAACACTGAACATTTTGTCACCTTATCACTCAAACAGGAGAATAGCTCAGGGCATATTTCAGCATGACGGCGCATTAGATTAATTGTGGGATTAAAAATTCTGCACAGGGATTTCAAGTGTGATAAGAAAGGGAAAAAAATGTCTTGTTGATGTTTAGACAGGCAGCTAACTGCAAGTTCTCTTTTCTTCTCTTTCCCTTTGTACTAAAGCTGGACCACGTACCTGCAGCATTTAAACATTGGGACAGTCTAGACTTTTTTTTTTTTGGTTTTAACCACAGACTTTTTTTGTTCTTTCCATTTCCCTGACAGGTGAATAGGTGTTCTTGGTGTTTGTCTTAGAGCACTGTTCACTCTCTCTTTTGAGCGAATTCCCTTCACTGTGATGGTTGTGTTACATCCACTGAAATGTCTGTAGAAGCTCTCCCAAAGTTTCTTCAGTAAAGTAGCTCATGTAATATGTATTATACCCTGTTCTGGCACTTCCAAATGTGTGCCTGTCATGTTCTTTCATCCTCAGATTTCTTTGACATTTTAGGTTTACCGACGGGGGAAATAAAGTTTCCTTTTATCTCCTATTCATCCAGGTGCAGAATATTCCCCTCTACTGTGTTGCAACTGTTATTTTTGTCAGTTATATAACAATTACTCATGCCCAAGCTGAAATGCTCATAATTCTCTGATAAGTATCCGACTCCGCTGTGTGACAGGAGACGCCCCACGGTTCAAGCAACAGTAAGCAAAGAGCAAACTTTGAGCAATAAAGTGCAAATTTATAGAGACGGCACCCTGGATGAAGCGCGATTTGTAATTTTACCAGCTGTTTGTATCAATGGAATAATTTGAACGCTGCCTTTAGAGCAGTCGGTAATAGCAGCTTTTGTATTTGCACAAATGCTAGCATTTAGAAGCCATTTAGAGGGCAGTCCAACGACCCTCTCCTCTGCAAGGCTGCAGTGACCTCAGCTGTCTGGCTCATATGGGAGAGGAGCCAAGAGGGTGCTGTCATGTTAATTCAGGGCCCAGAATATGCAGATTATGCTAATGCATTACAAACACCCCAGCTGGATCGTTCTAGGAGACCAGAACATTTTAATTTAATGATGCATTTGAAAGGGAAATGTCCTCAGGTGTGCAGTTAAATACATATATATATATATATATATATATATATATATATATATATATTATATTAAAGATATTTAATTAAAATGTGTTTGGTGTGCTAGGCTTAAATTGCAGAGATAGCATAATGCATTAAGGTTAGGTTTGCCTGTATGTGTGTGTGTAATATGTTCTTAAATGCTTTGTTATAGGCATTGCAGTACTGTTAATGTACGTTGTATAGCTGTGTTATAGATGCACAGCTAAAGATGGTTTTGTAGGAATACTACCATTTTTGATGACATGCAAAATGGTAAGTAGTGTTGTAGGAGGCATTGCAGTAGTGATTGTATTAAAGATAGCAAAGTAGCAGTAAAGCAACAACAGTTCAAAAACTGCAACAGCAACGAAAAACAGCTGTAGATGTGTTGTCCATGGCCTGCTGTAAGGTAGATTACGGTCCAGTAGGCAAGTAGAACAGTGATGAGCTCAGAAGTACCTTTTCTTTCTTGAGCCTGAACTGAAAAGGTGACAGGAAGTTCACAGCGCAACATGACAGAAAGGGAGCAAATTGTCTTGGATGCAGTGCTTAATACTCGCCCTTGACTGTCGGCTAAAGTATTAACATTTTAAAAGCGTACATAACCCCTGTGATGAGTTTTAAACAAGAATGAAAAAAGATAGTGGACTTCCTCTATTGTAATGACTAGCTGAATTAAACGGGTTAAAAGCCCCCCAGCTTTCCTGGCATCTTATCGGTTTTTTGGCCCACTAATGACTGGCACAGTTTTGTGAGTCATCATTGGCTGAGCAGGACGATTAAGCCAGACATAATTGTAGTTAGTAAGTGCTGTAAGACGGTATGAGAGATGACACGGGTCAGATGAGAGGCTTCTCCATGCCAGCACAACCCCCGCCCCCCCCCCCAAGCGCGCCTCGTTACCGCCGGGGAACAGAAGGTTGGCGCCACATCAGAGGGGTCAAGGGTTTGGCCCAGCAATGCCGCAGCGAGGCTCTTCACAACAGCGCCAGGGATCGCCTTATTGAACGTGCCGTTTGCCAGTGCCCCCCAATTGCAGAGTTCCAACCCTGTCTTTCTCTCTCCGCCCCCTGTCACTTTCAGAACAAGATGTTCATCTACAGGGGAAAGGAGTATGAGCGCAGGGAAGACTTCGAGGCCAGGCTCCTAACCCAGTTCCCAAACGCAGAGAAGATGAAGACCACCACCCCACCTAGCGAGGACATAAAGAACTCCTCGGGACAGTGTATCCTTGACAGCACAAACATACCTATGCACTATGTCGTCCTACCATTCCTTATTCCCTATCGTGCCTCAAACGCAATCTTTGCTTACATCATGTATATCTTGGATGATGATATATTCCTTAATGATCGCTTTTAAAAGACATTCAGTGTTTTACAGTGAAGCCAATCCTGGAGCTCCCTCCAAAGTTTCAGAACAAGCCGGTACCAGAGCAAATCGTGAGGTATGGAAAACACATTTCCCTTCTTACAGTGATGCACTTAGCATGCAGTGGCCAACTGAACCTCTCAACAAAACACAATGCTACTCAGACATTTGATGCAGACATGAATGTTCTCAGTCAGTGTTCTTTTTGTGTGTGTTCATTTTTATTTTTATTTTATATTCTCTTCTCATTTGAGTTAAGTTCAGTCAGGTAGAACTATTGGCAGGGGAAAGAGAGAAATAAACTGAGCTGAAGAATTGAACTATTAAAAGGTAAAAATGTCTGTGCAGTCAAAAATAGCATTCAGTTACATAATTAAGTAGCTGATTAAATGATAAATGCATTAATGTGTTTCTTATCTCTTTTTTGCTACATCTGAGTATCGGGGAAGAAAACAAAACCAAAATATCAGCACCTTAACCACCTTAAAAAATGAAGTTAGAGCTTACAAATATCAGTAGGCAAATTAGGTAAGCTACCGAGTGACGCACTTCAGCTCCCTCCTTCATCTTATCTAGCTCACAGCTCAGGCGTAAACACGATTTTTCCACGATGCTCTAGTTGGTTGTGAAGTTTTTGGAGAGGCGTAGCGGAGGTGAGGGATAAAAACCCCGCTCCTTAAAGTGGTAAGCCGTGTGATGTGATATGATTCTGTTAACTTCCCCATGCGAGAAAGACTGACGCCAGATGAGCTGTCAGGCCCACCCCATGCTGCCCATCCGTCCATGATGGAAGGGCGATCCAAACATACTTAGGAGCTGCCCATTAACACTTACAGGATTACATTAATTAGGAGTGAGCACTTCCCACTGAAACCACCATCTTTTTCTCCCTGCCAGCCTGGCACGATGCCATGTCACTTTTCAGAACTATTTCTATACCGGCACTTTGCAGCGAAGCAATTAAATGTATGGATTATATTGCTGGGGCTCATATTATCACAGTGTTCTGAAAGAAGCAAATTACTGCAGATGGTCTTTAAGATATGTGGGGCATGAGAAGGACATGATTTGATTAAGGGACAGTATAGAGCTTTTACAGTATCATAATGATTTAATTGAGTAATGTCCCTGGTAGAGAGGGACTCTGTTGTGATAAGTTAATGTTAAGAGTGTGGAAAAGGAATAGTGATTCATTTTTGGCAACAGTATGTTATTGTGACTGTGTATTTGGTATGTGTCTTTTATTAATAAATAAACAGGTATGTATTAATAAGGGATTTTAAAACCCTACAGTGCATCCTAATTCAAGCGAATGGCTTCACAGATTGCCTCTAGTTGTAAAACAGTGCTACTGCTCCAAACTGATGCAGAGGGTCATCCAAACTAAACACAGTGCCCTTATTTCAATAGTAATGGCCCCTATCTCTCCATCTGCCCATACCAGCTAAATATATTGAATTTTAATAAACCTATTACATTTATTAAACCCTTGTATTTCATCTGTGTGTACATTTTGGTAAGGACTGAGAAAAATTGCAGTAGAATTGATATGCACTATATTTACCAATCACATCAACCGACTGTGTTTTTGTGGGTGGAGCCCAGTGTCCTTATTGAATGCTAATGAAAACAGAGAGGGTCTATGGAGTGGTAGAGGGGTAAACTAATGACTATGTAAATGTTGACAGAGCACACAGCACATGACCTTACTTTGTTTTGGCCGCTGATGTCTGTAGCCTCAGGAGTCACAGCCCCCTTTCGCAGCTGAAACATTATTGCACGCTTGGCACAGGGAAGTGACGGAGAGCAAACAGTCACTCCGCGTGTGCCCAGAATTACGGTTCCGGGCACGCCTCACACCGGCGACGCTCTCCAAGTCAGCTGCGCAAATCGAATCAGGATGTCAGGGATTTTATCTGATACAATTTGGCGCATAAACAATATGTTTTGTTTGCTTATGGGTTATCTATTTATGCAGCTTTTTTTGTTCATTTATTTAGTGTATTTTGTTTTTTGTATTTTTAAGTATATGTCTGCATGGATATCCCTACATTAATTACATCTGCATCGCTGTAGGGCCACAGTTCTTCATATGGTTCCCCCAATGGGCAGTGCTGTTGTTGTTTGTGTGTTAGTATGTTTAAATATGTAATTCTGTTAATAGCCTGGATTAGAAAAGTCTGCACAAGCAGATAGTAAGGCAATCCGGCCGAATTGTTTACTCTTTGCATAAGATCAGCGGCGCATAGCAATGAGGTTAAACCTCTCGTCCCCGTTGTCTAAATACAATTGCAGCCAGTCTCTCTCCTCGCTCTCTTCACCCTCACAGTTTAGCAGCTAGTGGCTAATCGACCGTAAACAACTGGTGTAGCAGCGCTGCTTCCAGAGTTTTATTAATCAGTTTGTTTGATCAAAGGCTCAGAAAAGAAGATCCTACTTTCGCCCTCAGGATGGCACCCTAGCTGCCAGTTTTTTTAGCCTAGCGGTACTAGAATATCATTAAAGAGCAGAGAATTCCAGGATGCAGTTTATTATTTGCGGGTAAGAACAACGAGTTGATGAAAGACAAAGGCCTGGAAAGGAGAAGCAGGGAGATTTTAGCTTTCCTCCATCTACACACAGCCATTTCACGCAGAGCAGTATAAGGCTCAAAGCTTTGTTTGCCTGCCAGCCACATAAACAGATTGATTGTTCTTCATCAACAGGACATACGAATTGCCAAACGTCCCCGTAGAAATATTCATAACTTTCCATTGTTGTTCGAATTGGCCAAGCTTTAAAACACAGCGCTGCACTTGATGTATTATAGAAATGGTCCCATATTTATGCAATTTTTGCTTAAAACCTTCATGAACCATATGGCGTGTTTTTAAATGGCATTTATGCATTAACTGTCCCTTTTCACTGAATGGCTGAGCTCAGCTTGCCCCCACACACACACACACACACACACACTCTCTCCCTGACAATCCGTCTGATCAGAAAAGAGGATGCAAGCTTTATGGAACAGCAGTAAGAGTATCATTTTCCGAGTGCGAAAAGTCTATTAACCTCAAGTTGTGGGTTCACACTAGGCAGTAATGTGCTTTGTGCCACACAAGGTACAGCTCTCGCTCTTTCCTATTGGGAGACATGCACTGAGGGCCGTAAGGATGAAATGAATTCATTCCCAGTGTTTAATTTGTTGTGGTTATCTCTTTTTTTCCCTTTCCCCATCATTGCTGGTTGCTGGTTTAATTTATTTTATTCATTTATTAACTCTTTTAACATAGCGTAGTTCAAAATGCAATAATGAGTTGAAAACAGACGCATTGTACTGTCCATATGAGGTCTGCAGTAAAAGAGAAGAAGGCACTGTGCAGTTTCCTGATGCATGAGGACCCTCTGTTTGCCTTAGGGTTGGAAAATTAAGCTGCGCAGTGATGCTGAACAGTGTATGTTTGCAGAGTGTGAGCCCCTCATGTATTTCTGTCCGCTGTTTTTCTGTTTCCTCTCACTCTTTCTCTCTCCATCTTTCTCGCTCTCTCTCCTAGCTTTTACACAAGCAATGAAGTCCACAAATTCCAGTATTCCAGACCTGTCAGGAAAGGGGAGAAGGACCCAGACAATGAATTTGCGGTAATTACGATTTAATTTTCCTCCTCTCCATACTATGCCTGGAAAGTATGTAAAATTATGTGAGAGAGTGTTTGTTTTTGCATGCATGCTTGTACGATCACATTTTTGTTGTGTGCATTGACTGAGCGTAGCTGTGAGCATGTACATGCCCTGGTGTGCGTTTGTACAATAAGCAAGCTGTTTTGTGCTGCCGCTACCCAGCCAGCTCTCGGTGGTGAACCCGGGCTCTCAAACAACTCCACCCACTCACCTACTCAGTGTTTTCTTTCCCCCACCCCCCACCACCTCTCTCGCCAGCCCTGACTGATGCCTGCATAGGGATCAATAACACTCATTTTACACTTCCAGAGAGGAAATGAACGCGGCTCTCAGGCGAGCCATGGGGAGAATCCGAACCCCGCTTCCAGATGCGATGCGGTTTTCGATCCACTCCCCAGGACTCACACCCACGGCTCAAACACGCATGGGGAATTAACATTAGTCTTTGTAGCCAGCTGTGTGAAGTGAGCCACTGGTCGTCTGTGTAATTTACTGGGGAACACATTCACCCGCATTTGATTTGATTTCCTTTTTATGTCCTTTAATTACTAAACTACATTCAGTTTATGCGGGCAATACCGCATTAGAGATCTGATCGTATTTGATTTGTGGAATCAAAATAAAATGAGGTTTCTGCATCTCGAGCATGCCTTAATCAGGTGAAATTGACACCTCCTTATATCCCCCAAGGTTGAATAAGTAGCGTTTTCATTGCATGAGTATATAAAAAATTATTTTACAGCACCCAGGGGATCATAAAAATACATTTTTCTTTTTTTCTTCCCGAGGACTCGGAGTCATTATTTCAAATTCTCTGTGTCTTTGCACTATTACCGGAAAGTCCCTCTCATTTGCAGTGTCTGTGAACGGGTTTTAATGAGCTGTCAGCCACCGCTGCCGACGACTTTAATAACAGAAGGATTCCTCGCCCAAAATTAATACAAAAAAATCTTTTTTTCCCCTTTCTCCCACACTCTCTCACTTCCTGTCTCTCTCTTGGTTTGTTTCTCAAAACCCCCACCAACCCAGCTTAGAAGTACTTTTTTGTTAAAGGCCATCCAGGATCCCTGATTTGCATTTACTGCATAAGGAACGATTGGTTGCTGAACCTTTTTAATAGGAAGTTAAGGAAACAACAAATAGCCTGCTTCAGTCTCACTCACAACCTGGTGTTCCCCTTTCCGGAAAAATTGCTCTTTCATTAATCTCCTCCCCTTTTTCCTCACAGAACATGTGGATCGAGAGGACCACTTACGTAACGGCCTACAAGCTCCCAGGAATACTGCGGTGGTTCGAAGTCAAATCCTTCTCGACGGTAAGTATGATGCATGAGGAAACCAGTCTCATCCCCGTAATCAGATCGCTATCCGCGGCGTCTTCGGCGTGAGGGGGAGATCGATATGATTTGTCCACATAACCAAGGCGGACAGTCGGATTAATGAGTACACTCTTTCTCCAGCCTCCCTGCGCAAACACATCGAGCTGGCCGGGGAAAGTTGTGCTAATAACCCACGCCGCTCGGCGGCCAATACCCCAACGCTCTCCAGCTAATGCGCAATCTGTGATTATGTGCTCAGAGGCCAGCGCTGGCACAGATGTAAAGGTTTGAGGGGGAAAAATGTGTGGAGGATAATTGAGTAGAGTACACTTAGCTCTGCACTTTACTTTGATATTATATCAATTGTATGTGTTTCAAAAAGCTTAGAAATACTTACTCCCCTTTTCTATAAAAATCTAAGTGCATGTGTGAGTGTGTTGTACAGACATGCACATGCATACTTACAGTGAATTTTCCTATTCTCAGTACATCTGTCTTGATTATTAAGACATTCCAGTAGAAACGTGTTAATCAGGAATTGGTACTGCATTGTGTGAACTGTGCTGTGCAGTGTTCCAGCATCTGTTGATAAATCTTCACCCCCAGGTATCCTGTGTTGTTTACAATCCATTGTTCATTAGAAAGTCATTGTAATATGGCAGCACATTGAAATAAAGCCTCTATCTTTGGTGCAGTGACACATTCAATGAGCTGCAATTGAAACCACTCCAGAGCCAACTGTGGCCCATTTGGGTGGCAGTGTAAAGGGATTGGACATAGAGTGGCCCTCAGAGGGAAGGGTGATTCTTAGGATTTGGCAGTGATGGGACAGGCTTACAGTTGTCTCAAGTCCCATGTGGTCAGATCTCGAGAGAACTCAAGATGTTCTCTGGGAATAGCGCTTCATGAGTTGTCTCCGTTAACACACCAGGGACATGGCAGCTCAGACATTCTTAGAGGGTGGCTCGTGGAAGTGCTATCCATTTAAAACGTTTCTTCCCTTCACAGTTTAGCCTGATAGTATTTCACATCTCTTGGTTTCTTTCATTGGTGGTCAGTCTGCCTCTTGCATTGAGGTGGGTTTGAAGCTCTGAATTTACTTGCAGGCTTATAGCTGGAGTTACACAGGTTTAGGAAATAAAACTGTTTTTTCAAAACAGTGATATGTGGTGCTGTGGAGATTGTCTGTGTGAGAGACTGTTTGGACACGGTGATGTCCAGGTCTTTACCAATACGTTTTCTGCAGAAATATGTAGATGGCAGAGATCCTGATTGATGTTGTTCATGGAGCAGCTCTGGGTACTTGCTTTGACAGAGACCAGTGAACTGCATAACTGCAGATGGAACATCAACCAATACACAAAAGATTCTGAACGTTTATGTTGTTACCTTCTGGCTCCCAACGGCCAAGGCCATCTGCCTTTGGCTTTAATTCGCTCATCTTTGCCATGTTTAACTTTGTTTTGGGTATCCATAAACGCTTATGTTGGAAGGTGTCACAATTTTACAAACATATTTTTTGGGAGGCCTTCAATATGTTGGTCCAACCTGCCACATGTGCTTCAAGCACTATGATACAAATCCAGAGAGTAGTGGATTTTTTAGTTGAGAATTTCACAGCAGGGGTACGTAGGGGATTCGGCAAACCCTGCTCCACTTTCAGAGCCTGACACATACTAACTCCACCATCCCACACTAGACTCATGCCCACACAACACATTGAGCAAATGAGAGGGAAAACTGCTCCCTTCATGCCCATTCATACTGTAAGTGCTGCGTGAGTGTGCACTCCACCGCTTCCTTCAGGACACATTCCATCCCGACATCATGGCACCTGAACCGCTTAAGGAACCGTTCCAGTTTCCCCCATATGTGTGGGGGAGCCGGGCAGCTGTGGGCTGGATGCAGTACAGTAATGTAATTACATGCAGGCTATGGAATCAGGCACTTGCCCCTAAAGATGACGCTAATGCAGGCTGCTGTACTACACACTGTTTTGTAATGCGATCACGGCCCTGGAGATCTCAGGCTGTGTGTCAGAACTGGATTTGAACTGAACCTTTCTCTTACATGCATATTGTGCCTAGTAATGACCTACCAGTGTATTTGGGGGCTGTACAGACTCAGCAAAGCGTAGCTGAGAGGCTCAATAGCGGCGGCTCTGCTGTGTTCTCTCTGACTCAGCGTCTGCTGTCAGAGGATGTAGAATAAGGTAATACAAGGTCTGTAGTCCCAGAGTACCAGAGATAAGAACAAGTCAGCATGGCCCCTTTTGTGAGGGCTTTGGGTGGGGGAAACTAACTGCACCTTTTTTGAGCAGACTGGCAAGTGTGCCCCCCATCCCCCCCCCGGAAGCACTGCTTGGTCTCCTCGTAGAGGCTGCGTGGGTCGGCGAGCGTGAGTGTGGCGTTCTCTGACAGAAGCGGAGATTTGCGAGCAGAGCACAGACAGAATGAGATGTACTGCAGGGAGCGGGAGCCTGGGGAAGGAGGCGGCTGTGTGTGTGTGAGAGAGCTCCAGCCCTGCTGTGGATTTGCGGTTTCAATCAGAACACTGCTGCGCAACCCAATCCCGTTAATGCGTCATTATTCTGTCAAAAGAAAAGAAAAAAAGAAACTCGTTGCTTTGTGTAATTAGGCTCCCTAAGTATTCCGCAATCAATTATTCTTTATTTGCAGCATTGATTAGCCTCTTTCATGTCGGCAGTATGGAGTTTCAGGCTGAAAGGCAGTATGTACTATCCCCTCAACTTCTCACCATGCTGATTCTCACCATTCTCTCTCTCTCTCTCTCCCTCCCTCCCTCCCTCCACAGTGTGTTAGTGAAAACATTATAACAATATGGTATTCTCTGCACTGAGACTGACGTCAGGCATCATGGTTTTGTAGGCACTGGGAGCCACAGGGTTAAAGGTTTTGACGTCTGTTGTGTAATTGGTAACTCCACTATGCAATCAAAAGGCAAGGGGAGGGACGTATCTCCAGCTCCCTGCTCGGCCCCTCCTGTGAAGCCAGTGATCAATATCACTACTTTGTACTGTATACAGGGCTGCCCTTTTCTGTTTTTACTGTATGCTCTGTTTCTTGTAAGACACAATACTCATGACTTTATTTATCACTTACATTTTGAACAGTGGAGTGAGTCAGTGTTCAAGGTTTAAGCCGTACACGTCTTCACATTTATCAGTTTTTGATCAAAACCTTACATTTTATATTTCTGCACTGGACATAACCACATATAACCGTGGTCTCTGTTTAAACATTTAATTAGCTCATTTGGTTTATTTAACATGAAGACAAAGGGGTTAATGCTGTCGAGAAGTGAGTTTACATTTTTTCATGTTACTAATGATCAGCTTACACCTAATCATCAGAATGTATTAACTGCATATTTGCCAAATGCATTCTCAAGCAACACATTGATCATTACAATAGCTGCACTGCCCCATATCATGACTGAAAAATGATTTTATTGTACCTTTTTAACCCTGTGAATGTTTGTAATTGAGAGGTTACTTGAGTGCGTACAGTTGTGTACAGGCAGTCTATTGTTTCCTCTTATTGAGATCAATTAACAGGACTCCCCAATGGGCATGCATCATCATTACTGAGATAATATGAATACATTAGGACTGTGTGCCACAGTGCACCTTTCCCCCTGACATATTTACCAATTACTCACGATTTACTGAAAGAAAATCTGTTCCAAAGCCCCCCCTTCTCTGCAGCCTTGGTCCATAGTAGATTCCGTTTTAGAACACATGTGGATTTATGGCACGTCCCTAGTCCTGTCTGAAACTGGCACACTCAGAGCATACTAGCAGTATCATAAAAGATTTTGTGGAAGGACTTCACTTTTGCTTTTATGCTGCAGGTGTTGTTATACAAACTGACTTATGAGGTTGCATATAAGGGAGAATTAATGGATAAATTCATTGTAGTTTTGGCCATTTTAGGCATTATAATGAAGTAAAATGCACCAAACTTCCCTGTTACACTAACCCGCCTGTAGTAATACCTACAAATTGAGTGCCATTTTTAATCATTATGAAAACCGCTGTGCAAAGGGAGTACCATTTCATCTTTGGTGCATATAATAAGGCTTGATGAACAACACTTTAGATACATAACTCCCTACAGCAGAGTTATGTCATTGTGTAATGGACATTAATGCATACTAGTGCCATATTTTCATGCTTGCTTTTTTCCTTCAGAATTTAGTAGACATGATGCAGACTGTGCAAGTGTTGCCCAGATAATTTGAACAAATTGCAGTTTTGTGATGTGCAGACATTCTTGTTTTTATTTGTGTTCTAGAATTCTGGTTCGCAGTGTACAATCCAATTTCAGCTTCATTAATGCTTTTGCATGGCATTGTCACAATGCTCAACACATGCCTCGTGGAATGTAGTGAGGACAAAAGCCACAGCATTTTAGCTCAGTTAGATGAAGGAGCAGAAAATGGCAGACGATGCAGATGGCGGCTGCGTCCCCCGTTGTTGTGCCCTGCTCTCCATTTGGTGAATAATAAGGCAGGGGCCTTTTCAGCCCACAATGAGCCCTCCATCTGAAGCCAGCATTAGACCCTGAGCAGCAGCAGCCAAATGAGACCACATTACAGATTGGTGGTTTGTCAGTCTGCCACACACTCTGCTAAATATGGACATATTTGAACTATTATTTATCAAGACAGTCTTTCGTGATTTTTTTGACTCACTGACAATCTGTGAGGTGGTTTTTTTTTTTATTGTTAGATACGTCATTGCGGAGGACAGATTGTCTCCTTTTTTGTCAGGTCTCCTGTCTTTCATGTACTGGAGCATAATCCTTCAGACAGATGGACTGAAGCAGAAGTTGCTGGTGGAGCTGCAGTGGAGATTTGCATTAACACCACATTCTTAAAAGAAAAAGGCATTTCTGAAAGTAACCAGTTTGGGCTTTGGGATGTCATGTGGCATCGTTAGGAGATTAGATGCAGTCTCTCTCTCTTTTATATGCAGATGGTTCTAGATCAATCTGTAATATGATCCTCTAGCTGGCGTTTGTGTTTTGTACTTATTTCTTTACTTTCTTCCAAGCAACTTGAATTTGACTTGTTTTCTTTACATCTTTCATTCATTATTCAACTATGGCTGAGAAGATAAATGCCTTGGTCAAGGGTAAAAACACTAGCATTCTACTGTGAGTCAAACATCTAAAATACTTTCCTGCCCAAGGGATTTCAGAGTACTCTCTGTAACTGAGTAGTATGCAATCCTTATGCTGTTTACCAGTGAAATGTCCTGTTGGAGTGTTCATCCAGCAGTCGGTTTGATTGAAAATAGTTTCTCCATCAGCTGTTGTCTCTCTTCCACTGTTTCAATGCAGGAGGAGATCAGCCCGCTGGAGAACGCCATGGAGACCATGCAGTTGACCAATGAGAAGATCAACAACATGGTGCAGCGGCATCTGAATGACCCCAACCTTCCAATCAACCCCCTCTCTATGCTGCTGAACGGCATTGTGGACCCAGCTGTCATGGGAGGCTTTGCCAACTACGAGAAGGTACTGAACACTCACTGAACATCTTGTATTATGGGGTGGTCGGTAACTTTCACTTATAATTTCACTTCATAGTTATTTCCTCAAACTTGATTTCTGTCTGTGCCTATTACATATCTGAATCCTTTCTGAAATTGAATGTTTTTTTCTTGTCTTTGGCATATATTTATGTATTTATTCAAATTGAAACTCAGAAATGAAGTGCTTTTTTTATTTTTGTGTCTAGGGTTTTCATTTCACTATGGCCAGGATTCAGTCAAATGCACTGACTCTCTTGAAGGGCATTCAATCAAAAAAGACTTAGGTCTAATCCGCATTCAGTCAAGCCAGCCCTTATGCCCCTAAGGACTGAAAATCCAAGAAAGTTGAGAACATGTGGCCTGTTCATTTCTGTTCATTTTAAAATGAAAAGATGCACGAGAGGTTATGTTTGGTCGTCTGCAACTTTACAACCCCCATTATTTCAATGAATAATAACATTTTCATACGTATTTATGTGCTAAAGAAATTTGTTCCTCATTCATTGTCCCCATAGGAAAAAGTAACCACCCCTTTAGACTCAATAACCAGTAACACCATCTTAACCAACATCAACAGCAGCCAAACACTTACTGTAGTCATTGATTACACCTCAATGTCCACAAATATTCTGTGTATTCGAGTAAATAAAATTTCACCTCTGTGTTTTGTGATCTAAAATGCACAAATCCATTGGGTTTATTGAATTTTCACACCGTGTAACAATCCTTTTCTGGTGCGCTTATTCACTGAAGATAGAAACAAAGAAAGAGAGATGACTTGCATGACATTTTATTTCTTGCAAACACGATGGGTTGTGCTGTTCTATTCAGGGTCTGCTCGTAAGTAGGTTATGCCTCATTACAAAACATGCATAAATATGATAATGTCATATGATGAGATTATAACAGTTTACCTAAATTTGGGTGATTTATATTTTTGGTGACTAGCCTGTGTATTCCTGCAGCGTTTTCATCCTGCAATGAATTTATGAGTTATTCATTGTATTTAATAGATGTCTTCCCTTTTGCTGGTGCTTTGCAAGTGCAGCTGCAATGATGGGTTCTTAAGTGTCTTGCTCCAGCAGAAATTTCTCTGAACGTGATGATTCATTGATAGTTATTTTCTTGCCGGTGAAATTTGCTTGGATAAGTCATCTGACATGAAGAGATGGCTTTTGAGAGATGACTTCCTCTTAGCGTAAATACAGGACCACCAAGTTAGCTGCATTTGTTAATCTGTCCTGTGCATCACTAGAAATGTAGGTCTGAGAAATATCTCCACATAATTATTCTTGTGAATTCATTGTTATGCAGATTCATGAAATATAGAGTGTCTGTGAATTTTCTTATTTTCTGACTAGATTGTTCGCATGTGCAGGACTTGTACTTTCTTCTCTCCTTATTTATCATAACATGCATATCTCTCAATGCAAATTTGCATTCAGACCAACCTCATAGTGACCCACCTGAACAAGGTGTAATTTTGCATTTTATGATAAGGACAAAAATTCATAACCTGTAACCAGCTGTAATAAATCACCTTCAAAGAGATGCACTCACATGCGTAGAGGATGACACTGTCTGACGCAAGTCATGGAGTAACATCACAGAGTGCCTCCCTTTTATTAGCACTCCCATTTCTTAGTGCTAATAAATAAATAAAAATTCAGTACAGAGAGAGCGAGCTCTTAGTAACCCCACCCCCCTCCTCCCATGTGTTGTCTCATCGACAGGCCTTTTTCACTGAGAAGTATGCACAGGAGCACCCCGAGGACCTGGACAAAATCGAGAAGCTGAAGGACCTGATCGCCTGGCAGGTGAGGGCCCCTCCTCCCTCTCTCACCCCCCCAGCTCTCATCAGAGGAGCCATTTCCAGAGGAGAAGCTGCGACAGGCGTGCTAACTAGTCCGCAGAGATCCAGCTGCTGCTGCTTTTTACCGTTTCATATTTCATATTTAATCTTCTCTCTCGCCTCTCCAGATGATCGTAAGGCTCTCTTTTAAAATGGCCTATGTGGCCAAGGCACCAAATTGAATACATATGTAATCGGGCTTGAGGATACAGGCTGGTCTTTCATTTTCACTAAACCTGTCCTGAAAACTGAGCGTGCCTGCTCTAATGCCCTTACAAGGCCATTCTTCACACCAATTAATTGAGGAGCAGTTCTTTTTTGGAAAAAAATATGTATTTTTGTCTTAATTGGCAGAAGGTCCGTCACATGCATGGTTCATTCAGCCATAGCAGATTCATGCCTGAACTCTAGGGCTCCTGGCCTCCCTTGGCCCCTGCATACCTCATCTACCCACACCATAGTGCAGATATTTAAACACATATGACATATAACAGAGTCTACAGAGTGGCAAGCAAATAGGTAGAGACTTGAGCAAACACTCACTAATGCACATTCATACACAGAGCAGGACAGCGTATAGCAGAGCCATGCTTTATTGAAGAGCTTTAAGAAGCCATCGTGCATGCGGATTGTGGATGCATTGATCTGTTGTATCAGACTGGACTGCGCTTGGAAGCAGTCGCTCCCCTTCTGAATGCAGGTTACTGTCTAATCGGACTTCAGCCAATTTAATAGAAGGGAGGGGGGGACATGGCACAGAGCATCCTGAAATATTTAATCTCTATTCAAATGAAGCCCAGATGCGAACCTATTATCCAGCCTCGCTCAGAGACAGCGAGTTACAGTACTGACCTGCCTATTCAAATGACAGGACCTTGTTTGATCAACTGCATGGTGACCCCAGTGCCCCTGCATTACAATGTGAGCTGAAAAGGAACAGACATATCCAGAGAGGCACACATGGGAAGACAGCCAGCTGCTGTCATATTTACTATGAGATATCTCTTTCATTTTCACTCAGTCCTTTCATGTGAAAGACAAGCAGTACAATAGTATTTCTTTGTCTCTTTGTGATGAGATGTATACATCTGTGTGTAGGCTTTGGAAATGAGCCATAGAACGCTTCCGGCTCTGCTTTACTCTTACCTGCTCGTCAGTGTGTTCCAGGGTCTTTCCACATGCCAAACATATGCATAAACAATATAATGAGAGGCTAAACAAAAAAACTGCATGTAATGTAACACCACAAATGCACATACATGGGGAATGGAGGTCTTTTCCAAAGTGTGAGAAGTTTGTAATCATCTGAATGATGTCAAGGTACACCAAGTTAATTAATTGGCTTGCTTTATTAATAAGAGTCATTACATAACTTTTGCCCTATTTTCATTTCAAAAAGGCTACTCACCTTGTAGCTATAATCCTTAAAGTTAACCTGTGGTCAAACCAGCTAAACAGTTAACCTGTTAACTGGCTTATGCTACTATGCTTATAAACACACAAATGGTACAATCCATCTTGCACTTGCAGAAAACCTCACCAACATTTTGTGGTGTTATGCTGTTCCTTTCAACAGTCTTGCTTTTAAGTAGATCTCAACATTGCCACATCCCAGCATTACTCACAGAAGGGAAGGTTTTCTTTGAATTATCATTGGAAAATTTGATTCATTCTGGTTACATGCTCATCTTTCATATCAAGGTAAAACATGGTAAAAGTGATAATAAAGTAGACACTTGTGGTCTGTTCTTATAGCTAGGAGACTAGCTTCATGTTGTTCTTTAAATGGATTTTATTAAAATTTTTGTTAGTATTTGTTCAGTTGTCTACCTCATAAAACAGGCTGGCAGAGCTACTCATTTCAGTTCTTGAGCCAGCTAGTTGTATTTTTTGCCAGCTTGTCAATTTTCCCAAGTTTATTAATGCTAATCCATGCTCTTTTGTCCAATTAGACATTATCTTGCAGAATTTAACAATAAAATGTGATCGTATTTCAGGTTAAAGAATCAGCTTTTGATTAATTAAAATGCTGTTTCCAGGTTTTTGGCGAGTTTTTTTGTATCTTCTACTGTATGTTTAGAGTTTCCTGTCCCCCTCCCATTATTTTTGCGCAGGAGTGTAATGAGTGGAGTATGTGCTGAGGCAAGCATTTTATTCTCAGGCCTAAGTCTTCTTGGAATGTCCCTAGCAAAGTGATAAATCTATGTTGAATGGTGCGTTCACAGGATCAGCGGTGTGCTTTCCACATCGCTCAGGGTGTGCAGACCTTGCATGTCTTTATTCTTATCATTGTGACATGGAACTTCATCTGGAGCGATAATCTCTTTTGTTCCAGACACCTCTGT
Organism: Albula goreensis; assembly: GCA_022829145.1. Lineage (NCBI taxonomy): Eukaryota > Metazoa > Chordata > Actinopteri > Albuliformes > Albulidae > Albula > Albula goreensis. The sequence goes on from CM040759.1 coordinate 18,457,929, forward strand.
TTCTCAGGAATTTAACTCTCAGTGGAGAATAATCCACATTATTCCCAATCTGCACCAAAATGTCTCACCTATCAAGTATAAGCAAGCATCATCATGTTTAAAATCCTCAGTGTCTCCTGTCATCCATGTGACAGGGAGTTTATAGTGCACTTGCAGTTTTCCGTGGTTTGTGAGCTTTTCAGTGTCGCTGTTTACGCTCAAATGTAAATTTCTGCTTAGGTGAGAAAATTTTCCGCTACAGCCAGAAAACAAATGAAGCAAAGCCAATGCCCATTTTTTTTAAAACTTGGCATTGACAGCTAGAAAATTTAATCTAGTTATCCTAAAGCCTTGTTAGTGTGAAAATCTGCTTTAGATGTATGTATTCAAAGCTGTGGATGAACCACTTTATTGGCATGACTGTGTAGATCATTGGCGACTTTTTATTGCCAAGAATCCTTCAGTCTCTCCTCTTTGCTCCAGTGCTCAATATAAATCTGCAAGAAAAATTCCTTTCTCTTCTATAAACATAAAGGACAGTGTCAAATGATTAATCGCAATACAATGTCTGAACCACAGATTTCGGAACTTCTCATTTGCCTGAACAGACATAGACCGTGTATCAAATACGGCATGCCTCAGTACATAATCTTGATGTTAAGTTATGTCTATATGTGGTTTTTTTCTTAGCCTACAGCAACATTCATTGCTCAAAGGCCTTGTTATTTGTATTTTGTTATTGTGTAGGAGGTATACACACAACTCTGTATTCATAGGCCATAATTATCACTGAAGTAGGTATTCAGGGTTTACTTTAAATTAATAAGCTATCTTATGGCATTGTGAAGATATCTCCACATATGTCAGAGGTTAATGGATGATAAAAATGAATAATGTGCCAATTATTACTGACAAACAGGCATAATGTTATGATCAGCGGATTCAGTTTAGTATCTAAATAAGGGCTTTCACATTGAATACCTTTTATCATCATTACGTTCCCTATCTGTGTAAAGACTTGAAAGCTCAGCCAAGCAGAGTCCCATAGCAGACCAATATCATTTAAAAAAATGTTAGCCTTCCTTCAAGTCATACTGTACAGCTGTGACGCTTTGCTGTTACATAACATTGCCAGGAATCAGGGAGGAGAGAATTATGCAGTGTTTGGACACTTGGGAAAACTGGGAGGAATTTACCAGGCTCACTCTGTTCCCTTCTGTACCAGCAGAATTTCTCATTATGGCAACCTTCCCCCACCCTCCGGCTATTTGTTTTGTTGATGTAGCTTCCACATACCCAGATGTGATCCGTGACAGCCTGTCTCTCCAACCTTAACTCCAGCATTATGATTGTGAAATTTCGTCTTTCTGTCACCTTTCAAGTCAGTAAGTCAGTAGGATGGACAGACTTTTTTTAATTACATGAATATCCCTGCTGTTTCTAGAAACTGAAGACTCCGTTGGTAGACATCTAACAAGTTACAGATATAAAATACCAAGTTAATTCACACAGTGACATTGAGCTCGAGAATCAGTCATTCCAAGTCCAGCTCCTCCTTTTAAATCAGTTGCACTGTTGCATTTCATTGCATTTGTCATGTCTGAAGTGGTTTAAATCCCTTTTTCATCTGATAATTTTACCTGCCCTTATTAACTGCCTTTTACACAGACAACTACACACCTCACAATGGATAAGGAGCTCTCAAGCAGAAGCAACTGTTTACAATGCCATTGTTTAAAAATATTTGTCTACAGAGAGATTGTTTCCAAGAGAGGAATTTTGCAGGTGGAGACAAGGTGACTTTTACATCTGAAGCACATATAAGTATACACCTCAGTTCTTTAGCAGAATAGTGACTGCAAGACGCACAAACACTCATAATTTTACGCTTGTACAGCTCGGTGTTTAGATCAGGTAGGACGTTTTACTGTATGTGTTTATGGCACCAGTACCAAATAACAGTATTTGTTGCTCCTGTGCCCCTTCAAAAGAGCCAAGCTAAAAGCAGGATGGGAGGGAGAATACTGATGGAATGGGTAGTTTTCTGCCTGCACCAGGACAGTACTTAATCTCTTTTTCCACTCCAGAAAAGCATGTATTTATTTTAGTATATATTTATTTTCTGGGAAGTGTTTTTATGATTTTGTGAGAATAACGGTATGTATTTTGTCAAGACTCCACAGTTTCTGTAAATAGCAAGAATGCACTCAGCCCCTGCTTTCCTGCTAACAGCTCCGGTGAAAGGTACACGAATAAATGTGAGGAAAGACGTACAAAAAAGACAGGGGGGAGTGAGCTGAGGGCAGTGTCTCACAGTCTGCCTGAAAAAAGAGCCAGGCTTAATCTCATGTCTCAGTCATTACTCATAATTGATCTGCAGGACGGGCTGGCCTCGCAGAGAGGCCCACAGCGGCTTTGGAGCCAAGTACAGCCAGTGTAACGTAAGCTGTTTAGAAGCTTGGGTTTGCTTCTCTGAAAACTTTGCTGTCAGTAAATGCTGCGCTAGAATCAGCTGCGAATGCAGAATATTGAAAACTCCCTTCTCTTCAACTTCATATTTAGATAGGGCAGCAAAGTCCTCCCAGCTCTCGAAGTTATAAATTTGAGCGGCGATAACACGTCATTGTTGTTGCCGCATCATCGGAATTATCCGCCGTCTTGACAGCGTCGCTTATTTATTTTATTCAACTTTAATTCCCCCCCCCACCCCCTTGCCACATGCCACTTTTGGGTCCAAACCCAGTGCACGTAAAATACGAATTGGCTGCGCTCATGGATTTGACAGATGCTAAATGAAACACGTCTCCCCTTGTGCGGATTTCTAAAATGTGAATAGGAAACAGATTTTTGTGCTGCCGTGAGGTGAGAGTGATTAAAGTTTTCCTTTGGTTCGTCTATCATAGGAACGTGTCAGGCAGACTGAGCCAAAAAGCCCCGCTAAAGAGATGAGGGAACGGCAGCCATTTGAAACGAGACCAGCTATGCCAGAACTCTGTTCCATTCTCATCCCATTCTCCCCCTTCTTTCCTCTCCTTCTCTTGCTGGCTCTCATCTCTCTCTTCCCCCCTTGCTCTGTCAGTTTATTTTTCTTTCTTATGTCTCTCTCTCTCTCTTTCTTTCTCTCCTGTCTCTCGATCAATTTTGAGAGTGTGTAGAATCTTGGTTGACCCAAATGTGTTCAATATTCACATTAACACCCTGGAGAAACTCGGGTCAACAGATTATCGTTGGCATCGATGTTGGCAGCATGTTGAGGTGGGCTGGATATGGTTATGTAAATGCTTTTAACAAAGTCTGATGAAGCACTTCCTGTTCCTCTCTAATGATCACTCTTCATCAAGTCTACCTCTGTTTTTCTGCCTGCTATGGAAGGTCATGCAGCAATCGCTTTCAAAGTGCTGTTTTTTTTTATCAATGACCTTAATCCTGCAATATAACCTTAATACCAGTGATCTCAAATCTCCCCATCTGTCTACAGGATCCTGCCCTTCCAAACTCAGATTACACTGTCCCATCCAAATAAAAATAATGGTTTTCCTTATTTATTTATAGGTGATTGTAAGCACACTTCCAGGTTTTTCAACACTGGTCAGCTCTCTGCCTTTGATTGACACCCATCACTCTGCTCTCGAATGAAGAGGTCACAGCAGGATTCTGACCTTACACAGAGACACAAAATAGCATGCAGGTGTATGTAACTCATTTAACTCCATGGAGCGCCTTTGTTAATAGATGGCACTTTAAGGGGCTCCAGCTCCAGCGCTATGCACTGGATGCCACTGAAGACGTAAATGAACAGAACAATTTTGACGTGTAGGTGCATGACTCAGCTCTTTGTGTCTAGCCCCAGCTGTAACCCGTTTTATATAACCATAGAGTGCGGAATTAGAATTCTGAACACACATACACTTATCCTTACCAAGTGTATCTTACTGTAGCGGCAAGCTTACGCTGGTCTTTCATTTGTTTTCTTGTTATTTCTGCACATAAGAAAATAAAAATACTTGTGTCTAAAGCCACTACGCATATTGCAGCAGAATTAATCGGTCTCCTTGTGCCTATTAAAACATGTTTTTTTTCCTAGCTGATGTTTAAGCATTACATCTACAAAACTCTTATGCCTTGAAAAAGCCTCTCTCCCAGGATACCAGAGATCCTGTCTCAGTGTCCCACACCTCTACAGTACCCTTTCATGCACGCAAACCGTAGCTAATATGCATTGCAAATGCATTTAGAGCCATAGTGACATTAATATGGATAATTGCCCACAGTAGCTTATTGATACAATGGAATAGTTCATCCTTATTTACCCAGCCATGAAAGTCCACATCTTTTGTTTGACAGTTTGTTTTTCTCTTTGCTAAATCACCCTACTTTGATCAGAATTTCAAATTCACTCTTAAACTGTAAGTTCTAAATGTAGATGCAGTTTTTCTTTTTGAATCATACACGGCTACAAATGCTGCAATGTTAGGACACTGTTGTAATATTTTCTGAAAAAAGGACAATATGTTTTGTGACAGAATAATTTAGATGTCTTTGTTTTAGCCAACTACATGTATGAACTTGGGTGGAGGGGGATATTCTGGGGGGATTAACATGATTTAACATTTTAACAGATAACATAAACTAAAAGTTTTAAATGGCTGATCATATCTGTATGGAAGAGTATATCTCTATATGAAAGGAACTGAGAATAACTATGCAGTAATGACTGAAATTTTCCAAAATTTGGAGAAACAAAACAAAATTTTCCAACTGTACTTTGGTTGCAGCCCCTGTGAGAGTAAGCCAATGCATATGTAACAACTGTGGGTGGCCCAGGCAGTTCATTTAAATAATACGAATCTCAGAGCTGACAGCATACATCTTTGATTTGTATGCTATTTGTGTTCATCTTTTTGATTACCCAGTTCCAGCAGAGCACAAGTGTTGTTGCTATGGGTAACAGGTAACAAGCTTAGTCACAATGAGAATCCACTGCGTAATAATCCTGCATCAGGTTTCATTGATCTTTTCGAAGTTCTGACTTAACCATCGCCCCATAGGAATTAATATCTGCAATCAGTTTTTCCAGAAATGTCAGTCTCTTATCACCAATTCCAACACAGGATCACTAACAACCATCCTGTTTCTTTGAACCAAACCTCCCTTGTTTAAAAAAAATTGGAATTTAAGAATTTCAAGTTATCACATCACTTCTGTGCAAAGCTAATTTGACATCTTGGGCTTTGTCAGTTTGTCAGATACGGTTTTCCAACAGTGTAGAGCATGCTTCAAAACTCACATAACACCATCATTTTGTAATTCATCATAGAGATCCATTGCACTGAACCTGCATTGTGATTGACTTGCATGTAAAAAATAATATCACACTGTTGGTTTTCCAAAAAGTTAGTTTGTCCTTAAAAGTATGCATATCCATTACTCCATGCTAAATAACCATATGCATTAGGAGAAGATTCAGATTGGCTTGTGATATACCGATGCAAGATGACACAGTCCAGTGATATGTCACGAGTCAATCTGAAGAACATATTTACTGAACAGTAGGGCTTTTGATCAAACCATTGGAACAGCTGTTAATTGTTTTTAATCAGCTCATCTACACAGAGAAATGATAATTCCTTCTCAGCTTGATATTCTTTTGGAACCCTGTACCCAATATCTGAACAAGTTCTTCTCCTAATGAGGATGGAGTCCTCTAGTAATGATGGTGATTCTTCAAAATGCACAGCTGTCATGTCTGGAGTGGTTTAATTAAACTCACACGTAAAAACATATTGAGACGACTGCACAACAAATTGCATGAAACTCCAGTGCATGCTGTATGTTGCTGGCCTGCCAATATGCACGAGCACTACTTTTTAAAGCAACTTTAAGTGTCTGGTCACGTATCTCTGTGGTATTTTTTTTCCATGGGGCCCTTTGACAGGGCCTAATTGCACCTAAGATTTATTCTGTCGCTCCGCATGTAAACAGTTTATAATTAGAGATCAGCTCTTGTATTTTTTTTTTTGTTTTCAGAAAATTAAGGCAATTTCATGCATGGTGATTTCAAGAGCACCCCGGGCTGTTCTCTGAAGAATGATAAGTAATTTAACTGACAGTTATCGTTTAACGTGTTTATAGAATTGGACCTTGAAATGAATTTCAGATTTTCCTGAATCGATAACTTCAAAAAATTAAACCTAAGGGAAAGCGGCTGGCTTGACGTTCAGTGCTAAGCAAGCACCAAGTCAATGGCCCCTACATGACTCATTTAAAAATGCTTGGCTCGACCAACTGCAAGTCCTGGCTTTCATTTCCTTATTGAAGCTTACAAGTACCTTTTAAATATGTATATAGGTTTTCCCATCCACACTGTTTCCATTAAAGTACATTAATGTGACAGTTTGTGTAGGCCAATTATTACTTCTGTAATAGTTTGTTTGACTTGACCAGTTGGCTCTTAAAAACTAAAAACTGCCAACCTTTGTGTGCTCATTTTGGACTTTTCACAGATAAGAGTTTGTTTGTTTGTTGTTGTGACATCAGACTCAGGACACAAACCAAGGATTTGTAAAGTCCCACTGCGCTAATGTTCTGTGTCAGCATTCATCCCAGATGTCTAATCCCAGCTCTCCATTCATTTGCTTTAAAGAAAGTGAGCATTCGGCTCCAAGACCTGCTCTCTCCCCATTGACTTTGTTACTTGAGCTCACCAGCTGCAGCGAGCTGAGCTAGCAGCGCAAGGTTACTGCAGAGGTGTTGTCTTAATTGCCAGCTTTTTCCCAGTCTAAGATCCTGTCCCCAGCTGTCCATGTCTCGCTTTGGCATACGGGTGATTTTTACGCTCTGTGAACATCTCCCCATGCCAGCACCGTTAACCACTCCCATCTCTCTCTGTCACATGTCCCTGCTCCTCAGCTTCCACATCTTCTGCTTCACTGTAGGCAATTGGAAAAGCAGAGCCATATTATCTGGAGGGTAATCCTTTCAAATGTTCAGTGTAAGGATTTTGAAAATTTGTACCAGTGTGTTAATAGATACAAGCCATAAAAAGAACCTGAACAGTACATTCTGGTGGCTGAAGTGTCCGTGTTGGCCTGTGCAAGCAACGATCCAAATATTCCCTCCTGAGGTTTCTAAGCCAATTCATCACATTATCATTGCTGAGCTTTTCTCGCTTGTGCTATTGTCTGTACAGGAAGAAACATGCAATTTAATGAGAACGTAGCACCCCATGAGAAATCAGTGGCTCATCTAAAACAGGACACTTGTCAATGGGGAATTTATTGGAATTTCAACCACAACAATGAATGTGTCCTGCTGTGAATAAGCAGGAGGTCAAAGTTCAACTTCAACAGCACATACCCTGTTGCACACTCCAGGGATTCTGCCTCAGTAAATCACTGACATTGGGCCAGACCACCACTAATATCGCAGATTGAATATCTGTATTACCAGCTTTGAAAGGCAAGCTGGAACGTAGCCTGTGTTATTTTTTTCATGTTCTTACATAGCAGGAGTAAATGTTGCTAGTGCTTGATATGTTCTTTTTTTAAAACGGTATTTATTGTGGTGCCTAAAGGTTTACTGTCTGTACCTTCATCCTATGGTTTGCAGCCTTGATCCTGAAATACTCCTGTATATGCTTGTGTTCGTTCCAGGCAGTGTCTCATGCTTGATGAAATACGTTTGTAGAAGACTTGTGTGAGTTCCCTAAATTTGTGCTGAAACCGATTTTAAGACAATTCTTGTTATCCTTGCAACTACTCTTTGCTTAGTCGTACAACTCTTTATTTTCCTTAGTATCATTATTGACATAGTATCAGTTACCAGGTGTACTTTCATTAAAACTTACAGCTTTAGGCCAATAAATAATTCCATTCAAAATGCAACCTCTTTCAAAAGGGATCAATTTCTGCAGTGCTTTACAAAAAATGGAAGCATTAGTTGTCTGACAACTGATCTAAGTAATTACAAGTCCTTAAATGAGTACGGAATATTCATTCTTTATAGCATGAATACCTGTTTCTGACAGGATGTGGCATTAAGAGGATAAATCACACCTCATTAGACATTAAAAGCATGTAATTAAAAACATTTAACATCTCTTTATACTTCAGGACTTGCAATTAAGTGTATAAAGAAAACTAGCATACAAGGGAGTACTCTTGGGCCAGGGTTAAGAACCCTGTCTTAATGAATGCATTTCCCAAAGCCAGTATTTCTCACAATCCATTTTTCCTGCACAGTATCACAGCTACAATCTTTTTCGCAGGATGTGCTGTTGAAGTTCTGAAATTCAATGTAAATGCAAATATATGCACTAAATATTTTCATGAAATGCCTTTCTTGTTTTAAAACACGTTGCATAAATGTTTATTTTTTTCCCCCCTAATGATAACCCAGACTGAGTGCTGCAGCCCCCTCAGCCGCAGTGGTGAGCAGGGTTTCTGTTGAGTGGAGGCGGAGGCAGTTCTAACAGGCTCTTTCTCCCTGGGCTCTTTGTGTCGTGCTCAGATCCCCTACCTGGCCGAGGGAGTGCGTATCCATGGGGACAAGGTGACGGAGGCGCTAAGACCCTTCCACGAGAGGCTGGAGGCCTGCTTCAAGCAGCTGCGGGAGAAGGTGGAAAAGCAGTATGGAGTAAAGTCACTGGTAAGATCTGACAACACTGACTTTGTCCCATGACTCAATAGAGGCCTGTAATCAAATGGATGGAAAAAGGAGAGACACAATGCACTTCCATAAGTGTTTGAAGAGCAAGGCTCCATGAGCCCCACAAGCTGTACTGTGTACTGACAGTCACAGGCTGAACTGCATGAACCAATCAAAAAGAGCTTTGTTCTCCCCAGCAGATCACTATGAGCTGCACCTGTTTCAGTGTTAATGAATCCTCAGTCTCCCGTCTACTTTCCTTTTTTTGGCTTTGCATCTGCTCTGCATGCAGGGTTAGTCCTGCATCTGATATGCTTTGGCCTTAAGGCCCAGGATGGGCTATCTCAGCCACAGTTTCAATTAGCAAGTGATTTACCATGCACCACGTGAGAGTTCCTCCTCAAATAATGGCTTTAATTAATAAGGAGACGAGACCAAATAAAACCCGGTGTCTGGTTTAGAGCCTGCAGCATGAAGGGTCTAGAGATTTACATGCATTTCCCCTCTTAATTTACCACAGAACCACCACCTCCTGCTTCACAATCAGACTGTAATATTCCTTACTACTTGTGCATTATATTTCACAGTGCAACCACTTATCAGAAACCAAGCCCCATCAACCTCCTCATATTTTTTTTTGCTTTTGGACCATCTATCTCCATAGGAGACTGTATGGGGAGATGGGGAATATTTCTAGGTTATCAGATTGGCTGTCAGTGCTTTAGAAGTTCAATAAAAACTGGAGACAGGAATTGATATTTCAGTATTCCAGAATATTTAACCAAATTAATTATTAAGCATCTTTAATTTACACAAATGGATCATTTGAAAGCACAGGATACAATTTTTTTTCATCTTCCAAACCAACATTTAACAATTGGAAAAGTAAATTATTATCATTAAAACATCTTGTTAACATTATCTAATTTAAAAAATACTGTTTACAGAATTCTGTCTTGTCCTGCTGCCTCTTTCTTTTCTGGCTGTTCAGCCCTTTCATTTATTTTTTTTTTTCCTGTGGTTTGTTTTTATTATTTCCTACTAAAGCAGCATTGATTTTTTTGTTTATTGGTTTATTTTTTTGAGGTTAGCACAGCCACTGTGTGTGGAGGAAAGGCAGTGTTCAGGATCACTCTTTTAACTGCTGTAGGAGGGAGTCAGGCTCCTCAGGGCCTCCATGCCCTTTCCTCATATCCTTGCCTGGGGTGGGGATGCTTTAATTGCCATAAAGCAAAGCTTTTGACCTTTTCCAATCAATGTGTAAAATAGTGTGGTGAAAGTGATGGAGGTATTTGTTTGTACCGGGCATTGACCTGGAGTAGGTTTTTAGTCATCAGTCCTTTAGCGGTATTGCGGTGTGACATGGTACGAGCAGAAACCTGTAGTGATTAGTATTTTCTTGTGAATTTGTGAAAAAAAATGTCTAACAAATTGTGGGTGGAACCTCTCTGAGTGGTTGTTATATGCTTACTGCTGCGTGGCAGATCCACTTGAGAAGTGTTTTTGTACGGCACTGTTAATGCAAGCCATTTCCACCCACCACCGCTCACCTTATGTTTCTGTCCTCAGCACGCCTTCATTAAAGGCCTGCTCATGATGAGGCTCTCCTAAGTGTCACTCCTGTAGTCAGTGGCCCGAGTTACCGAGCAGAAAACCCCAGTGCCAAGAGCCAGCGTGGGACTTTGGGGCAGCGGGTATTGATTACCCAGCAAAGGAGGATTTACGTGAGATAAATCAAGGCAGTCACCTATCATTAGGCGATGAATACCTCCCAGCAATTCATCCCAAGGATGACCAAAGGAGTCATGTGACTGTCCCCTACTCTGCGGGCGGTGGGAGACCTGCTGAGTGCACCTGCAAGACCGTGCCACACCTGAAACTGACATTTCTGCTTAACCACCTGCTCTGTGTCAACGTTTCCTCTCCCGTGCAGGCTCATGATATGAAAGATGAATATGTTCTGGCTCTGTAATTTCATTATATAATATTTGTAGAGAGATGATGATAATGTCTCTGAATGGTGAATGAGCCACTGAGTCATGTTGTTGCCTTAATGTGAGCTAATCTGTTTTACAGAGATAGTGAAATATTGGGGGAATTCTTACCAGTGCATTTAATTTTGTTTTTAGCATGTAAATTCCAGGTTAATGTAATGCAAATCTCAAATCTAGTTTGTCTGCCGCTTTTATTTTTGTTGTACCGCTATCCAAGAGCTGTAAACCATGGGATGACAAGCAAAGTGCAGCCAGAAGTTGTGTTTTTGAACTTTCGGAAACCAACACTTTTGACTGTTGACTTGACCTCTGAACAGTAGGTGGCAGTGTAATCGGAGCTCTGTATTCTTCCTCTGTCTCAGCAGCCAGGGGTTGATGAGAGACGGGGTACTCGTCCACGCTCCATGGTCCGCTCCTTCACCATGCCCTCTTCCCAGAGACCCCTGTCTGTGGCCTCCACCACCTCCATCTCCTCTGACAACTCACCCTCCAGACCGGGCTCTGATGGGTACGTACCCCCACCTCATACAGGCAGACCTTCTCTGAGGCCCTTATTTTCCCAATGAGCACCGCGCCTCAAACACAGGCTAGCTACTGCCAAATTCAATAAACCTCATCAAGAGCCCTATGATAGAAATTCATTGCAAATTTCAGTACCAATAACACAGTTTGGCATGAGCTACTGCGCAGTGTCTCATAAAATGAAGTTTCACCCAAGCCTGCTGTATCAGTAATTCTTATTGTTTAGAAAAATCATGAATTATTTTACTTGTATTTCTAATTGGAGCTTGAAACTCGTTTTAAGTTTTTTTAGAAGTCAAGAAGTATTCTGAAAAGAACTAAATAGAGTTTTTTTGTAGGTGAAAGCCCAACTAAACGCTTTACACTGTTGTATTTCCTCATAGAAGCATCCTTGGGGGATCCAGAATGGATTAGCTGGTAAAGTCGCTCAGCTTAAGTGCAAGCTGGGCCCTATAGCCAGTAAATCGTTGGTTTAAGCCTGGGTTATGTCTCAAGCTGATAGTGACAGGTAATCCACAGCAACGGGACAATATGGGCTTAAGTAATGCCGGGTGGGCTCAAGGTTTTGTCTGGTTACGACTGCATTACTTACTCCCAGTGCGCTTACCTTACCTTATGGCTGTCCATTGACGTCAATGATGACGTTGCTTGTTCCTGATGACGCCGATCAGCAGCCTGGCTCTCCAGTGAAGGATGTTTGGATACCTCACCGCTTCAGTTGGTTTTCAAGGTGGTTCATGTAGAGCTTTCTCTGGCCCCCTGCAGATCTACATTATCTTCCCAGAGGCTGTGGAGAACCTGCTGAGGGGGCTTATGGATCAAATGTCCTATCCATCCAAGGCATCTCTGAGGGGTTAGAACTTATATGCGGGGTGTTTGAGTCCAGGTGTAACTGTCACAATAGGGCTCTGTGTGAAATTTGTACCATTGGTGCAGCCCTCAGTGCTGAACAGCAGTGTGCAGAGGCCGACAGCCATATACTACTGCTTTGTCCAAAAACAAAAAAATCCAGAGCTTGTGTTGTTTTTGAGGCACATGATGGTTCTGTGGGCCTCTGAGAAGTTTAGAGGCAGGATGATTGGGTTCACTAATTTTTAAGGTTATTTAGTTTGTTGTTGTCAGTTGGATTTGAGGTGTTGGGGTAGTTCAATCTTATGGTCCTCTGTGAATTATATATGGACTTGCTGGCATTACTGCAAAAAGCTGAGCAAGTTGTATATCAATATAATAAGTCTATATTTTAATTTTCTTTTTTGTCCCACCAGTCATTTCCTAGTCTCTGACAGCTCCCAGCATCTTGGGTCTGTTGGCGGTGAGCCGAGCATTGAGTGCAGTGAACTGTGGATTTGCTACGTGAGAAATGTGGGCCTTGTCTTTCCACTGAAGGAAGTTGTGAATTTATGGTGCACTGTGATCAAACTTGTCTCAGTATCTTCTTCTGGTGAATCCCACTGAATCAACTGGCACCTAGTCCTCTGCCATTTCACCCTGAGGCCAAGAAGCACCTATTTACCATGGATTGACGCAGAGAGGAACAGCAGAGATGGTAATGGAGAGGCTATGTACTGGCAAGGAAACACGCGCACAGCTCTCCATAGCTCAATTGAGCTAGCCAACATCAGAAACTGAAAGTTTCAGTTCCTCTCAGCAATGTGGCAGGCATCTATAAGGTAGCAGAGCTGTCAGCAGTGAGAGATACACCTCTCTTGCAGTTGGTGCACAGTTTCTACTCACACACTCTGGTGACAGAGCACACAGGATGACTTCAAACTCTTCAGCTGCAGTGTTCCTTGTGCAGGGACTAGTGACTAAACAAGGACTCTCGGGGCACAATTAATGACTCCAAACACTGGAGTGGAAAAAATGGGATAGAGAAACGGTTTGAAAAAGAGCCACGCTCACTGTGCCTTTCAAGCAGGGGTTGAATGAGCACAACCAGCCTCTCTGCAGTGACAACACTAATGTGCTTTAATAGAATTCCATATAAAAATATGGGCCTTTATATCCCCCCCTGCTCTGAATTTCATTTCCAAAATGAAATGGCTGCTGTAGCTTTTAAATCCCAAATATGGATGATATTAAAACACATCTAAAGGAGTGCCTTTTAAGACCCATCATTGTTTGAATTGATAGGAGCAATAATTAAAAAGCCTGTCAAATTAAGGGGCAGAACCTTGTTTATAACAGCTAAAATGCTTTCTCTTCAATTAATAACATCCAGTACAGTGACCAGCCAGATAGTCTATGTTAACCCATTTTATATCAGGCTTTTGATTGGTTTAAGACTACATTTTATATTAGGTAATGCAAGTAGATCCCCAAAAACACAGGGATTGGTATATCCAATCTGTCAACGTTAATAATTAAAGACTACATTTTATACACATGTGACGTGCTGATCTCAGATCTGTTTGTAATATTTTTGTGTATATACATTCACTCACCTATGCTTACATATATGATGGAATTTCATGAAATAGATATTGATAATATCTGTTCCATAGTATGCGATGATAGGCTATGCTCTGTTTTATGAAAAACTCCCTTTCTTTTTCTTCTTCTCTCTTTCTCTGTCTCCTCCTCTCCCCTCCAAAGCTTTGCGCTGGAGCCCCTCCTGCCAAAGAAACTGCACTGCAAATCTCAAGACAAGCTGGACCGCGAAGAGCCGGAGAGGGACAAGAAGGAGAAGAAGAAGGAGAAGAGGAACAGCAAGCACCAGGAGATCTTTGACAAGGAGCTGAAGGCCACAGAGATCCCCATGCAGCCCACAGAGGCTGTGATTCTGTCAGAGACGGTGAGAGGACACTCCTCCACACTCATTAGTCCCTCTTCTCCTCCATCTTAGCAGATCACCATGGTTCATTTTCATGCTTTTGTATTTATTTTTTTTTTGTAATTAGTGTGCAGTTCCAGTAATGAGACGTTGAGTTTAAAGAGAACTGAACTAAAATTGTAAAGCTTAGGGTTCGTATTCTAGAAAATATACATCATCTCTGTCAAGAGATGCAAGACACCCCTCCATCTCATTTGCCATGCAGAATCTCTGGTAAGACACTGAAGTGTGCTAAGTATACAAAATCTGCAATGACATATGCCATAATAATGGCTACTATACAGCATTGCAGCATATAGAATTCCCCTTTCTGGTTACCATGTAGTATCTTTAAGTAGTTAGATAGTTACTTTACACAGTGTATCTCCAATAAGAGGGCATAGTTCTGAAGACCATGCAATGTCAATGACCATGCAAGACTGGACAATTCTATAATTTTGGTTAATATGTAGTGTCACTGACCAGAGTCTCCTCTGTGTTGGTTTGTATGGTCTGCATCTGCAAGAACTCCACCATCTTGACTACTAGCTGTACAGTACCACTGATAAGAGATTCCACCATCTTAGATCTTACTCTTTGGTCCATCTTCCCATTCCTTGCTCTCTTTTCCTCAGGCTGGGATTTTCTCTCAGCAGTTGTATGTCCAAAGCCTCCTCCCCCTGCCCCACAGGGGGTGCAAACCATTTATGAGAAAATTAAGATAAAGATCAGAGGGTTCACCCCATGCCTGCTGTGGGTTACCAGACTCCTCCCTCTGTCTCGGCCCCTCCCTAGGGTGTGGAGACACATACATAGTGAAATGTGAGCAGATATCACAGCTTGGCTAGGAGCAGCTCATTTTTTACTTGCTTTAGAAATGTAGAGATAGGAGAGAAGCAGAGCATGCACAGAGCTTTGTTAAAGTTGTAGAATGCCTAGTGTAATGGTGTGGGATTGAAAGTTTTGTGCCGTCTATGTGATTTGTAGTTTCACGTCTGTGGGTTCGGATTACTCTTCCGCATTGTGGCATAATGCCCTCCAGCTTCGGTGTCACATTTCATTTGCAGTCCTCCAGATACCCATTTCATGCCCCTGTGTAACCAAGTGCTGTTTGTTCTTTTGAGAAGTGCGATAGTAAAACTAACACAGGCGGTGAGATACAGACACCTGTCTTTGCCTCTTAAAATAGGCCTCCGGAGTATATGGGCATCCAATGTACTGTTTGCTCATATTAATGCCCCCCTCCTCGACGCTGATTTTTAGACCTGCTGATAATGAAGTAAAGCCTCCCTCAGGGTTCGGATGTGACAATCAGCTTTCCTAACGCCGTCACATACAACAGCCTTACAGCTAAAGCACTTCCAGGAATATCTTCACTGTCACTCTTGCAAAAAAAAAAAAAAAAAAAGTTTGGTGGAAGTTTTCATTTAATGAGTGTGTGTGTGTGTGCACGCACTCCAAAGCAAGGTCTTTCAAAAATCATTTTTGTTGGCATTGGCAAGAAAAGCTAACATTTAAAAAACTTGCTAAATAAAGCTATAGGTAACCGCTCTTTAAATCTCTGAGCAAAAGCTACAAGATGTACTGAAATAGAATATAAAGCTTTGCTATGTGCCTCTTGCCCTCCTCCCTGGACCCACATAAACAATTCCATTGATCTGTCAGTCCCCTTAATGCAACATGATGCAGAAATGCTACTTCAAAAGAGCCACACAACAAAGGACCTGGTTTTTTTGTCACATTCTAAACTGCTTCCTTCTGTTGAGTTTTGCACAAAACTCTCCAATGAAAAAACATGTTTTTTTTAAAACTGTTAAAACTGCTATAGCAATAAAGTGATTTATCATGTGTGTCAGATTTATAGTATTGCCAGATCATGAAATATAATGTTTAAACATGTATGTGTTGTACACAAAATGGCTGCCCTCTCCCCTCCAGTTAGTGCATTTGAGGGCTGCTGTTCCTCTTTATAATTTGTGATGATGCAAGACATTGATAGGATTGTTCCAGAAAGGTTCATTATTGGCCCTAGTAATCATGTGTTCCACTGTTGAAAATGCACAGTTTTGCTAACATGTAGAGATCATAATGATGGATAGCTACATGCATAGATGTCAAAGATAAATAGTTAATGTGTGTATTCATAGAAAGAGATATTATGTAGATAATTATATTGTGGGAAAATCTATTTTACTTTCACTGTTGCTCCATACAACATATTAGCACATCACATGGGGTGTAGTGAAATAGAGCCGGAGTGTGAGATGTATTCTTGATGCTTGGCTTCACACCAGTAAAATAAAGGGCTCCTGGTAAATGAACTGCGATTGAAGTGTTTAGCAGATACACTAGCCACCACTGGGAGTTAGGGCGAGAGCAGAAGATCGAAAGAGAGTGGGAGTGTGCAATAGAGAGAACAGCACAGTCTGTAAGTCTGCTGACTTTCATTCAGATGGTCTTCAACATTCTTCTCCTCTATTCCTCAGATCAGCCCCCTCAGGCCCCAGAGACCTAAGAGTCAGGTGATCAACCTGCTGACAGGAGACCGCCGTCTCTCTGTGTCCCCGGGGCCCCCCACATCCTCCCCTGCACCCCCTCCCATCACCCCCCGGGCCAAGCTGTCCTTCAGTCTGCACACCGGCTCCAGTGAGTACCTCCCCACAGCTACACACACAAACACACACACGCACACCTTGGCCTCTCTCCGCTACTCTACTTTTCCCCTTTTTCATTTACCCCTTCCCTTATCTTTTCTCCCCATGCCAGTTTCTTGTGCTGGTCTGAAGACAATATGAGCACTCACTCAAATGCCTCATGCATTATCATAATGTAAACCCCAAACAATATATGAATGCCTCGTATCTAATAAGGAGATGGGCTGCCCTTTGCCTTCAGAACAGCTTCAATACTCCTTGGAATTGTGTTATAAAAGACATAAGCAGTTTCTTGGGATATTGGAATTGGCTTTCTTCAAGGAGAGCCTCCAGTCCTTTGAGA
The DNA here is from genome assembly GCA_022829145.1 of Albula goreensis. NCBI lineage: Eukaryota > Metazoa > Chordata > Actinopteri > Albuliformes > Albulidae > Albula > Albula goreensis. The sequence goes on from CM040759.1 coordinate 18,474,879, forward strand.
GATGGAGGTGGAAATAATCTCCACATTCCACATCTAGAATTTCCCCATAAAGGGTCAATGATGTTTATATCTGGGGATATCGGAGGGCATGGAAAATGTTTGAATTCATCACACTTTATTGTGAGGTATTATTATAATTGTTGGTAGGATGAACCTTGTTGCTATAAAAGGCTAAATGCTGAACATAGTTTTTTGTGTTTATATAGTTGATGTTGAGGATAATAATGATGCATTGTTCCCATAAAACAAACTAGATAGCATTTCTAACATAACTTGGAATTGGGTCAAATTTGATAATTAGTATTGCACATTGTTATGGCACACTTTTGTAGCCTCCTTTGTAGGTGCAATTCAGTTACTTCAAAGTAGCCCTCTTGTTGTTTCCATTATTTTTCGTCTACCCCTCTCAAATATAGGAAGGTTTGAGCTTTGTCTTCTTTTCCACATTCCCTTAATATCTCCCCTCACCTCTCTTTCTCCCCCACTCTTGTTTAATCTCCAGTATTGTACTTTCACCCTCTCATGTACATGTTACACACTATTTCATCACCAAACTTATTGCCAGAACTCATTAATCAGTTCAAGTCTAATCTAAATGTGAGCAGGTGGATAGTAAATCACAAACAATCATGACAACTGCAGAACCGTATGTCAAATGCCTAAATAATAATGTGTTACTCTGCTGTAAGTTTATGTGTGAGTAGGAAGCTGAGTTTGGTTTGCTGTGAAACGGTTCAGTATAGCGCCCTCTTTTGGTCACAGGTCTGGAGCTGAATGGCATGGGCTGCGCTGACAAAGGGGAAACCCCACCCCCCCTCCCTGTGAAAGGCAGCATGGCCGATCACGGGAATCTGGTAGATAATCAAGACCTGACGACTCCCACCACGCCTCCCCCGCCCCCGCCGCATCAAAGGGTACGTGATCTAATTAGGTATAGAGAGGCTTCCTAACGACTCTCCGCCTTGCTAATGAAACAGCGACTGAGAAGCGTGACACGCAGCGGATCGACACCATTTTAAAACCCGCCCACCTTGAGACGGAGAGAGAAGGTGAACGGAGCTCACAAAAAAGTGTCCGTCAAGCCCAGGGGAGCCGCAAAAAGCGGGCCGCAGCAGCATTATTTATGAGAGTTTAACTCTGCGCGGTGGCAGGGGATGGTGATTAATGCGATGATTACATTGCCCCTCACATACATCAGAGCTACGCTGGTGTTAATCAGCGGGTTCTGACGAGCCGCCGAGCGAGGAGACTCGCCAGCTTTTTTTTGTTTTGTTTTGTTTTTTTTTTTTTTTCCCCCTCTTGGCCAGTCCGTTAACTGATCTTATTTATCCGCTGTCAAAGGTTTAGAGGCAGGTAGTAAAATGGAAGCCGTGGCGATAACTGGCAGGCGGGTGACAGTGATGTAGTGGGAGCCTCATCCCCCTCTCTGAACACCCCCATCCCCAGGCTCTCCTCTCATCTTCATGGCACTCCCACTGTGGGGCATGGTGAACAGTCATTGATGCATCAGTCCTCATTTCAGACCCGTCCCCGCCTCATTCATCTCAGTACATGTCAAGAGTTATGAGCACCAGGGTCCATGTGTAGCCACGCGTGGAAGCCCACCATTACACTGGTAGGCCAGAGACCAGGGGCAGTTTGAGAACAGACGCCTCCCTCTGCCTTAAAGCTGCAGACGCACAGCTCACCTGCCAGAATGCATTCCCTGGCTTCCTGGCCATGCTTTTGATCTCATAGGAGGCAAATCTTTGAGAACTCAGCCTGTCCCCTTATCACCGAATAAAATTCCCTGAGATTAACAAATAATGAACTGTGCCATAGGGGAGAACTTTAGAGAACTTATTTTTGCTGTATGAATTCATTTTGGTGTGCTGATGATTGAATATGGATAACTTATTTTAGAATGTGGTAATTGCATGCAGATGACTTTGCTGTAATCTCTGATTGTTGAATGTGGAGAAATGGTGCTGGGTTGTTTTCATAGGTGTTGATTTCTGCTTTTCAGCACCTGCCACCTCCCTTGCCCAGCAAGACCCCACCCCCACCCCGCCGAAGACAACGAGGAAGCAGACATCTATTGATTCAGGAATCGTACAATGAACAAAGACAATAACACAATACACATTTTACACCTCCCCTCCCCTTCCTCCCTCACAAATACAGAGCTGTAATATTTTATTTCTGCAATTCTCACCCCCGTTTCACAGCTTGACAAGATGAATACCTCATTCAGGCCTACTCAAATTATATTTTTTTTGTAACTTTTTATTCTTTCGGTGCAATGATGATGCTGCCAGCCGAAGGGAAACTCTCCTCTAGCACAGAATATTAATCAGGTCTCAACTACTGAGTCTTCCCAATGCTACTCCAGACCTACAGTGTAAGCATAGCTAAAGGAGCTACCTGTCTGTTTTTTATACACTGACCAAGAAACAAAATGACCAGTACAGACCAGATTCAGGAGTTGATTATTTTTGACTGAATCATAATTGAACATTCATTTTTAGCTTCTGATTTCCCTATATTCCCCAGTATGTACAGTGGTTTGTATATATGATTTTATGACTTTTTTTGAACAGCAAATTTTATGATGCAATTTTTTGTATTAACACTGCATTAGATTAACTGGCGAACATATTCCAAAAAAGGGCTTCTAGTGTTTAAAATGACAGGGATTGTAAAGAACTGGTATACAAGTACCTTTATAATGGATCTTATTTAATAATGGGGTTTTGGAGTGTATACAACTAACTCCCTTCGTATTATCATTGTATAGGACTTGTAATAGATTGCTGTAACCATGGATTTCAATAATATTGACCATTCCAAATTCACTACTGACTTCTGAATAAACTCCTAAAATGTATGTATTTTTAAAAATGATTGTGTGCTTTTTTCCAGTTTGTAGAATGTCGGTCTAAATCAAATAAAAGCCAGTGACACAGTCTGAAATTCTGAGATTATTTCACCTCTCAGTCACAAATTGATCCAATTCATTTTGATTTGTTAAAAATCGAAATCAGCTTTTACAAAAGTGTTTCTCAGTTGTCCGTCTTGTTGAAATAGCTTTTGTGGAAATAATCTATTCAGAATGATTTTGAGCACATGTACCTTGTGATATGTGTCAGTAATGACTGCTAATCAAGAAGTCTATCCACACCGTGTTTTTTCTAGTTTCACTATGGCATATGTGGATGTTACAGTGGGTGAATATTGAGAAGTTGGCGTGCTTCATGGTGCAAGTCAGTGTAAAGCGTACTGACTACAATTTTATGGGCTGTGGAGATTTGTAAGCGACACCCTCAGCCACCGGCTAACACTGTCACAAAGACTCCCCCGTTCCTGCGTGGTGTTCACATTAGTGTTGCAGTAGCTGCTGGCTCCTCTTGCAGACAGCCTCTTCCTTGAAATTCATTTAGCTCTTCTGTGCTCCGCGGCGTTTCACAGCACATCAAACCTGACCACGCCATCAAGTAAATAGCCCGTCGAGCTGTAATCGCGCGGCACGCGAACGCAAACGGAGCACCTCTGCCGACGGAGGTTGAAGAATGGAAATAAAGAATCGCCAGCGCTGTCCTACAATACGTGTAACTTTACACAGCAAGCATCAATAAAGCAAAGTAACGTGTGTGTGTCAGCGTTTACTCGAAGCCAAAGGCAGGCGCTGATGCCTTTTATATTAGCTTTTACCCGGTCTTTCGCCAAGAGCAACAGGAGACAAATATCGGTCTGTCAGAGAGGGAGTTCAATGTCCTTGGGCCCTCACGCATTACACCAGGAAGAAAGTGGCATACGACCGATTTTTCTCAACAACCTGGAGTCCGTAGCGTCAAGTGCAGCGCGAGCGGGAGCAGCTGAACAGATGATCACCCACAGCCGGTGATCAGGCACTCAAATCGCTCGAGCTCAGTGTGAAGTCACCACATCGTTTTGATGAAGAGCGGTCAGTCCCACTTTTATTAGGCTACTGTGAGTTGATTTTGAGGCCCTGTGGCTAAAGCCAACAGTTTGGAGTTATGAATCAGGTTGATGAAATTTGGGATGCTGAATTATTGTAGTAAATAATTAAAACTGCATTAATAAGTTTACGATTATTTTGAACAAATAAATGCATTGACCAAATCCATGAGGCTTGTTAAGCCAAATGTTATTTAGGGTTATTTGTTATTTTCTTATCACATACATGGTATTGATAGCATGGGAGATTTTAGATTTAGTCATCCAAATTAAAAATAGTTTTGTTTTAAAGGTAAAGGATGAACTTGATGAAATTGATGTATAGCACTATGTAGCTTTAAACAAATTATTTGTAGTGAGATACCACATTAGCACAATAAACCAAAGCATTAGTATTATCACCTCCTGTTTATTCTTACACTTAGTGTTATGAATTAGGCTACATTTCCCAAGTCGGGTTTTCAAACCTTACTCAGCAATGAGCATTTTATTGATGATAAAAAGCATTCTCAGTTAATTGTAGTCACTTTGACTTAGAGGTTGCATGCAGGTCATTTGTGGTGAGGCTAGATTTCAGATCTGAATGTACCCCAACCAATCAAATGAGGCTAAACGTGGAAAGCGTATGTGGGCATACCTTACACATAGTTATTGAAATCTGTCATAATATAATCTGTATATCTGTAAGTACAGCTGTACATTTTTACTGCTGTAGTCATGTGACCCTTTCCTTGATGCAAGATGACTCAATCTGTGGTTATTTCGCTTTTCATTGTCTTGCCAGACTGGGTTGGCATAAATCAGTCAACATATAGACTCACCCGCCCACCCAACCCAAAACGCATGGTCTACATGATTCCAAGAGGTGAACACAATGTGACAGTAGCATTTTATGTAAACAACTCAAGTGGTATAGAGGTTCAATATTATTCTGGCAACAGCCTCCATCTCCTTCACTTAGTGTGACATGCTGGCGGGGTCACAAGTATGAACATTGATATTTGTGTGCAGATGTAAAATGCGCTTTGTGCAAATAATTTGTGGCTTATCTGACAGAAAGTACTTCAAAGTGGAGAGAGGTTTTTGCCCCCTCAGCAAGTTTGTAAATCACAGCGCTGATGAAGTGAGATGAAAAACAATATGAAACCAGGCGCGAGCCACAAGCTGCAGGAAGGAGACTCCGTTGGTTAATTCTATCCTGTGATGTGAGAAAGACAAATCTGTTTTGAAGTATGTTTTTTTATGTACTACACAAAACACTTATTTTCAGCACCGAAAAAGACACTTACTCACTTGCAACGGAGTGAATGACTCTTGAGCTTTGAAGCATACTCTGATAACTTTCCCTTTTGCAAATCTTTGACATTTTTTTTTGTCAGGAGAGACATTGTCATGGAATTTGATAAGCAAATCCAATTACAATCAATTCAAAGAAAATGAGGCAGGAATTACTGAAATACCAGCAAGCAATTAAAAGCTTAGTTTAAAAAGTTTAGTGCCTTTATTTTGTTATATAGGGTATTCCAAAGAGACAGGAGAAATATTTGTGTTTTGCAACTAATTAAAAAGTGCAATTCAGTTTGAAGCTGCTGCAGAACAGATAATAATGCTATACTTTTACTATCAATCAGACAAGTGCCATGCGTGACTCACAACTTTTAATTAATTTCAAGAGAAAATGCTTTTATAAACTGGCAAGAGAAATATATAATGGAAAACATGTTTAGCATATGATATCTTTACAATGAGCATGAAAAAAATGCATTCCTCTTTAAGAAAAAAAAATTTAAAAAAATTTAAAATGAGAACACAGCTTTGTGTCTTCATGCTCTTATTCTTTGATTCCTTGTTAACTTGGCTTTAAAACTGGTCTGAACTGCCCTTAAACTGGTCTTTCCAGACCCAGTTTTAAGACTGACAATCAGTGATATACAAACAGGATGAAACACTGTCTTGCTTTGCTCCAGCTAGCAGCTGCAGGCATTAATTCCCCATTGGGGCGGGTTTATAATTGCTCATTTCTCTGCCATTAATATGTCTTTATTTGCTCTCGCCGCAGTCCCCTGTGCTTCTTATACCTCCTAGCTGTTAATGAGGTCCTGCGATTCTTCGGACTCCACGGAAAGGGCCCCCGTGAACGCACTGCACTCCCCGAGAGCGCCGTAATGAGTTTAGACACAGCACCTGAGCCCCCCTCTCAAACACATCTCAACTTCCCAACCCACCTCTCATTTAAAAGAATTGCCAAACAAGCTACCCACTGTGAAACTCGGAAAGGTCCCAGCCTAAGCAGGGTGCTCTCTCCTTACAGGTGTGACAGACTCCGCAGGGACGGTTCGATCAACGCATACACACTACTGCGAGCCAAGGGCCTATTCATGTATCTGTGTAGCCAGGCAGAAATGAGAGCCCTTTTTTTTTTTTTTTTTGTTTGAATGGGATTTCAATGGCATTGCAGAGCAGATTTAAATGCGCAGTCACACCTCCCACATTGTCGATGTTAGTCTAGGCAGAAGAGGAAACCGGACATGCTGAGAGTAGGTGGTCTTTTTGCTATGCTGCTGTGCGAGTCAAGCCTGCTCCACCCCAGGATTTAATAACAGAAAGGCTTTTAACAACCTGTTTCGACCAATCACCATCTTGATTGAATCAATGTAGCTCCCTCCTTTCCAAGCAGAGGGAGCCCTCATGGTTTAAACAGAACTGAAAAACCCACTTTACTGCAGTCTTAGACTAGCACTCAGATTGCTTTGCATTTACATACACACAATTTTACCAGCAAGTCCCAGTAGCCCAGTAATTCACAATACATAAAAATCACTTCCTGCATACATTCAGAACACAGCCTTGCTATGTATTATTTTCAGTTTTGATTTTATGCAGTCCATACTATAACTTAGTATTGGTAGTATATCAATAATGTATGCCTAGTGTTTTCCCCTTGTATTTTATGGTTGATATCATTATTGATGGATTTTCTCTCCCTAAATGGGTTTTATGGCCAGTTTTCACAATATGTTATATCAGCAGATTGGATGACTTTTACAACACATGTACATATCCAACTCCATTTGTACATTTACATACTAGCTTAGCATGAAACACACAAGGTCATATTTTAAGATAGAGCTATGTGGTCTAAGTTGGATATCACTCAGTTTGTCTGTTATTTGTAACTGGAAGAAAACTGAGGTGCGTTCAAAATAGCAAACAAAGGCAAACGTTCACAAATGTTTTCAAAGAGTTTTTCACTCTCTGCGAACGTTTGCGAACACACACAACGGTCCGAGGAGGTAGTTCTCGGTGAACAAACATGGACGCTGGACTAAGGGAGATGTGTGACCAGATGGGAGTTATCCCAGAAAACATACTTGTGTTTGATTTTATTTAATCTTCTTACAGTACATCAAGTGGTTAACTGTCAGTTATGTTGATACTTTTTCTGAAAGCCACTTTTTTGTATGCTGTCATTATCAATCCTTACAGTTTAAATCAAGTTAAAACAAGTTAAAAATTGAAAACAATTTGGAATGTTTAAACAAAAAACGTTCAAATGTAAAAGTTCAAAGAAAACCCATTCGCCTGGAACGTTCGCTTCAGTTTGTCGAATTTGAACACACCTGGGATTCTTGGGTTAAAAAAAACTCTGTATCCCAGCAAAGCATGTACCTGTATAAGTTCAGCCTGCCACTGGCTTAATTAGGTGGAGATATACTGAGTTTCCTAACCCTTTTTATATGCATAATACTGTACTTTTCTTAACACAGCCCCTTCATCTAGAAAACTCCCAGACTTTAATGGAATCTGTCCATATCTGATGATAACAGTGCTCTTTATTTGGTTTGACTTTTCATGTTTCCTGTTAGAGTGAAGTTTGAAGCTAAGATGAAGTGACGTGAATGAGAATGTAATATTTGATGGAACTGCGGCTGTAACCAAATCATAGCGATGTCCTTTGTGCATGGCATGCAGATGAGATGGGCTGCCTGTCATTAACATTTTGATTGAGATTACATTTATATCTGGGCTCACTGCAAGTGTGTGTGTCCTCACTTGTCCCTGCCAAATGATCTTGTGGTTTGGTGCCAATGTCCTGTAAAGCGCAAAATCAACACAGTCACCTTTTCTGTTGGTTGATGTAATACTGCATTCTGGGTAGATAAAAACTGAGTGGGGGGTGTCAAAGGTTGTTCTGAACCAGGAGGCAATGAAGGAGAAAACGAAAGAAACTCCACATTTAAGGAATAATTTGTGTGTCATGTTTACCTTTCGGATGAAATTACGCTTTATCTGGACCTCCATGAACTGTCATTTCATCAAAGGTGTCTCTTTAAAAATGATGAGACTGGGTGGTGGCATCGCTGGCATGATAAAGCTGCCTCCCTGCCTGACCACCTCCCTGCTAATGTGTGTGTGTGTGTGTGTGTGTGTGTGTGTGTGTGTGTGTGTGTGTGTGTGTGTGTGTGTGTGTGTGTGTGTGTGTGTGTGTGTGTGTGTGTGTGTGTGTGTGTGTGTGTGTGTGTGAGTGTAAGAGGCCTGGCCTGAGCTCGGCTGGATGTTTTCAGTGTTGGATGTCTCAGGTGACCCGCCCTGCACACAGCACTGAAACGCAGGCCAGGACATCCATTGTGTTAATGAGCGTTTGTATCCCATCACTTTAATTTATCCTTTGTGAGCCGCATAATTGACACCGCTGCAAGACCTGCAGTATCTCAAATGGTGAATCAGGGATTTAAGTGGAGGTCATAACTTCATTTGTAACATCCTGTGGATTCAATCAAAAATCAGTTTTGGGGCAAAATTCAATTTTTTTTTCATACAAAGGAATATTCTTAGATTAGTTGTGCCATATTACAGCAGACACTTTTCTGCTTAAAATGGTGTAGCAATTTTTATGGAATCTAGGTGTTACGTCAATGTAATACTTTGATTATTTTTTATTTTTTTTTATGCCACGCTCCCTTAAAGTAACTAGGTGTACTTGACTGAACCCAGGGCAATGAATACTTTTAAAACATTGTGGAACAAGTGGAAGTAAGTAACTTGCCATTATTTATGTTCCAAACCATAAGGTAATACAGCTACACAGCAGCTAATTCAGTTGTGGTTTTCAGTTATTGAATAGTTGGATGAAAATATTGGTATACAAACCATTCTGCTTGATAATATTTTATAATATTTTATCTCTCTAAAGGTTCTTAAAACATGGCAAGTTTGGCTTTGTTATGCCTCTGTCACAGTGCCATATGGTTACATATGTAATTATCTCCATGGTTTTTGCCTCTTTTTTTTTTTTTTTTTTTTTTTGACATTCTGAGGATAAGCCAAGCTGGGTCCTTAAGATACCATGCATCGAATCCAATCTTGGGAAAAACAAAGACACACATAAGATTTAAGAGCAGATAATGAACACTAGCACCATCCCACATTGCATAACATTGAATGCTTTGTCAGCAGAGTCATTCACATTTTTAGATAAAAATGATAAAAAGGCTCTTGTCAACAGACTGTTGCTTTCAAAAAGCTGCATTCTGGGGTTTTCAGTGAAATCACCCACTTCAACAAAGACATATTAAAGACAATTTAGAAAACAATCATCATCTTTCCACCAATGTAATTAATTACAGGAGCCAGGTGCGCGTTCGGCGGCCGCGTGCAGTTAGCGGAGGTGCCAGGGCTCACTGCGTAAACATGGAGATGGGCAACGTGGCCCTGGGGAGTGCACCGTGACTGCCACGTTTGATGGGCAATTACAGACCGAGGGAGGGCCACAGTAAGCATGAAGCGGCCTCAGCTATTTATCTTTATTATTTCATTATTTCATGTGAGTATATCAATCAGTGTGGCGGTGAAGCTGACAGGGCTGCAGAAGCTGCTGTTAAACTGTAAACAACTTCAGGTATATCTGCATCATTATTATTATTGTTGCTGTCGTTGTTAAATAATAAACAACTTCAAGTAAGTCTGTAATATTAGTACTATTATTGTTCTTGTTTAACAATAAACAACTTCATGTAAGACTGCATTATTATTATTGTTGTTGTTGTTAAAACTGTAAACAACTTCCGGTAAGTCTGCATTATTATTGTTTTTGTTGTTGTTGTTGTTGTAATAATACACTTGAAACTGATATACATTCAGCCATTTAATTAGTCTTTAAAAAAAGCATACCACAGAGCTAGAGGGTGAAAGTAAGGACTTTGTATTTCAGCCTCCATGAGAAGAAAAGCAGTGGCTGGGAAGGTACATGCAACACTCTCACATTCAATTAAAATGTGCAGAAGTCATCTCTACAAAAAATCAATTGTGCATAAGTTCTTAAAATTATAGAGACAATATTTCCAGTTTAGTACAACAACCTTATCATGCCTGGTACTGGGTGCAAAGCATAGACTGAATTCTGGACACAACTAAAAACAGTCAAATAGATTAATGCATTAATTGAGTTGCAGCTGCTTCATCCAACCTTAAATGCTACAGGCGTATTCTTAATTTAAGACTGACTTGAATAAGAATACATAATGAGGCCACAGATGGATGGAATAAGCAAATAGTGTCTAAAAGCCCTATCACTCTCTATCACTCTGGAAGACTTGGTGAGATGGCTTCACCTACATGGCACTCCTAAACAGATGAAAAATGGATGTAAAAATTATCCATACACATAGATACAATAACACTATGTCTTGCAAGTTCTGGTGAAATTAACTTTTGCTTTAAAATCCATGTTTCTGCTCTGGTTGTTAGTCAGAGGAAGAGAAAATTTAATTGAACTGCTACATTATGCTTGGTATCTAGGATAAGGGACTACAAAACACATCCAGTTTGATACATATCAAACCTCAAAATTCAGTTGTAGGACTGTGATATGGATCCACCCACACTGATCAATGAAGCATGAAGACTAACTTCTGCACTTCAAATTTTTACAAACCCAAAGCCACTACATTTCATATTTAAGGAAACCGATGCTACCTCTGTGAAAACACTGATTTCCTTCACAACCATCAAAAATGACAGCTGCTGTGTTTTCTAAATACGAATCTGCACTGAGTTTGGCACTAATCCACCTCAATGGATTATTACACATAAATGTAAATAAATGTAAGCACTTTTATTAAATCAAGGCATAATCCACTTGCATCTTTACAAAAAATATATAATTCAAGTAGCAGCAGAGGTAGCCATTGAAAATGAAAGGTGATACCTTCACCTTTCATTTTCAAGCATATCCCTCCATCAAAAACACAGTTTTCCTCTAACAGTCTGTTCTCTGTGACCTCTGTCATTTTCCTGAAGGTCACAGGTTTCTCCCTGCATAAAAAAATTCACGGGAACAGGGACCACCTGGCTTAAGGAGGGATTCTGATGAAGTGTTTTCACAGTCCTGATCGGTGGATTGAGGTGTGCCTCTTCTGCTTTCATAGATGTCCAGGAGTTCCGCCATGGGATTTCACGGATGATTGGACAATGTCTGTGTGCCGAATTTCACAGCAGGAGGGGATGCCAGTTCGGGATTGGCTAGACACTGAGAGAAAGCTTCTTTTTCTGTTTTTCGAGGTATGGGGGCGGGGGGGTTTTGATGGTTATGCCTCACCATCTCTGAAATGTTAAGCATCATTTAAAGAGGTCATCTCGCTTATTCAGGTCTTCAAGTGAGGGGATCGGCTAACGCAAATGTGATTTTTTTGCTTTCTATGCTTCTCTGCCTTTCCTTATACTCAGATCAGAGTGATACGCTCAGAGTGATATCTTCGGAATAATGTCTTAATTTACGTAACTAATTTGCAAAGTTGTCTGACAAATTCTCCCCACATTTGGGAGGATCTTTTATGGGACCACATGGCTGTTCTAAGCTTGGCTCTGATTGGTCTTTACAGAGCCAGAGTGGCCTTGGACCATGGAGGCTGGAGACAGTCCATCACTTTCTTATCAGAGCAGCAGTCAGAGCTGCTCCTAAATAACGCCCTTGGCAACAGTGCGAGTACAGCGGGTATTTCCTTCCCCTTAGATGGTACCCGTTTTTTTTTTTTTGGAGGTTCTTTAAATCACAGTTTCATGCGGCCACTCGAGAGTTATAGCACATTGGACTTCATGAGATGTGAATTGGCATACAGTGGTAACAAATTATTTTAAAAAGCAGCCATTGTCTTTACTATTCAATATGACACATTTTTTGCTCTCAGAGATTGGAAGTTAAATTTACTTCTAGTGGAGATCAAAATGAAATTTATGGGTAGGAAACTGTGTCAGTCCATAGCAAAAAATCTTTAGATAATGGCTTCTGTTGAGAATGACAACAGGTGCATGAATTACTTTTTGATTCTAAAAATAATTTATCTGCATACTGTACCAAATCTGATATGATGTTATTCAAAGCATGAAAAAGAGGATTAATAGCACTTTGTGAAAAACCTTAATAAATCTCTCCTCAAGGACATGGATGTAACTGAAGTCCTTGAAGGACCTGTGCATATGTGTGTGTGTGCTTGTGAGTGTATGTGTGTTTTTATGTGTACATGAGTGTGAATTGCTCCTCAGAAATTCAGTTTTAATGATGCTTGACAAATTTCAGAAGACTATTTTCTTCTAATAGTTTCTTCTTTCAGATACACAACCTTGCATGCCCTTGATGAGGAAGATTGTGTACGGACACATTTGTGTTCCTGAGAGGTCCAAGTTTCTGTCACGCAATGTCCAACTTCAAGCTTTTACAGCATGTTCTCCACCCCGCCTGAATCAAAATAACATTGTAGTGACCTACTTTAGCCAAGGTCGTGGTAACCGCAGGTATTTCCCTGGCAATTAGCCAGCAAAGAAGTGGGTTGCTAGGATACGCTCCTGGTTGCTGATAGCTCTAGGAGAGGAGGTGAGGAAAGATACTGTAAAGCAGATCTAAACAGTCTGACTGAGAGAGTCCACCCCTGAGCATACATATTTCTTTGGGTGTTTTCCAAAGGGAGGAACACGCTGCACTGTAATCCACAGCATGATAATCGAATCTGTGTAACTGCCGTCATAAATATGATTATTGGTTGTAGAATACTGTATAAATGTATTGTACAGCTGAAGGAATATCAAATAACTGATAGAAACCAAAGGGAACCCTGTGTGTATGACAGGTATTATATATGTCTGTATTCTGAAATAAAATCATTTTTATTCTATAAAGCACATTCTGGGATGACAGACCCATTCCCCAATCAAATGTCAAATAATCTTACTGACACATACTTAAGTATAAATATTTCACGGTCACAGTGTGCTGTACTTTATTGGTTTGTGTTCCATGAAATATTCTGAACTGATCTAGAAAAAAAAATTGAGCTGTGGAACAAAGGAGATTTATTTAGGAACAAAACAAAAAATATGTCATGTTTCCTGCTTTCAGATTTGACAACAACCTTTGCGGTATGACGGAGCTTTATATATAAGGATGAAAGGCACATGTTTATGAAATGTGTTTGGATAATCAGAAATGATAACATTCAAACAATGACACACTAATTTTTACTGCCTTGCATTATGTGCTTTAAATGTTACCAGATATTACCAAGCCCAACATAGCTGGAATCGAAAAGCTCTTTTACTGATTTTTTTTTTTTTGCATTTGTATTTTTTGGACTGGATAATCCTTAGACAACCCTAATATAGCCAGGAAATCAACCATTTCAGTGCTTCTCTTTTCACCCAGACAAAAGTTTGTAATTCAGATTCAAAATCTCTAAGCAGCTCCTGATAGCATTATGAAGGAATAGGTGTGATGACATCCTATCTTATATGGTTGTTGTTTAAGCCATTCTTTAACCATTTGTTCTGTCAGCATGAACACTGAACATTTACAAATCTGTAAATGTCATTTGGCATACAGCACACGGATCTGAAACTCTGTACCAACTAGGTCAGGAGTGTTCAAACTCCTGGGCATATACTTTGTGCCTAGGCTGTCCTTCCAAAATATTTCTTCATCAATGAAAATAACCAAAAACAGGCATGTAAATGGCTCAGTAATTTTGTCTCCATACTGATTTTAATATAATGCAAATTTGCCTCATTACCATTTGCATTGTCTCCGTGTTACTCAAGTGGGTGGAAGTTTCAGTAATTCATTCAACATTTAAGACTCTGGTGAGATTACCCTCTTCTCCTTCTATAACCTCTTTCTAAATTATGTGCAGAAGACATTATTTTACATATATAAGAATGCTGCGCATTACTTGATTGTATTGCGCCCATAATGGTAGCAGTGCATTCTAAATAGTTGATTCCTAGTTGACTCAAGTTGGTCATTGTCAAGCATAAATTATATCAGAACCGCTTACATTATGTGATCACTCTTCATTTTGAAGGCCTTCGATCCTACAGTCCAACGTGAACACACTGACATTTTGTGATGATCCCTAGCCCTTCGACATAATTTCTTTCATTTCCTAGCCCTGAGTTGTCCACCTTCACGCACTGAAATATCCCGATTCAGAGCGAAGGAGCGTCGTTTCCTGTTTCATTCTGTTATGGAGCATTATGGTGAGCATCCGCTGGCTATTGGAAGTAATCCTTGCCCAGTCGCCTCATAGCACCTCGCACACTTCAGAAACCACTAAAATTTCTGACATGACAGAATTTAATCGGAGCGTTTTCGAGTTATCTGGAGAATGTGGAGCAATTATGCAGCTACCGTATCGCTTCTCTCAAACCCACATTTTGTAGGACCTAACTCCTACAACGAAATGTGCCCTGATACAGCTGAGCGCCAGCCATATCAGCGTCAGATCCTTCAGTTTGAGTATCTTACACGCAGAACTTAATTTATTCATGAAACAACGTAAATGTAATAAGCACACGCAAATACGACCTAGTTCCCTGTTGGTCTTTTGAGGGTACTTTGTTCGGCAGTGTGCCGTCATGGTTCTAACTTTGGAAGGCTACATCAATTTGACTCGGAATTTTAAAATCCGCCTGGAAGCACTGATTGGGGGAAGCATCCTGACCGACTGTGTCAGTCTCAGTAATGGTATAACTCACGGCTGATTTAATCAACTTCAGCAACACTCCAGGTGAACAAAGACGAATGAAGGAGAATGTATTCACTTTTCACTTCGCTCGCCCATAAAATCAAAGCCAAGACAAATTCACCACAGCTTACCTGACAGGAAGTGAGTGGCGCCAAAGGCCTTCACAGTTAAAAGGCTTCTGTAATTGAACTTTTTTACTGCGTTATTTTCAGTGCAGAGATCTGATAGTCTCGTCACCAAACGCTCTGTCCATAATGAGTCTGACAAGTGAGGCTGTTGGCCTCCTGTATTTCGTTGTTATCATTTCAACATCAGCTGTATGCGTCGTAGAATACTAAGCATTACGGTTGATTCTGTTGCGACATGCGTATGTGATTTACAGTTGGCTGTATCAGTGTTCGGTAAGAAAACTGTTTATAGCATTTTTAATATTTAATTTCTCACATAGGTTTACTGTCACTCCCATAACCTTCATTTCTTGCAACCTGAAAAAAGTCGCAAAGAGGGAAGGTATTGAAACGATGTTAGATAGTGTTTCTGGGTTGGTCATGTTGTGGTGGGTAATGTTACAACATGTTTTGCCGTTTGCGGATTGTATTTCTTTTTCTCTGTTTTACCTATGTCCTTCACCTGTAACATTTATTTTGAAGTATTTATTTTATGGCTTGGCAGCCATAATAGTGTAGGTCTGGGGAAACCATGTTTGGTTGAAAGGCATCTCTCCTAATTTGTCCAAGACTTATTTTAGCTGAGGGTATTCTGCAGGTTAAAATATACCGTTTAGCACTGACGTACCTGTAAAACTGGAAATATTCTTTCATGTATGATATTAGCCCTGAACAATGTCTCGCATGAAATTCGAAAGTTGAATGTGCTGCTAGTTCAAAAGGTGAAAATCCATATTATATACTGCATATGGTTTACAACTGGTAGTATTCTATGACTTTGCCACCATATTATTGTATGAGAAATATGTCAGTTTGAATTAATATTTTATTGTATAACTAATGTTTCCATTTGGTAACTTAGAGTAAGTTCAGGCTTGTAATTGCAGTACGGTTTTCATATATTTTTCTTAATATCGTCATCTCTTGAAGACATCTCGAACACAGTGACGTACCAGACGCCTGAAAACAAAGCTGAAACCAGTACAAAGACTGTAAGCCTGACATTGAAAATTTGATACGAGTTCTACCTCTAGTGGCGAAACCTTGTTAATGCATCCCTTTTTTGTCGTCAAACAGGTACACAGACATTCTGATCCAAAGGAAGCAGGTGACACCAAGCAGACAGCCATGTGGACATTGCTTGACCAATGAACAAAGTCATTGAGGTATGTTTAATAGTACAATCAAATCAAACTATGAGACACAACCTGTTAGAAAAAGAAAATCTACATATTATTGCCATTTCCTTTGACTTTGATTGTTATGAAGTTGTTTACAGGCTGAATCTGGTGGCTTCTTTCCTGGCAAAATGGCATATACAGTATATTCCTATTTTCAATTTGGCATCTGAATTAAATATTTGGCATCTGGTTAAAATATATCTCGGGTCAACTGATGTCATTACGAGTGGCTGATCCGCCTCTGTGCCTGTTTGTAAGGGCACTGTAGATAGCTCTAAGATTTCTGAGGTTTGGTTTGTGGAGGACAGGCTTTTACTCTGCCACCTGCATAGACCTCTCAGGGACAGTGATTTGGAGACTGGACCGCGGATGCTATGTCTACTTTAGTTGAAGGACTTGCATATGCACCAAGCCTGTTACTAGCACAAAGATTGCTTTGAATTATTGGTACTTTAAGCAGTGCTCATTGTGCTCTGAGTTGTGCAGGATGTTTCATGGGCAGTGTTCATTAATAGCAGGGATGTGAGAGTGGGGCTGTGCTCTTGGACTGAAGGAAAAATATCACTGCTAGATACTGAGCTGCCGCAAATGTAAAATTGTAGTCAAACTGGAGACCTAGTAATGTCCCGCCCAACCCCCCACACACACACACACACACACACACACACACACACATAAATACACATAAATACACACAAGGGAAGTGTTTAATTCATGTGTGATACCATCACTAAGAAATAAGTGCATTCATAAAGGATTACCTTTCATTAAACAACATGAGCACAGCACCAGTCATACTCTTACAGATGGCTCTATGGCAAACTGTTAGGGCTATCTAGGGTCCAGTTCAACCAAGTGTGCTTCCCATCACTGAGGGCCGTTTCCCTGCTCTCTCTAACTAGGGGCTGTGCTTTATTTGGTTGCAAATAATACATCCCTATTCATTGCTGGACCTGTAATAGCTGAAGTTCAGGCTAAATCCCACAGCTATTCACAGATAAATGTTTCTATGTTTTGCCAGAAGGGCTTTTGAGGCTGTGGTGGGTTTTCATTGGACTCGCTCGTAAGATGGTCAAGTCTAATGCATTGTGTTCATTCCATATGGCAGCAGAACCATTGGTTTTCCAGCAACACTCATGAATTCTTGTTTCTAAAGGCACTGTATAAAGTGGACATGTCCATTGTGATGCAGCAATAGTGATCATTAATAATGACACATTTAAGGTAAAGGGGTAGCTTAACACTGATATGCCATGAACGCAGCAAATGCTAATGGTACAGGTCAAGCAGAATGGTGTGGAGGAGTAGAGATTGATCCCTGTGTGTGATTGGTCCACTGTGCTGCAGCAGTGCAGGAGAGCCCAGCTCTGTCAGTCTCTTTCATCAGCGTTATGTCTCTGTGCCTGCCTGTCTCATGGGCGCAGCAGCTGAGATAGCCGGCCCATGTTATCGACAGGCCTGCTGTTCGCTCCCTCCTTCAACACTTTGCAGCTACTTCCCAGCATTAGGCTGTGACAGCTTGTGATTGGGTTACATCACTCTGTGCGATATCTTTTTTCCCCGTTTACTGGCACCATACGATATGGTGAGGGGTTGAAGTCAATATCAGCATTTGAAGGTAGTTTATCTTGGAGATGACGGTGTATGAAGGAACGCAGGAAAGGATAGCATGCTTCAATGCTGGGTGGAGCATTAAAAATATCAGTGAATTTGTTGCACGTTTGTGTGGATGTGCAGCCTTTACCCAACTCTAAAATCAGTTCTGTGCATGTTTCAGCAATTCAACAGCAAATCTACTCACAAATCTATACCTCTAACGATGGAGCTAGGCTGGAATTTACGCAATGTCTGCATAAATACATAAATACAGGCAGAGCTGTGCGTCCCGGGAGCTGCCTGCTCTTTTCATTTCCACTGCAGCCGACTACTTAACCAGCTGATTCAATCAATCATAGCCTTGATTAAACCAATTTAGCTTCCTTTCTGGGTTTTTAGGGAGACAGTGCTTAAAAGACAGCTGGAGGTACATCTGGATCAGGGTAGCCCTGTGTGAAGGTGTGGGCACAGCTCAGGCGGGAAGGCGTGTCACGGCTGGGCTGTGAGCCATCCTCAGAGACTGGAGTCCTGGGGATAGTCATTCCAGCCAGGAACGTCCCCCCAAGATGACTTTAAAGGTCAGGAGGCCGTCTGGAACAAGGCAGAGACCAGAGAGACAAGTAAGCCAAAGCGGTCGCTTCACATTATCCTCAGACACCTTTAACTGGTCGCAGCGACCTTCTGAATGCTTCAGAATGTATGAGTAAACAAATCACCCTGTGTGTGTGTGTGTGTGTGTGTGTGTGTGTGTGTGTGTGTGTGTGCGTGCGTGTGTGCGTGCGTGCGTGCGTGCGTGCGTGCGTGCGTGCGCGCGCGCACAGGGGCTGACCTGCAATGCATCAAGTCATTATTTATTAAAATTGAAATGTTATGTGTTGAATGTATTTGTACGTTTATCTGAATTTAATATGTACACATGCCTACATACATAGTAATGGGCTGGAACTCTATTGCCCTCTTCTGGTGCACATGAGTTTTCTCTCAGCATCACTGCATCTGGTCCTCCTGGCTCTCCTTTTAAAAATATGCAAATTTAGACTTTTAAGATTCAAAACCAGTTTGCTTTCTTCAATTTATCAAACGGCAGTGTGGTCCAGTGGGTTTTGATTTATCTATACATACGAAAATAAAATCAGTGCCAGAGAGAAAGCCTGTTTTGTTAATAAGGGTTGTATGTATTTAAACCCTTCCTCAGTAATTTGGTCTGAGAGCAGTCCACCCCCTCCCCCCCTTCCCACAAGCCCAAAGTACCCTGAGTGTCTGACATTGGAGTGGATGACACCGGACCCCTGATCCCCAGTGCTCATGCTTAATCCAGGACTCAGAATAAAACATCAGTACAGCTCAGACTCAAAGCTGGCGAAAGGTGGGCTCAGGTACCTGAGCACAGCACACATAACTGTGCAGTATATTCAGCCCAATATCATTAGCCTGATTTCACCCACTATCGTTACTGAACGATTTCACCACTTCACTTGACCTTTCCTGCAGAAAGGTCTACCTCTCCCCCTCCTTCCCGCCCCCTCACTGTGCTGTGTGTGTATATATCACACCGTGATAGTGTCTCTGTCTGTCTTTCCTTCTCTGTCTACCGTCCTGTAACTGCCTGGTTTGGGAAGGGTGCTGTAGTCCTATTTACTCACAGACATCTCTCCAGTTCAGGAGTAAACCTGCGTCAAGGAAATGAGACGTAATCCACTAAAGATGCCAGCATGAAAAATCATGATATTCAGTCGCCTTTTCTCACTCTGCATGCTCGGCTGTTTGGGGACTGGATGATTGCCCTCCTACAAGATGGGCTGTACGTTTTGACTATAATTGGTTCGTGCGTGCGTGCGTGCGTGCGTGCGTGCGTGCGTGCGTGCGTGCGTGCGTGCGTGCGTGCGTGCGTGCGTGCGTGCGTGCGTGCGTGCGTGCGTGCGTGCGTGCGTGCGTGCGTGCGTGCGTGCGTGCGTGCGTGCGTGCGTGCGTGCGTGCGTGCGTGCGTGCGTGCGTGCGTGCGTGCGTGCGTGCGTGCGTGCGTGCGTGCGTGCGTGCGTGCGTGCGTGCGTGCGTGCGTGCGTGCGTGCGTGCGTGCGTGCGTGCGTGCGTGCGTGCGTGCGTGCGTGCGTGCGTGCGTGCGTGCGTGCGTGCGTGCGTGCGTGCGTGCGTGCGTGCGTGCGTGCGTGCGTGCGTGCGTGCGTGCGTGCGTGCGTGCGTGCGTGCGTGCGTGCGTGCGTGCGTGCGTGCGTGCGTGCGTGCGTGCGTGCGTGCGTGCGTGCGTGCGTGCGTGCGTGCGTGCGTGCGTGCGTGCGTGCGTGCGTGCGTGCGTGCGTGCGTGCGTGCGTGCGTGCGTGCGTGCGTGCGTGCGTGCGTGCGTGCGTGCGTGCGTGCGTGCGTGCGTGCGTGCGTGCGTGCGTGCGTGCGTGCGTGCGTGCGTGCGTGCGTGCGTGCGTGCGTGCGTGCGTGCGTGCGTGCGTGCGTGCGTGCGTGCGTGCGTGCGTGCGTGCGTGCGTGCGTGCGTGCGTGCGTGCGTGCGTGCGTGCGTGCGTGCGTGCGTGCGTGCGTGCGTGCGTGCGTGCGTGCGTGCGTGCGTGCGTGCGTGCGTGCGTGCGTGCGTGCGTGCGTGCGTGCGTGCGTGCGTGCGTGCGTGCGTGCGTGCGTGCGTGCGTGCGTGCGTGCGTGCGTGCGTGCGTGCGTGCGTGCGTGCGTGCGTGCGTGCGTGCGTGCGTGCGTGCGTGCGTGCGTGCGTGCGTGCGTGCGTGCGTGCGTGCGTGCGTGCGTGCGTGCGTGCGTGCGTGCGTGCGTGCGTGCGTGCGTGCGTGCGTGCGTGCGTGCGTGCGTGAGTGGGGTAGCTATATAGTACAGGAGACTGAGTTTGATTACTTCCCAGAAACAATCTTTTATACGCTTTTCTAAATACGTGCAAGCACTTGACTGTATACTCGGCTGTGCACAATTGCTGTAGATAATGAAAGTATAGCAAATGCTGGATCATTTGGAAGCAGTGTAATTACCGTGACTCTGTAAAGTGATTGGATCAAAATGCATTACAGTAGTTTGGATGATATACTTTTCTTAGAGTGGTATCTTGGGAGGTTTTTGTTGGTCCCACAGACTCTCACCTCACATTCCACTTAAATTCAAATAATCCCTCTCTTCTCTTACTCTCTCAACACATATTTCCCTTCATTTAGATGGAGATGGATCTCAAATGATAGTTCCTCAATTCAGGTTAATTCAAATGAGCTTCACTGGCATGACCACCTATCCCTCTCTCTCTCTCTGACACACACACGCACACACACACACCTTACACAGTACAGCAACTCTTTAACTCCTGAACCATGACACTCAGGTGTTTCTCAGTGAGGTGTGCGGTTCTGCGTAAGTGCCTTTCTCACAAGGTTATGAAACGCACAGATTCATGAGTAAGTGCTTTTGGAGGCCGGTGTTCTCTGCAAATGACCAGCTTGACACCAATAATATTGTGGTCTTAAATAATTAATGATATTGGCTGAAGTAAGAGAAGAGGATAAATTATTAAGATGAAAAAACCAGCAGTGCTCACACTCTGAGTTTCATTACAGTGCTCTGGAAATCACCAAGAGAGCAATGGAGGATTGAGAACTCCACATAAATAAGCAAACATTGTAGCCCCCGATGGTAAAGACCGGAGCCCACTTTCGCTCTCACAGAGGGGCTTACGCAGTCACCTCATACAAATTCAGGTCTGACGCAGCCTTTCGCAAAACTAAGGGAAGGAATATTAGTATACTACATCTATGGCTGAACAGGGCCGATACTCATTTGTGTTGGGAAACCATAAAGTGTGCTCTCCGTGGTTAAATATGTGATGTCACGGCTGTCTGCCCAGCCATTGACAGATAGCCAGGGAATACTGTACGTACACAATGAGACTGCAAGGAAAAATCTATTTTGAAAATCATTCAACCTTTAAATATGTAGTCTGGCACAGTGTGTTGTCAGCTGTGCAGGTTTAATGAAGGGCAGAAATCAGAGAGAGACTTCCTGTGGGAGTTCTTTTTCTTTCTCTCCCTCCAACAGGCCCCAGTTCCACTTTTAATCTCTAAAAACAACTTTTTACTCAGGAGACACATTCCTCCTTCATCTGTCGAGGAGCCAAATTTGACTGCATACCAACTCTCACTCTGAGAGTCCCAAAGAGGGGGGGAGAGCCATGCTTTCTATGAAGGATCTTACACATGAGGTGGATTTTGGTCTTTTTTTTGGTATGTATTTTAATCTGTACCATCTGGCCAACATGTTTGTGAATATCTATATAGTCCTTATGGAGATGTCTTTGTCATGGATGTTATGTTTTTTTTTTTTTATTTTATTTATTATGGTTATAATGTTGGTATCTCATAGTGCTATATTTACTAAATCTTTCTGTGAATATAGCTTGCAGTATAGATGCATCACTTCTTAAGATGGACTTCACTCCAGATATTTATGAAACTAGAGGAATAGGTATGCACATTTTACACATCTCCCCAGGCACACACACCCAACACACGAATGCACACACAGATCCACTTACTGTTCATTATCATGGGGGAATATATTTATCCACCTCTGATCATGACCGGTTTGCATGTTACGGCAGGTAAAATGAGAAAGCAGGCTCAAAGCACGAAAATACAAAAAACAGTATCAGAGCATAAAGTATTCATGCTGAGCCTTTGTGCCAGCATAGCCATCTGTACAGCCAGTTATGGAACGTTCCTGAACCCGAATGCTTTGAAGCGCTAAATAAGAAGTGAAATATTAATATTCTTAATCAAACTTTTCTATAATATGATTATGCATATCTCTCTCTTCCTATCCTTCATTGTCATCCAGCTCTCTCCGAGTTGCTGAGTCAGCATAAAACTATAGAGCAACTACTGCTCTGTGAAGATCTTGTCTGTTCATTTCATCCTCTTTTTACTTGTCTAGAATCTCTCTTTCTCTGTCTTTCTCTATGACCAGTCTATTGATCAAATTTCATTGCTAATGCTGCCCCTATTCCCAGTTTAATTTCCACAGAATGCTCCTCTCTCTCCCTCTCACTCCTACTTGCTCCCTCTCACTCATTTGCTCTCTCTCACACTCATGCACGCACGCACACACACACACACACACACACGCACGCACACACACAGACCTGAAGGCCATGAACTACAACCATTCCTTTCTAGACTGATTTATTTGTTCCTCCACTGAGAGCTCTTTATCACCTTTTCTCAAAGATTGGTTTGGAAAAGTAGATATGGGAAGAGTTACCTTGAGAGGACATGCTGTGTGCTCTCTAGTACAAATGCCCAATGTCTTACACAGCCACCTCAGCCACCGATAACAACCGCAGGGAAATGCAATAAATCACTCAAACTAAACCTGTTTTCAGTCCAACATTTTTAATAAATTGTTACGAAGTGCTGAGCATGTGACGTGTTAGATTCTACACTGAGAATTAGAAAACCTGAAAACTCAGAGGCTTTTTGGGAACATAAAGACACGATAGGCACCTATCTGAATTTGATTTTAATATTAATAACTGGTTGCAGGCTGATTGTGTAGAAGTGTGCATAACTTAAGCTCTCATCTATATGTTTCTTCAATGGGTGTGTTCTTCCCGTTTTGTTGTATGTGTTGCATTTAGACATCAGTCACACAGCATTTGCAAATGATTCTGTGATGTCATTCTTCTGCAAAATGATTTGTCTGGAAAGGTCATGGGCAGATTGTCAACAGAATCAAAAACATGGTCATTTTTTTATGAGAACTGAATAGATTCAGTGCAAATCATAATTACAAGAGAATGAGTGAAATTCATTGATGACCTCAAATTTCTTAGAACAATTGAACAAATTCCAATTTGAAGCTAGCATTAATGCCACATAAGAAATGCTAACAGCAGTCCATTTTCCTATAAAACGTAACCTTTTTAAGGTGGACAAGACAGTGATGATTTTTTCTGAGCACAGATTTTGACAACTGTCATATTAAGCCATTGTTGTTTACAGTCAACATCTATATCAGCAGTGCATCAACTAAATGTTCATCTAAGAGATCAGTGCACTCTTTCATACTAACTTCAGTAAGGTGTGACGGCCCCATCAGTGGGACATAACAGTATGGGCAGAACATTAGGGGCTTATAGGTATTTTCCTATCCAGTATTGCCCCCCCGCATTTGTATCCAGTGATGTTTTTTAGTCTAACATACAGCTTGATGTTCATGTAGAGTTGATCTATAATGACTATTTTGTGTATGTGGTCCCCCTGTGGTCAGGACATGACCTTCCTCTATAGATTGCATACCCCCCAATTCCGGGTTAATTTGGTGATGTATACCATTTTGTGGCATTATTGTCTTTACAAAGATTTATATCTGAGCTATAGAATGACATAGTTACCTACATTAATGCGTTAGTGATGTACTTGCATGCTCCAGTCAGGTAGTGTTTCTAGCCAAGCCTGTCCCACTGTTGCTCTTCATTTTGGTGAATGGATAATGGTTTCTACCTAATAAATATAATGTTTTGAAAATGAATTCTGTGATCAGTGAAATCTTTTTTTAGCAGCTATGGTACTTTGAATGTATTCTCACACCTATATCTTTGTGTTTTTAGAGGGTAAGTTTCAGGTGGAAAGCTGGAAAACTAAATCACTTTCCTGCCTAGAGAAATTAATTAACATTGTAATTGTATTGACCTTTGGTTTAAGAAAATAATAAGGCTTTTTTTTCCTAAAGATCCAAATAGAAATTAGAGATTACATTTTTTAATATTACTTTAAGGCAGGGTTGCAGAGGTTGACAGCATAACATGGGACCAAATCATTCTCATATTTATTAATTAAACAGGTGATTAAGTAATCATTTTTGTAATTCCATTTTTAGTAGCCTGTGGACTCACTGAGGAGAATCCAATTAATTTTTGAAGCAGAGCTTGTCGTAATTGCCTGCCAAAATATATTTTTTTTTTTTAACAAGTTAGTGAAGTGAAAAAAGTCGAAGAACCTGGTGAAAAAGTCATTGCATTTACAATGTTAGCGGTGTCAAAGTTTCAAAGTAATGAGAACTAATGTAGGAACAACTGGATGAAATTACTAAATAGAACTTTAGCAGCATCTCTGTGTGTGGGGGGGCTAGCATGAAATGTTTTCTGTCACTTTGTAAAATATACTCTTCTCTTGTGATATATGGTTGAGCAATGTTGTCTCAATCTGTCAGTCGGTTGATAAATTATTGAATGAGTAAATAACTCAATTTTTAAAACTGTCACAAAACATTTGAATTTGTTGTACACAGGTATAGCATACATCTGAAGGACTAATTAAGTGAATTGACATCAGAGACCACCAGTTAAAATGATATTAGATACAAAGCGAAATTGAGCATATAGAAGAGGACATAAATGATGTAATGAAGTAAAAAATGAGTGAGGGTGACTAAGAATCGCAAAAGTTAGTTTAAAACTATATATCAGGTTTAATGGGTTGAAAGGCTTTTCTGATACAGCACTGTTATTGGATGTTTGTTGAGAAGGACAAGAAAACCATTATAAATAATCTGCTTGACTGAACCAGCTTTAAATCAAGAACACCTGCTAATTAAGAAAATTTTAGAGATTATTTCCAATGAAGCCCCATTAGAATGGCTCACCCTTTAGTTCCCATTTTAGCTGAAGCGGGACAAATTCATTTCCTCCAGAGTCCCCCTCCCACAGGGCTGGATTACTTTGCAGCAGCTGAGGGGTTCTGTAGTGGTTCCTCAGGTTTAGCATACAGTTAGAACACTGCTGGTACAGGCTGTATGGAGCTCTCCTCCAAGGGCCTGCTTCAAAACTCACACAGCGCCTCCAGGCCCCTGACCTCAAAATGTCGGCATCAGAGAACAAAGCTCTTTCCTGGAGCCATGAGAAAAAGAAAAAAAAACTTTTGTCTCTCTCTCTCTCTCTCTCTCTCTCTCTCTGTCTGTGTTTGTGTGTGTGTTTGTGTGTGTGTGTGTGTGTGTGTGTGGTTTGGGAAGAGCACACAGCATACCTTGTTGCAGTCTGTACTACAGAGGTCTCCGTTGCTTACATGTGTTTTAATAATTGTAGTCCATTATGTGAACATAGGCAGCTGTCATCTTCCCACCCCATAGGCCCCAGGTCACTCATTTTGCCAGTGATAATCTTACACCACTCTGACCTGGATGAACTCTAATCTCCCCAGCACAAAACATAATTCCGCTCTCTCATGCAGTATTACAGTTCATGACATGAAATGCAAATACGTGTAATTTACATATGTTGTGATATCATTCTTATTGTTACTGGACATATCGGTATCCTTTAACCTTGTGCTGCAGAGAACAGATAGAGCTGATACTTAAGGATGAGATATGTGGATAGAGTTGTATTTGACTGTGATAAATTCAGAGAGGTGAGACACCACAATCCTTAGCCTGTGCTATATTTCCCTGGTTTATCAGTACCTGACACCGTGTGAGGTGAAGATTCTGCGCAGAATCACTGATGTAGTGGAAAATTAATTATTTCATTCTAATTTTCCCAAACCTGAACTTCAACCAAATAAGCTGATAGCCCACAGCAACTACACCTGTGGACTTGAGCAGGAGGAAGCCATGAGCATGTGACTTCTCCATTTAATGTGACAGCAACCTTTGCTTCTTTACATCCTGCCAACACACCACTAATCACATGCTGCCCATGCAGCATTAGAGGGCAAAGAGTATTGGCACCACTGATTATTATATCTTTGATGCCACCTCTGATAAATACGTGTTTGAAAGGCAGTGAATTATCTTCTGATTGGTGTATTCAATCTTGTGTCTCTGTCCTCAGCAACATAACATAACTTATTGTGTTTGTGAAAGTTTGGTAAAAGAGTAATTTATATTGTACAGTTGAGGAAATCATTTTTCTATGTCAAACAGTCAGTAGGTTCTGCCCATTTTGTGGAAAAAAAATCCTTTTTCTATTCTGTGAGCTCTACTGATTGCTAGCAGTTATACAGACTGTGGCCTCAACAACACCTTAAAGCCACCCAATTACAGCGAGGTCATGGAGAGCAGGAATTTTGTGCTGATTAATCCAGTGGAAACATGTGTAGGGTATCACCCAGATTACTGCCTGATTTGCCCACCGCAGGCAACCATGGCGACGTGTGAGCTTGCTCTACCAAAGAACTCGCCGCTTAAACACGGATCACAGGGTTTTCAAGCACCCTGTATTTTTGAGAAGCACAGCAGCCCTCGCTAGATTGCCATCTGCAGGGCTAACAGAGCACATATACTCATGCTGTTCTCCACTAGCTGGATGGCACACCTGGCTAAATGATTCAGAATGCATCAGGAGCGGGATTCCTTTCCTCTCTGCCAATCAGAAAGCATTGCACAAAACGACTGGGATGGGAAAAGTACAATGGACAGGTGTCCTTTTCATGGACTTTCCTGTTTGTAAGGCTGAAAAAGTGACCCTTTGAAAGGGAGAGGTCGAGGTCAGTGCTGGGCCCCTGCGCTATGCTCCAGAACAAAAAGACTTCTTTGGCCTGTGCTGCACATTCATATGACACTATTATCAACACTGAATTTGGTTGCATATAACTCATACTCTGCAGTGTGGCAGTCATGTTTCACACTGTCTTTCTAATCACCATTTAGCCATTTTATTGTTGTATAATATATCAAAAATATCTTGCTGTCAATATATACTTTCTCATGGTTAAACATATGACCTGCTGTTGTGTCATTACTAAGCAATGTTAACAAGTACAATTGTTGTTTGCCTCCTTTGCAAGAGACTTAAATAATTTAGATATCCTTCACTGTCACCCATTGAGGTAGGCCTCACATATCGTTTGAGTTCAGCAGCCCAAATAATGTGGGTGTATGAGATTTCACTGTATGTTATGATCTGGAGTTAAATGGATGAATCATTTCATGCCTCACTGTTTCGCATAGCTAACCAAGTGCAGCAGCAGAATATTTGCATCATATATAATTACACATTTTATTTATGCTTTTTAAATAGGCATAGAATGCGCCTTACAGCATATGAGCATGAAACTCATTTCAGATTGTAAACAATTGCAAGCAGGTTCTAATGATAGTTTGACTAGGCTATTATTAAGACAGAGATAAGCTACACTGAGGGGCTCAATTTTCTCAATTTTTCAAAATCCCAGGGTGAACCTTGGACTAAGGTATCCTGAACTGTTCCTTCTTTTTAAGGGTGCAGCACTTCTAGTTGTGAAATTTTTATATAATTATACCACTAGAGGTCAGTGTATTCAAAGTCCTGCCCCAAACCGTGACAGCAAAGGGAATCGTAAGAGTTGGTGTTGGAATGGCATCATTTAATTGATATGGGAACACATGCTTAGAAGTGGGGAAAAAAAGACACATAAGCAGCAGCAATAAAACAATCTAGTCTCTTTTAAAGATTTAGTACGCCTGATCTCATAACAATATTTACAACTGTGGAAGACATTCTGGCTTTTGGTGAAATCAGTTGATTTAAAAATACACTTCAAAAGCAGTCTGCTTTGAGGCCTACGCAATTTTTGTCTACATCCACCGTTGTTAGCCGATTATTATTATCCTTGCTGATGTTGTTACACCGTGGTTTATTACTGGTATGTGTTTATGACAAGATTATTTGAATCGGCAAATGTGGTATAATCAAGAGCAATACAACACATTAAGTTTATGTATGCCATAACATCGATGGTAAATGTGTATGTGTTTTTTTGCTGGTAAAAAAAAGGTTTAAAAAAAACTGAATACTAACTTGTGAGCGTTTGTGATATGGACTAATAGAGTAAACTCTAGTGTGCTTGCTGGCTGACATGGAGATAGGCACCCACACGGTGGCGGTGTACGAGAATCGTACAGACCGCATATTAGCTAAAGTTTGGTAAGGTAGGTAACTACTGTCTGAAGTTTACCTTTTAACCAATTATTTGCATGTGAAGTTAATTTATGCAGTCAAATCTAAATGATGTCTCCTTCATTGTACAAGCTTCACATTGAATTTATGCCTTTGTTTATTGAAGCATTGGCTATCGTAAGAACGCTATACAACGTTTTATTCTCCATCACATATAGTACCTCCCGTGGAACAGCTTATCATGAGACGCCTTATTGTTGCCGTGACAGAAAAAAATAAAACCGTTGGAGAACCATCAACCCATTAAAAGAAATATTTGAGAAAAATATTAAAATGTTCAACACATTTGCTGTAACTGCGCAATGAGATTTCTCTCAGCTTTTTGACCTCAGAACTAAATTAACTTAAGCCCGTTGTTTTGTGACATAACTAAAATAATTACCTACGTCAGCAAATAAAGGCAAACATTTGGTAGGTTAAAGGTAACCTGTTTAGGATATATTAGAGGGCAGTTTTTTTTTTTTTTTTTTTTTTTAAGGCAATCGAGTAGAGCAGGTAGATAAATTATTCTGCAAAATATTTGCAAAGTAATAAATTGTCACTTTTGGAAATCTCAGTTCTGTAAATTCATATTGCATTTTCATTACCGTTATTAATTCACAGATGGTACTGGTAGCTTTCCAGTCTGCCCAAATCTGCTATTTTCGCTATTCTTTTGCTGCTCAGCATAAGAATATTAAAGTAAGGGGGAATAATGTTTCTAATTTACTTTGTATGTTTTGCCTTTTTATTAGGCTACTCAGAAAATACACTTTGCTACAATGACGTGACTATCTATCTGAAATTTCCTAAATTAAGTTCAAAATAATTACAAGTAGAAGTACAACTCTTTTCTTGCATGTCCCCGTACTCTTTTGTTCATAGCCCATACAGTGTGGTAGCAGTTTAAGGCCTTGCTTAGTAAAAAAAAAAAAAAAAAAAAAAACAAGCAAAAGGAACATACTGGGAAATTTGGGTGAAGTTTAATGTTTTGGTTATACACACGTGTGTCTGTCTTGTTCGCATAGCATTCTGTGTATACTTAGTTCATGCGTTCAGAATCATTCTTGGTTTTTCAGTCCTGCACTAGAGCGCGTATTCAAGTTGCTCAATGTTTGCAAAAATGTTAAAATCCATATCTGATATCCGGCAAAACTAGAGTTTCAACTTCTTATTTTTCAAAACTAAGTGGGTGGTGATTTGTAAACATTTCTTAAAGTTTTTCAGTAATAATTTTGTGAACCCTATACACGTGTTATCACACAAAAATGGGTCAACCACAGAAAGTTTATGGGGTCTGAAATGATGCAGTGAATATGTCAATTCAATTGTCAATGCCTCCTTGGCGAAGAATTTGTCAATGAGTGGGTCGCCTTCTATGATTTATATTTTAAAAAATGAGTCTAATGTCCCCAAGTGATACAAAAATCTAACTTGGGCATGCAGCTCCAGCGCAATGAGGGTCATCTTCGATCCATATAGTTATTAGAGTTATCCGTTAGCTGGCATTCCGTTGCCAGTCTTTGCGCAAAGATATAATTTCAGGATCATTTATTTAATTCTAAAGATTATGCTTTAATTAATTGTAATAATCAGTCTACAATTAAAACAAGGATCACAGACTTCACTAAAACTTAGAAATGGGATAGTCTAATCCCCAAATATTCAGGGCCTTCGCTAAAGAAATGCGGGTGGAGCATGAGAGTGAAAAGGGGTGTTGCCCAACAATCCATTCAATACCTGTTCTTTGGCTCGAAGCACACTGTTAGCGCGTGGAGCTATTTAAATACTCCTCTCCAAAGTGGTAGTGCTCAGTCTTAGGGGGAAAACTAAGACGGAACAACCTCGGCAACTGGAAACCCACTCTGCCTGATGTTGATAGAAGCTGCGCCCTGTTTACTCAGCACTGATTAGAGCGGATTATGAACGCATTTGGACAGCAGCCACCTAACCCTCAGACTAGTCCTATTCAGCACCACAGTGCACAGGAGCTTCTGGACATGGCCGTTTACTGTGATAACTTCAGCATGTACCAGCAGAACCTACATCACCACCATTCTCAGAGGCCTTCTGCGCATCCTCCTTCCTACGGGCTCGGAGACTACACCTCGCCAACAACAAATCCATACCTATGGCTAAATAGTCCGGGTATTAACTCGTCTCCTTATCTTTCTGGAACAAATGGGGCTTCGTATATACCTTCGGGATATGGGGCGAATCAAAGGCAATTTCTGCCGCCGCCCACGGGTTTTGGAGGCGCGGACCTTGGATGGCTCTCTCTGTCAAGCCAGCAAGAACTTTTCAAGATGGTTAGACCGCCGTACTCGTATTCAGCCCTAATAGCAATGGCGATCCAAAATGCGCAAGATAAAAAATTGACTCTTAGTCAAATCTACCAATATGTAGCTGATAACTTTCCCTTCTATAAAAAGAGCAAAGCTGGGTGGCAGAACTCCATTCGTCACAATCTGTCTTTGAACGACTGCTTTAAGAAAGTTGCACGGGACGAAGACGACCCAGGTAAGTTAATTCAACAAAATTGAGAGTGTTTTAATTGTTAAACATGCTATGCTTACATTATCGCCGAGTAAACGTTAAAATGGTTAAAAAACACGAGTAACAGGCTACCTGTTTGGGTAAAATATTATAGCAGTTACTTTTGTTAAATGTGTTTTGTGTCTCACTGTAATCTAAGTAATTTACTTTAAAATGATTTGTGAGGGCACTGAATTGTTCCAGTGTGTAAGTATTTTTTGTTTTGCTTTGACAGGTAAAGGAAACTACTGGACTCTGGACCCAAACTGTGAGAAAATGTTCGACAACGGAAACTTCAGGAGAAAGAGGAAAAGGAGAGCGGATGCCAATCTGGGCAGCTCCAATGCAGTGCCGGTGAAATCTGAAGAGGACCCCAGCGTACTGAAGCTCTCAGACACGGCGAGCGTCCTAAGTACACCACCCCAGAGTTTGCAGAATTCGCCCGGCTCAAGCGAGTCCAAGTCCTCTCCATCACCTTCCATTGACCACAGTCCTTGTTTCAACAACTTTGTTTCCAACATGAACTCTGTGCTTGCTGGAAACAATAACGGTATCAGCAGCAGGCCATACGGTTCTGGACTTCTGGAGGATTTGACACATAACAGAGAGAACTTGCTTGGACTTGGGTCGTATTCGCCAACGCAAAACTCTTTGTTGAACTCTGATGTTAGTCACACCAATCCTCGGCAGAGCTACTACCCTACAAGTCACAACAGTGGCCATTTGGGTAGCCCTCTTACCAATCATTTCAGTGTAAACAATCTGATCTACAGTCGTGAGGGAACGGAGGTTTAAATGATTATGTCAATAATGACCACTACAATAACGGTCTAACTTAGTGTATAGTATTAGCACACGTGTTTAAATCTGTTAGTGCCGAATAATATCATTCGCTCAGTGTGTATCAGCATGTTTTCCTGTATCCGATCTGTCTGCATTCCAGCCTAAGAACTTACTGAAACTGGAACGGGTATTCATTCAGAACAGGATGGTAATTTCCACAAATAAGTGTGTTCATAACCCGACAGTTAGTGCCAGAAACACGGGGTCTTTCCAGAATAAGTTCTTTTAGATAACTTTATCAATGTGGAAATGATTTCACATTTTCCTTGTGAAGATTTGTCAAAAATAGCGTGGTGGGCAGCTACATCGGAGGCCAACAGAGTATACCAACGATTCTCATATTTATGCAAAGAAGTTACTTTGTAAAACAGTGCCTTAATTTGTAGAAGGCTATGTAAATGTGCATTTATGATTTTATTTAAATCCACTGAACCTAAATATGCTTTAATAAATGAATTCATATTTTGAAATCAAATGTTTGAAACTAACTGTTCTTGTGTTTTTCTGAAATAAAAAAAATCTGAAAACAAGGCATGACACACAACAACACATCAGAGGGGTTTCAGATGGTCAAAGATGAAATCACTGTAACTGCCATACTATAAACCTGAATGTGGTGTTAACGCCACAGAAATGTGGCGTACTGACATGTGTCATCTTTCTGCTTTTTGTAAGCTGCGAAATGGCACAGAGAACCTCAGTGCATAAAATAAAATAATTTTCACAAACTATTTTGCTGTTCGGAGCAGCTGAACGCAATAACGAGCTTTTGCACGTTGACTTGAATCAACAAGTTTTTTATGACTTTGAGAAATGCTTATTTGCGTAAGTTACATTTATATGATACTGACAACACGAAGGCCTTCTCAGTGTGTTTAAAATTGTTTTATTTCATTCAACCTGCAGATCATTTTTCATGATTTTTTTTTTGGCACAATGACATTTCCCCTGTGAGCAATTCTTTTTTATTTTGTAAATATATTCGGTCAATTAAAAGCTTATGCCTTTAATGGAATTGACCATTAAAAACAAAATTAAAAAAATCCTATATACGTTGAAGAATATAATTCATTCTTTGAAGACAGAGGATCATCTATTTAAAGTGTATGGGACTGACAATTATTTACATGAAGAATTTCAAGTTTAATCGAGCGTTTGAATTAATCCGCATCCCTGCTGCGCACCCCTTTAATTGCACTTTTCAAACAGTCGGGCAGAGATATTTCACTCTCCCCTCTTTACGGATTATATAAACACTCTTCCTAGAGAGAACGTGGGATATCCATGTTTGTTTTAATTCTCTAAAACACTAATTGACGTTAAATTATGCATTTAAGTGAGTGCATATCCTATTCAGAACCATTACATTGTATGATTCGATTTCTTTCATAGCAAGATTGCATCCCTCCGAGTTCATTACAACATTGATATAGTTTTCTGTCTATTAACTCAAGTGTCTCTTCTCAACTGCTTGAAAACACTAGGTGAGACCGAAACATTTTCCGCTTGTCACTTTGAATAAACCCGATTTCAACAAGTCATCACAGCTTTATTTCCACAAAGTTCAGGAGTTCACCTCTTCGTCTGGGCCGGTTCATTTATACTCTTGCTTATTTTACGGTAGATATGAGAATTCGTCCTTTCAAACGATTCAAACTCTCTAAGCTCTTTAAGAATATCTAGAGTGGTGTGCTATTTCTTTTCCATGGGTTTCACAAATCCCAGTGTGTTGTAATTTTGGGAGAACGTTTTTATTTTTTTTCAGCACAGTGTGACAATGCTTGATAATTCGACTTCATTTTACCTATCAACTGTGAAACGCTTTGGAAAAAATACAAGCATCCGCTGAGCAATTCATCAGAGTGCAAAATACCATGTAACGGGCCTTTGTTGTGAATGTGTGGTTTCTCCACTGTCGAGGGACAAAACAAGTGAAATGTTGTTCACCCTGTAAAAAAATTAATAAATAGGAGAGCTGTTCCATGGAAATGTGCGAGCGATTCAGCAGCCTACTCATATTTGGAAACAATATACTGGATGCATGAAATCAAAGCAAGTAAATAAAGAGAAACACCTCGTAATTGGTTTATAATTGAATGCACTCTGGCGTTTTGTTGTATGGAGCAAAGCAAAAATGACAAGACTTTCGTGCCCGTGGACGCAGCACAAAGGGCGCTGGCAGCACGAGAGGAACCCCTCCTGCGCTCGAATGAAAACATTGTGACCTCAGATCTGGGAACAAATTATATCACTCAGACCACATTTTTCTCTTATTATCTATGAAGCTGAGTCCGTAATCTTCACAAAGAGAGTATTTTTTAAACAGGAACACGTTCACACAGGGACAAGTATTCGATTGACATCACAAAAAAACCATGCGTAAAATTAAAATTAGTGCAACATGGGGGGAGCAAGGCTGCGTTTGTCCCAAACAAAAAAGTTATTTCAATACCAAGACACGTCCACGCCTTGGAGACATGAACCCTGCAAAGCTTTGTCCATTCGGGATCTGCGAACTTGCAAAGGGCTTCCCTTTTTAAGTGTAATTGGGTGTAACTGAGGAGTTGCATTGTTGCATTTTTAATGCAAGATCATTGGGAAGAACACACCCTTTCAATCTCCTGGCACACCTGTCCACTGATATGCAGTGAATGGTTTGTGCAGTTAGCTTCACCACATGCATATTCAGACCATATAGAGCAGTCAAACAAGGTGACATGTGCCTGGGCATGTCTGTTGCTGTGGTGCCACTCTGGTGTGGGGATAAATGCACAATTCACTGCTTAAAAACCAATAGAAAATAACCACAATGAAAGCCTTAACCCTGGAATCCATTCAATTAGTTTACCAATGTTCTTTGTTATAAAGTTGCCATCCATCCTGAATACCAGAACAAAAATGTACGTACAAATGTATAACAAAAATAAATTCATTTTGAACAGCATATTGCATAAATTCTGTGGATGTTGCATAAGTATTGCATATGTTGCATAAATAAGCTTGTATATGTGCTAAACACAGCCTCCACCTAATTACTCCATTACAGTCTGCATGAGCAAATAATTAGCCGGAAATACCTTTAACAGTACAAAGAATTCCAATGGAAAACATTTCATTGAAAAGTAGCAACAATTTTGTGCTAGGTATTTAAGAAAAACTGATAATCTAAGTTGACTTGTCATTTTTTTCTTTCTTGTATTGTTGTAAGCAACTAATTCTATCAGTTTAATAAATCTTTCTCCATATTGAATGGTTTCACCAGGAGAAGGTTA
The DNA here is from genome assembly GCA_022829145.1 of Albula goreensis. Taxonomy (NCBI): domain Eukaryota; kingdom Metazoa; phylum Chordata; class Actinopteri; order Albuliformes; family Albulidae; genus Albula; species Albula goreensis. The sequence goes on from CM040759.1 coordinate 18,510,363, forward strand.
GAATAATTAGGCCGGTGTTTACACAGAAAACTGTTTCACATGCTTCCAGAGGCATGTATGCTGTTCAATGTAGAATTGTTCTTTTATTAAAACCCTTAATTTGGGGTTTGGTGTCCCTGAGTTTAAGTCAAAGAGAGGTACCAGTTGTTACATGTATACTTGCAGATGAAATGATTCCTCCGTAAAATTCTCTGAAAGGTGTCCTTTAACAGAAACTGCAGTTGGAGTCATATACACTAAAATAGACAATTCACCTGCAATGATACTGACATGTTTTACAATGTGGGGATAGCCTTACTCCAGAACACAGTGTGAATGCAAAGCACACTAAAAACATTTATGTGTTATTTGAGGAGGCAATGTGTTACTGGTACTGTACTGGGAACGTAGATGGGGAAGATTTTAACCCACGGTCAGCATGTCCATGTTTCATTTTGTGCTTAACTTTGAGTGAAAAATGTTTTTTTTGTTATTTTTTTTCCTATGTTTTTCATGGCACTGTAGCTGAGCCCAATGCCTACTTTCACTGGACAAAGTTTTTTAAAAATATCACATTACAATTAAAAATCAGTCCTGGAATCATTAATGTAACAAAATAATTTCTAGTATAAAATTCCACTGAAAGTTGTAAGTGTGTCAGTTTCTCATATAATGACTGAAAATATCACATGTATCATTTATCAATGTGCTTGAAAAATTACACAGACACCTTAATCTATCAGCAGGATGGACGAATGTTCTCAAAACGTCCATTACAGATGGGCCCCCAGTTTCCATAAGGCAATTCATCAGACCTACTTAAGTTTTCAACCGCTGAGATGCACCAGTGCCCCTACTTGGCCCCGGGCACAGATTCACCTTTGCGCCATGAAGTGTCGGCAAGACCCGGGCTGATTCCGCCCAGACTCCCCTGCCTGATGGGGGCTGATGGGGACAGGCCCCAAGGGCAGGGATTGGCCGGAGAGCCTCAGATGAGGGCCCGCCTCCCCGGCCGCCTGACGCACTAAGAGCATAATGAAGGGTTTCAGGCTCGGGGGGTCACTCTGAAGGAGGGGGGGTGTAATGGGGGAGTGGGTAGAGAGTACATAATTAGAAGACCCAGTTCTGCAGAGTTTAGAACTGGATTAATCTAATCCCGTTTCCCATGGTAGGAACAGGAAATATTATTACCCTCAGACTATAGAGAAAAGGGGTGGGGTTGTGGAGGGGTATGCGGTGTTTGTCAACATTGTTGGGAAGTGTAATTTCCTTCAGATCAGATGCACTGGAATAGGTTGGTTGTAAATTCCACATGTAAACTATCCAATGAGAAAATAATTTCAATCATACATAAATCTCATTCTGGTATTAATAAATTATTGCAAATGCAATTAATAAATGTCAGAGAGAATAAGGAATCATATAAATGAGAGAGAGATTAAAAGATACGTATGTAGATTGATAGAAAGATTAGATACATCAACAGAGCGTTCAGGCACACATATTCATCATTTCCTGTCGATCTAAAATCATTACTTGAATTGGCACAACACTGGCAGCATATTCGTCCAAACATTTTTGAATCCCCGCATTATGTTTGCAGCCACAGAAATGTTTGCAGTTAAAGTGTGACACCGCAAAAAAAAAACAACCCGGCACAGACAGGATCTGCCCTTGGGATCATGTTGCTCGCAGCATAGCAGAGAGCTCAGCCTGTGTCACAGGGCCTGAGGGCTCTGAGTGTTTCAGTGAGTGACACGGACCCCAGTGATGAATCACGTCTGTATAAAGTTGCACTCACTAAGGTGTGAAGCATTACTTCCATTAGCCATTAGAAGATCCTTTTAACTGATAGCATAAGATCGCTCACCCTCATTCCATACAATTCAGAACATATTCCCTGTGAGCAAAAAGTCTGTCGGAACACTATAGCAGAGATGTCCCTTCGATCAAATCTTTGTGCAGCATTTAAAATTGTTTCAGATTTTTCTTTGCAATTCTTTGTCATATCAAATATGTAGCACACATCAACAAAACATCGTGTTTGTAATGGCTAATAATCACTGCACATGTGCCAGTTCAACTGACCAAAACTATGTGATGTCTGACTCCTTAGCCCTTTTCTCCCACTTGGAATTGACAGTTGTATTGTCCTCTCACTGTTATTTCACCTGCACTTGCGCATGGAGTGATACGTTATCACACTCACCTTCAAGCCGGTGGCAGTTTTCCACAGTAATTAATTTAATAAAATAAAATGTTCATTAATGATATAAAACAGTTAAAACATAAATAAATAATTTTACAGGAGTTTAATTAAAGATGCCATCAAAATTGCAGTACAGTAATTTCTCATCTATCAGTATCAATATGTATTATAGACCAATGTGCTTGAAAAGGGACTTATAGGGTAGGGGTATCTATTGAGGTGTATACTACAGGTGTGAGGTGTGAATACTACATAATTTCAGAAATATCCAGTAAAGCTGTTATCGCTTATCAGTTGAGAATAACATGTATTTATTTAACTCGGTTAGGTCAACTGAGAACTCAGCTGTTTTTGCAGTGATGACCTGTGGAATAAACATGGAATCAGTCTTCTTGGTTTTATAATACATTTTTACAACAGTAGGGGCATATGAGTACTGGATCTTCTTAATCAACTGACTTTGGAAATGCTCGTAGGCACAAGAAACTACATGTAGGTGAATAAAAGCAGTAAAATCTCAAAAAAGTGAGAAAAAACCCTTTGACCCACTAAAGAACAGGGAAGACAAACTTGTTCACCTCACCACATGCAATAAGTTGAATATCAAAAACAGGAGGTGTAGTAAGTGTGACAAAAAGAGGAGCACTGGGAGAAAGAAGCGCCTCGCCCAGCCGACCTGGCCAAGAACATGATAGCGAAAGGAACTGAAAAGCTGATTACAGACTCCTCGGTACCTTGAAATTTCACATCTGTCTGTACCAGTCAGCGAGAATTACAGGGAAATATCTTATATTACAGCTGAATCTCTGGAGGAAGTTAAATATTTAAGAGTACACTATGATGACAGCTCGTGACTTCTCCTGGCTGCCTGCAGTAGGGGGATAGGATTTTCTTCACAGCACTGTAAAAAGATGAAGAGAACACTTGATAGCTGAGGCTAATGTCTGTCTATTGGGCATGACTTGGATCGGTTTCATCGGCCCCCATACCGGGCCCATAAAAAGAGTAATCTATGGGCTGATAACCGCATGTGATCCTCGTCCTGGGACATGCCATATGGATAATTTTATACAGAACACGACACTGCCTCACCAGCCTCCTCGGCTGTTATGCACTGACAACCTGTATCGGTTCAGTGCTACTGTGCTGTATCTCACACATTCCTGCACATTTTCTCCCCATGCTGGTGGGATTCTGTACTTCGTTAGGAGACCTATTGCTCACATTTGTCCCTGTAGTATAATATTAATACTAATAATTTTGGGATGGTCAATTTTGTGTTACTTCAGTATGTGATGTTCAATCTGATGGCAGTCTATTAATGAAAATCAATTATTAAAGCTTTCAACTGTGTCGTGTGTAAAATGTGGTAGCACCTGTTAGCAGCATGTTATAGCTTTAGAAATTCATAATGTGGCAGTCCATTGAATCAGATTTGATACTTTGATTGTACCACCCTTTGCAATGTTAGGACTGGAATTTGGATCATCATTTGATTTGACTTAAAGGGAATCTGCTCCTAACCTTGGCTAACTGCTCTAAAGGCTACCATGGAGCACCTATAACTTATTTGGCATAGAAATTGAGAGAACGATTGGGAGAAGACCTGAGAGGGCCTGGGGAAACTGAGTGCAGTACCTCTTGTCAAGGACACGCAAACGCAGCCTGTGGATGAGCTGGAAGGGAGATTGTCCGCGATTAACAGAGCAGAACGACATCCAGTAAATCCATGGCTGAAGCTTGTCTTCACGTACCTCCGGTTGGAAACCTATCCCAGCAACATTGTAACATATCCTTCAGCAGTCAAGGCCTGGAATATATTTTGACAATTCCTAGAAGGAAATGGCTTTGTTCCCACGTTACCGACTGTGGGCAGATCATCCGTTATCCATGGCTTTTGTCATAACATTAAGCCTTGTAGTGCCATGCTGTGTAAGGGACCTCAGTAAGATGGATAGGATGAAGAGGACAGCAGAAAGGTGCAGTGCAGGACAGTGTATGGTAGAAGTTAGGGCAAGTTTCACACACTTTTATACACAATGTAGAACTCAACTTTTGACCATTCACTCTCTGTAGTGACAGATATTATTTTCATGGTGACAATAATTACGGGCAACCAGCAAGTCACTGGTTGAGAAAAGTCTTCCATGAGCAGGTCTACCATCTGCATGTTAAACAGCTCAGGCAAAAGCACACCTCTTTCAGGAGCAGTTTCTGGAGATTTCACCAAGGCCAGTCATTCAATGATGAGCTTGCTTTGTAAAGTTCAGAGCTGTGCTATTGCACATTTAAGCAAACCTCAATATTTTACGAAAGATTCTTTTCTTTCTTTACCTGAGACATAAATGCTCCCTGCAATTCTGCTGTTGAAGGACTCGGGAGAACAAAGACGAGATTCTGCTAAGCTCACTCCACTTCATTTCTCTGTGCGCTGTACCAGAACAAATATTTAAGTAACAAGCACCATCTAATTATTGTAAGAGTTGAATGGATTTGGAAGGCATTATGAGAAGATGACAGCACATGCGTGACGCGTTTCCCAAAGCAGAGGCATTACCAGCTCTCTTAATAAAGAACGTGTCCCAAAATGCCCTGCAGATCATCACGTTTTTTTCCTCAGTCATGAGAAAAGTAACCTCATATTGCAATATATGTAGGCTCAATTTAAAGCTATTTGAAATGTATCCTTTTTTTTGTGTTGGCTGTTACCTTTATATAAGTGGTGGATGGTGAAAGAGAAACAGAGTTCACCTTTATTTGATAATGGTCCTTTCTTACAGATAGGGATCCCCATCAGCAACTCATTCCATTTTATTGAACTGCATCTAATGTGACAGCTTTTCCTTGTGTAATTTGCATCTGTTTGTAACATTAGGTTAGAATGGCCTTGGATGGCTTTGTGATCCAAATTGTTTCATGCAGTCCAATTTCTTTGTCAAAATGTACATGATTTAATATGAAATTCACAAAGGTACAGTGATCATAAGATCTAAGGCATATGATGAGCAGCAGGTGATATAAGATCATTCCCTAAATCAATTTTAAATGTAGCTCAGGTTATCTCTATTTCTGAATGCTTGCCACCAGTGTCATGTTGGCTGCGGAGATATCTTGTTTGATGTCAGGCCTCACCCTTCAGGTGTTTCAAGTCGAGTGGGATTGTGGCTCTAATCAGATGTCAGTGGCCACAGGAACTAGAAGATTCCGCTGCGATAATGAACGTGGAGGAGTGTTTAAGATGCGGATAAATAGCACCCTGGATGAGACACCTGTGAGCTGTCAGTGCTTCAGCCTTACAAACAGGAAGTGATGACAGATGGCAGAGGAAGTGACTAACCCTTCCCAGCCAGAGGACACAATCTTGTGCAGTATCCCAGCTAAGAGGGTCATGGACGCTTTGAAGAAAGATAAAAATTTAAAAGCATTTTGCGTGTCTCCTTCATACAGTCACGTAAGTGTCTACTCTGGCATATGTTGGGCAGGAAGTTACTTAGCTGTGTGACCCATTGGCACTGTCTTAACAGCCTATAGCTGTAAGTCATTGCTTTTTATTGTTCAACAAAAAAGGTTTAAAATAAAAGACCTTAAGTGTTCCTTAAAGGTGTTTGATATGCTATTTTTCTCCATTAGTTTTTAGCATGACGCCATTGCAAGGGTATCAATCAGGTCCATACCTTTCCTCAAAGAAGTGGTAATGCAAAAACTCCTTTTGTTTTCCAAAGTAAAAGCTTGCAGCTCATTATGCAAGAGTGACATAGGGACTGAAACACTGACTGCAGAGATGGCTAAGGCAGACAGTTGTTCTGCTGCTCCAGCAAAGACCCCATGTTGCTTAGGGTTAAAACCCTGGTAGCGTCAGAACTTTTGGGGTGGGGTGGGTGAGGGGGGGTCCCAGGTTCTGTGTAGTCACAGTGAATCTCATGCCTTAGGATGCCTCAACACTTTGCTTCAGGGCTTTAATGAGGCTGTCTCTTCCTCCCATTGTGCGGGACACATACCAGCTAAGAGCTGGGGTGGGGAGGGAGGGTGGACGGGGGGTGTTTTGTGGGGGAAAGGGGGTTGGGGGAGGGCTCCCCTCAATCGGCAGACGAGCCGCCGGAGAGCCCCGCCATCAAACAGGGCCTTCAGAGGGCCGGGATGATGGCTCTGATAGAAATCTCCCGCTCAGCCCGCTGTAAGCTGAAGATGATCTACGGCTAAGAGGACTAAATGATACCCTTTCAAAAGGACAGGCATTCCCTGCAAACCCTCCTATTGTGCTGCCTCCTAATCCCACCATGCACTTCAAGGCTTGAGCTTGGTTCCAAGGCAGCTGCTACCAATTTAGGTGGAGGAGAAGAAAAAAAAGACCTCACTCTCAAGTGACTTGCCTTTTTTAAATACAGAGATGCCTCAGTAGTATAAACAGCCCCTTCATATCAGGAGCTACCCAGGGCCAATGGCAGTACCTTCCTCATGATTTTCTACACCTGACTTACAGAGAGTAATGCAAATATGTATGTGTTTTTCTCTGTTTTTGCAAATGAATAGCAATGGCCATTCTTGGTATTCATTCATTTTTGAGTCTCCGTTCCATTTTGTCAAAAATAACCAAGGGTTTATGTAATACCAATTTTGCCACATTCCACTCCATTATATAAACTATAACAGCTCTCAGAATTATACTACTTTAACTGTATCTATTCAAGCCCAGGCTTGACATACTGCAGAATACTCTCTACATTGCGGTTGTTAAATAACACACATAGTGAAAGCAACCCTCTAGATAAATAATTAAATGACAGATGAATCAGGTGTCAGTGAACCAATGGAAGCATCTGAGCATCTCAGTGGCATTTGCAATGCTCTCAGCTGTAAAACCAATAACAGCGCCAGTGTGTTAACTGAAAACAGAGGGCACTGACCTTTTCTGGATCAACATGTGCGCTCTGTTTTGGTGGCTAGCACCTCATGTAGCTCAGGCTAACATGCTAACCTCTGCACCTGATGTCTATTTTGATGGAGTCATGGGGGAAAGGGTCCTTTTGTGTCATTTTTTTACAGAACCTCCATGTCAGTCTTCTCTCTTATTCCCCGCACCTTCCTGACTGCATTCCACACTTGTTGCATCAGAGGGAATTTTGAGGGAGTGCACTTTACAGACCCAACGATGACAGACCAGAAGTGCATCATGCACACAAAGGTGCGAATTGTGCTCTCAGCCTGACACACCTACACCTGACAACGGTTGACATATCCGGTCTGATATGAAGGAGCGTGAGTTTGTACAAGGCATTTCATATGAAGTACTCCCTGTGGTTTGAGTAAAGAGAGCACCTGTAGAGTAGCTATGCATGTGCAATGTGTACATAGTAATGGAATGAAAGCTAAATGCTCACAAAGTGACATTTTAGAAGGTAGTGTGTGACTGAATCCTGCACAGACACTTGGATAATACAGATAAATGGATAAGAAAGGAGATCTAAACTGACAAGATGGAAGGAAAACACATTCTCACAAATTGGCGGAGGAAGTATGTTTAGAATATGATAACTACACTAATAATTGTTGAGGCTCCAGAACAAAAGAGTGTTGTGGCAAGCAACAGGCTACACTTTCCGCTAGTGATGTGTACAACATAGCAAAAACACTGAGGACAAGCCAGATTTCTGCCACCAACATATTCTGTAAAAGGAAACTTTTGATAGGGACTCACTTGGAGCTATCGTTTGCCTGCTGGATGAGCCGATACGGTAACTTTGTGTGGTCTATTTACTTCCAGTGGTCTAATACCCTTACTTATCTTTGGGCCTAATGTGTTTGTTCCCAGCTGTAGCGTAGAGACCACACACCACCAACAAAATCCTTTAAATATGGTGGTGAATCTACGAGATCCATACTGTCTGGGAATGCCTCATCAGTGAAGGGACCTGGAGCTGTGAGTAGAAAATCAGACAGGCATGGCTGTGTCTCAGAGGAGGTTCTCACCATTTTCTTACTGAATACCCCCACCCCCAGGTACCCCCAAAATCAATATCTTTACCTGGATTTAAAGCAACTATAATGTGCTTTCTTAAGGGAGTCCTGTCATTTTTGTTGTGTTATGAAATTTTTATTTATTTTACAACTATGAGTGTTGTGTTGAAGTCAGAACGTTTATTGAAGGAGGGTTTTCACAGTTGTTGAAAGCTATTAATTTCCTTACTTATGGTCAAAGTGAGAAGCACTTTGGTGTTAGAGTGAAGCTGGACTGTGGTCCACACATTTTGTTGACACGCTGCCCCCCTCCCCCCCCAAGCCCTCCTTTTCCCCGCATGTCGTCGTCATCGTCAGTAAAGCAGGGATAAGCTGGGGGCCAGTTTAGAGTGGCCTTGTCGTTATTGAAGCCCCTGCTGCTCACAGTGTGGACAGGCTTTTAAAAGATTTGTCATTGGGATCAGCGGTGCTAACCCCTGCATTTCTCTGTGATGTCCAGGCTTTTACTCCCCACAGAGGGAAGCCTCGTAGCTCTCGGTGCTCTCCGTGGCTCTCCACAGACTCAGTCTGGAGATGACTCAGTGGCCATGGCTCAAACTTCATTTACATAGTAAAGCTGGTCTGGGTGAAGGATGAATTCGATGTGAGGAAAGCTTATTTGTTATCCATTTTCATACCCTGCCCCCCCAAAAAATAACACCTCAATGAAGAAAATGTCCTAAAACCTTGCCATACATTTGAAGAAGCTGTTCACCAACTGAATGTGGTGTAGTCTAAAACACATAAACATGATGTTGGAAAGCTCCCGTTGAGAGGGCAATCTAAACACCATCAGTACGCATAGTCGAAGAGGAGCTGTTTGCATTAATATCAACAGAACTGTGTCGCAAAAGAAAATGAACATTAATGAGGCAACAGATCAGTGATATATCTGATCTTATTTACTCCTCCTCTTCCCTTGTGGCTCATACAGCTGGGAGGGACTTGAGTTGATCTATTGTCGCCAGTCAATTTCAGAAACGCATATGTATCTTAATAAACAGAACATTCCAGAGTTAGCGTAGAAAATAATTCAGTCTTGTGTTAAGTTTGTACCATGAGGCAGGCATATATGGTGCTGGGGACACCCATTATTAGGGTGTTTTTAGGGTAAAGGGAAATATGAATGAAATGACATGAAATGAAGCAGAGCAAAGCCTTTAGATACCCAATTGGATAATGTCATCTATACTGGGTGGCCAAAGCATCTAGATTGCATTTGCAATTGTTAGTGCCCCTCCCCTCAATGGATTCTGTAATTATCCCTGTCATTAACTGAGCCTTTCTACTGTCTTAATAGAATTCAAAGGGAGGTGTCACTATCTTATCATTATGTAAATGACACCTGTGGCCAGCAGTTAGAAAAACAATAGGGAGTGAAACAGAGGCCATCAGGCCAGTCAGCCCGTCTGCTGGGGAAGGCCTGTGGAGGGGACCTGTCCGTCTCCCAGCTAATGGGGCGGAACGCGTCCACAGGCCCCTGGCCCCCAATGACTGAGGAGGGACCTACAGGGGCCTGCGACGCTTCTGACAGTGCTACGCATCTACATACAAGTGGATCCACACAACCAGAGCACCCCCATTATAAATGACCGATCGATGTGACCACTGTACGTGCTTCTCCATATTTACCTTAGATTAACTTAGCCCTGGTTCTGCTTCAATTATAAGTGTATGTGACATTTTTAATACTTATAACTCCACTATAAATGCAAATGGAAATTACTGAATGAGAAAATACTGAATGAAAATAGGATACATTTTAATATTAATTTGTTACTCCCAGTGCAGAGCAAATTGGTTATATTGAGTTCATGCCTTTGAGGGAGACACATTTTATTCCTTTATACTACAGCTCTACTAATCAATATAACAATTTATATCCTGGACTGATTAGTCAACTTGTACACTCATGATGATATTTTTGATAATTAGGAAGTAGTTCGACTTTAATATATACATTAAATTGCAAAACTTATAAAAGATATAAAAGATATTAATGGAACTAAAATGTTCCAAGTTGCTTTGAGTAATTACATAATAGGTTTTAGCAGAAAGCATGAGGGGAGCTGGTGCTCATTGCAGGGTACAATAGGGAGAATCCCCCGGAAGAAATAAATATTCATTAATGAAACAATTCTCACCATCTGGGTAACTTATTCGCAATTATGGAAAATAGAGTGTTTTTAATAATAATAACATATTCACACATATCCATGGCTGAATTGAATAATGACTTTGCAAATCCTCTTGAATGGCAGAATACACATCGGTTGTGAATGGCTCTGATGCAGAGAGTGCCTTTTTGTGTCCCAGCATCTTACCTTGTTTCTGTACCAGTGGAGGTTTAGCAAGGTTGGATTCTTGTCAACAAACTCAGATCTGGCAGTGCCACCAGAAATTGTTTCATAATTCTTAATAGGAATTCCCCCTAACGTTTACCTAAATTATAGGTACTGGCCCAAAGATTAAATTACTTCAGCTATAAGCTACATTGTGCAGCAGAGCTAGTTTTTTTGTGACTCAAAGTGAGGAGCCATCATCTGCAAGCCATGCTTGTGTGTAATTATATTTTATTAAAACACTACTATGTGCTGTATTTCATGGTCTGAAGGATGAGGACACCCCACTGAAGAGTCTAGAACAGTCAAAAGCATACACAGAAAATTATATGGTTCTTTAACTTGTTATATCTTAATATCTCATACAGTTCATATGATGTTGACCATACTCATTTACTTATTGATCTAATGCCGAATAATGAATTGTTATTGTTTTAAACTGATTGACTGCATGACTTTGCAGCCTAATCGACATGTTTAACAGACTGGTAATGACATGCCTGGCTCATGGCTATGGCGTCCCATTGGGCCTGTCTCAGGGCAGGCAGCAAGATCAATCACTGTGACGTTTATCACCTCCTGGTGACAGTTCCAGTTCCTCGCTTTTTGTTAGAGAATGGACGGACGAGTGCAGAGTGATTGCTGTCCATTCTTTAGGGGACTGGAGGCACGCTGACTCTTGCGTACGTTACAGTGGCAGGAAACGTGGCTTGTGTCTCAGTGCTGATTTATGACAGAGTGGAGAGACTGGGCCAGGAAGCCTGAAAAGACCAGTGACCTCATCTCTCACTGCACCATTCAGCACTGACACTCAATGACCAATACTGAAACCTTACTACTGAAGAACACAACCAACTAACCCTAACTCTACAGCACATATTTCTAATGCATAAAGGCAGCAAGCAAAAACTAGAGTCACTTCCATTAAAAAAAAGTACAATCACACATGATATGGCTTATCCATGAACTAAGAAAATATCCCAGCATACACAAGATTAAAGTATAGAATGTCTTCTGTGATGACATGTATAGCTGTAAGAGCGAACTTCATTGGTTTTGAAAAAGGGTGAATGCTGGAGTATTTTGGCAGGAGATTCTGTAACCAAGAGAGCTCAAGTTGCTGATGTTTCACAAATAGCTGTCTCTAAGGTGATGTCAGTATGGTACTCTCAAAGAGTATCAGCAAAGGGCAACACTTATGGAAGCACACATTCCAAGATTGTGATGTTTGAATATTGATAGGAAATCCAAGGGGAAACATGCAGTCATATCTACCTGTTGATCAGAGATGTCAATCTGGGGCAACAGCCAACAATTTCATCAAAAACCAGTGGTAATGTAACATTGTGGTATCATATGGATGGAGCACAACTGACCAGTCTAAACACCACAACACAACTGTCCAGTACAGTACAGACATCTCAGTACAAGGGACCACTGTAGACCCAACACAACACAATGGACATGTATTGACCTTGCAGCCAAACTATCCAGGGCTAGCTCTCAGAATACAGTGGCTCAATAGTGACAAACCAGTGGCAGAATTGTCTGATTCATGCCAAACAGAAGAGGAAGCATACAGTAGACAGTAGACACTGACAAGGTAAACATGATTCAAGGGCAAGCTATGGTATGTAAGATCACAACGGTACATTTAACCACTTACACCATACAACCTCCATACACCCTCTCCCCTTTCATAAATAAAATATGATACTAAATGAATGCTGAGGGTTGTAATGAGGCAGAGTGGAAGTTTATGAGCCAGCTGTAGAGTTCCAGGAGACACAAAGAGACACCTGTGACTTATATGAAACAGCATCAATCAGTTCTTCTCTCCAATAAAATATAATGATGATAAATCAGAGCATTCTCTCCGTTTAATGAGTCATAATGATATCAGGACTGACAGCGTAATAGCCCAATCTCTGCGGCTCTCTTATTATGGCATGGCAATCCTGTGCACTACACTGTAGTTAGCCCGCCTAGCATAATCACCAGGCCCACAGATCACTCCCTGTCCTCCGCAGGCTGCAGGACCGTTTAATGAAGAGCGCGATCAGCACTTATCTACAGTTAATGATGCTCCCATCTTCTGAGACACAAGGGCCCGTCTTCACAGATTAAGCCATTATACTGAAACCATGAGACTGTTGTGAATCATACTTCGCAATATTAACTCATCAGAGCAAGAATTTTGAAGTAATAAAATGAGCAACCCCATCTTGAAAGAGTAGCAGGAAAATTCATTAAATCCTTCACAAAAAACATCCTCCTCTTTCCCCCATTGCATACATGCAGTTTAATCTGTGTGTACAATAAATGTGAATTTTAGCATAAATAAAATACAATGATTGTCAATTTTAATGTTTAACATGAAAATAAGTACCCTTATTATAAACTACCTTCATGCTAGGTAGGCAGTAAGGAGGTGGAGGAACAATAAACTGCTTCCAAAATAATGCTCCAATTGTAAAGGCATGAAGGTTTGGCGCGAGAGGGGGCCGATCAGGTTTTTAATGTTGATTCTGAGTGCGAGCCAAGCTCATGCCAGACCAGTAAACCTGTATGAGAGCTGTTGTGGCACTGTGCGTATTGTGAGAGGTAAGAAGACCTGCACAGGCACACAATGCCCCACTTATTGTGACGCCTCTGGCAAAGTCCGTATCACATAACCAGAAATTTTCTTACAAAGACGGAGACGCACTGAATCAAACCGAATGGCCATTTAACAGTTTGAACAAGAAATGTTAAAAGCTGATGAAATATGAACTGCAGAGAAAAAGAAGAAGTGCTCTTCACTGCGAGTAATAAATATTTATCCGTACTGACAGGCCATGGCTGTTAAGCTTGTCTTTATCTCTTGTGAGGTACATTTTTTAAAGTAAGGTAAGACCAAGGTAATGCTGATTTCAGATCCTTAGCATATTAGGACATCAGAAATAATTCAGATGAGCTGTTACTTCAGAGCAGAATGTTATTATGTAGATTTGTGCAGAAAAACCTGAATGTAATGTATAGTGAACAAGTGAGGTTGTTAGTGGATCTATGTGGCAGTAGTTGCAAAGTTGTGTGAAACAGACATTAACTTACATAGGTTAGATACAGAGAAACTGGGTGTAGGGGGGTTGGCCTCAAACACATTCCTTTGGTAGCGATCTGTAGGAATATTTACTATTTTTTTATTTGTTTTTAGTTCCTGCATTATTTAGACAGTTATTTTTATCTTCATGAAAACTATATTGTCAGATAATAGTCATTTTCAAATGATATAACTCCAAAGGAAAGTTTGGTGTTTTAGAATTTCCACAAGGAAACCCGTACAGTTAAATATTTGTGTAGCTTGTCCTTCTTTGCACTTTGAATGATGAAAATCAGACGCGCTGGTCGGGTGTAAAAATCGTACTGCTCTGTTTACTGTCAACATCGTTTCATGTTCACATATGGGATTTCAGGTGCATACAGTCCTCCGCCCCTGTACACAGAGGTAGGCTGCCTACTGCAGGTGCTGGGAGCATCATCCCCTATGAGAATATCAAAGTTAGGAAAGAGCATTAATAACCAGCAATGAAGTTTTTCCATACAACTGAAAAGTAGCAAGACTTACTGTAAAATAACTAACTCACTGTAAAGTGATGCTGTTGTTGTGTCAAGCTGTTGTTATATATATATTGGTATTAGTATTTTACATTTTATTTTACAAGGAAATTCGCCTTTTGTAGCCAACGTAGTAATAATGCAATACATCACTACTAAACGATAGCAGCTGGCCAGAAGCAGGGAAGACTGAGATGCAATCGCAGTTAGTGCTTTGGGCTCACTTCAAATCACTTACAGTAATTGTAGAGCACCTCAAACCTGCGTGTCCTAAAATGACAATACAATCCGTCAACGGAGGTGATGGCTCTTGAGCTGAAGTGGAACGTAAACAGTGGCATCCATACGAAAGTTCAGTCAGGACGGCTTAGTCCGGATTTTTGCTAGAAGCGCCGGCAGAACAGTACATGATAGCTGACCCTGTGAGGCTCTGGCTAGCCGCCGAAAAACTTTGAACTCATTATTTTGACGTTCGATGGCAACGAAAGCTCTGCTCTCAGCGGGCAGCGTTTAAGCACGGTGGAGAAGCATTCCGCGGCTAAGTGCATGTGTCACACTTAAAGGATTAGAGAGCATATGAAAAGCGCAAGAAATAATGTTTGGAGTCACCCACTGAAACGTTTTACTCCCGTAACAAACTCAGCAGTGAACCGTAAACTGATTTATGGGGCGAAATTAGTGACTTTATTTTCCAGTGCTGGGTCGGCGCTGGTGTTTTTGTTACAAAATATTCATTGAATAGGCCAGCTCACCTCACCAGAAAATGATGGGGGAAAGGGGGGCTTTGCAAATCTTGAAACTCACACAGTGCAGTGTGATTTGAGCGAGTGCTATTGGGGCTGTCTTTTGTTCTGTTCTCAAGTGGACTTTGGTTTTAAAGACATTAACTTACCGAGGAAGAGAAGTTCTGTCTGTCATATTAACTGGTGCAGTCACTGTATGGCTAAAATACACAGCTTATTGTGCTGCTTCAGTATTGACTCTAATCACTGTACAGACTAGAATCGATACTGCAGCAATGAAATAAACCGAAAGTGGATTGCGGAGTCGGGAATATTGTCATACAGTTTTATAGAAATAACAGTGGCTGTGGTTGCAATGTAGATTGACGGGTTGCGGCAGCTCTTATCTGATGTTCAACTGTCGTTTTCCCTCTGGGGACAAATGAGACAACAAATCTGCAGGTTAAAGAACCTTTAGCCTCTTGAACGAGCCTTTTATAGTTATTATTAACAATTACTAACTATTAACTAACATTAATGACTTGATTTCCATGCTATTTTCGGAGTTTGACTACACCATCACAACAATGTAAAGAAATATTTCACATATAAGAAAAAATATGAATCATCTTTGCTCTCTGTGAAATCAAATGATATTTCACAGTTGAAATCTTCATTTTTAAGTGCAGGCCATTTGAGAGGCAGTGAAGTGTGTTGATATAAATCAGCTCATGGAGTTCAACGCAGACAGTTCCCATACCTCTCCAATTTTACTGTGTTTCTGAACAATGTCTCACTGTATCTCACGGTGTTCCATGTTCTCACTTTCTTTGGAACGAAGGAGGGAAACGAGGACACCTGCTGGACAGAATACGTTAGAACATACAGTTGGTGCTCGTTTTGCATTACCCGTAATGGACCGAAGATATGTAGTGGCGAGACCTGAGATAAGCATCGTACTTAATGTCATTAATATGACAATATACTTGGATAAAACATGAAAATTACTCATTTACCTAGGTAAAGTAGCATCAGACTATACATAGGTTATAGGGATAAACGGCACGATTAACAATACACCATCCAGTATGCACGGCCTTGTCATTATATTTCCGATGTATTATTTCAGGAAAACAATGAAGTAGGATTTAAATAGCAATAACAATTTAATAATAAGTTAAAAAGTTAACAAATGACTGTTGAAACTGGATTTTTCATTATTTAAACACCTATATGTCAAGCAAAAAATCTTTTTAGGAAAGTGAAATTGAAGGGAAAAGCAGTAATATATATTATTGAATATAATATAGTAATAAAGTAGTTCACATTTCAGTAGTTAACCATTGATTCCTTAATTAAGTCATTGATTCATTAACCCATCCATCCAATCATTCATTTATTTCATGTATCAAGTCAGTTATGTGATATGAGTAAAACAATGACATCATTAAAACAATCCTCCACATAGAAATGAAGAACCTTGGGAAGAAGGAGAGCATTTCCTTTAGACACACTCTTTAGTCCTGAAGGGGGAAAAGGTAGAATAGAGGTGGAGGTGGAGGGGGGACATGCACCAAAAAGATCCTCAGGCCAGAAATTCCTCCATGACTTAAAGTGACTCTCTGGCATTTGTACCTAAATAATGTCCACTGCTACTGACGCTTTCCTCGCCTGAGTATCTGAAAGCGTTTCAGCGTGGATCCTGCGCAGAGGTCTATGCCTCCTTTGTGAATTCTGGAGCTGCATATGCTTAATCATAAAATTGTAAATAATGTTTGACTGAAAGAGTCAACTTCCCCTTCTATGTAAGAAAACTGGGCGGTATAAAACAACAGTACAATACTCACTTTATCTGAAGTTTGTGTACACAGTGATGTTTGATGGTTTTTATATATCCATATTATGGTGTCTATATTGTAAGGAGAAAGCCAGTGTGGCAAACCACACTTTATTTGCTTTTATTATGTCTTACGTTTTATTACATTTTCCCTATGAATTTGGAAAAGGAAAATATTTTTACAGAACCATTTAATCTTCCGTATGAGAGTAAAATGATCTTTACAAATATCACCAGTTACATAAACATAATGATTCCATAGACGATTTTCCTTAATTTTGACTAATATATAAGAACAGGATGTCACTTTTTCCATTAACAGCTGATTGCTGAACTCATCAAGTTGTGCTTGTGTATAAAATAATTATGAGAGAACATTAAAGAAATACATTGTCTGAATCAAGGCCTGATACAAATGTTTTAAAAGATAAACCCTTAACCACAATGAGAATGTAAGTACAGTATAAAAGCAAAGCACAATCAGATTGAGTGATAAAGCTCTTTAAATTTGAATGAAGTGTGGTAAATGTTTACATGTGGCCCCTATTGTGTGGAATGCAGTGTGAGGCTCCCCTATTTCTCCTCACAGGTTGTGTTACTGTGTTCATACATCATCCTGCCATAGGTGCCGTCTCCAGAACAACGCGTTTCTGTCCTCTCGCTCGGGGACCACATTGCTGGCATTCTGCACCGTGAAGTGTACTGGTATTCTAAAACTAGTGTCTGTCTTATAGATCAAGATGTGTCTGGTGTGTCAGAAGGGAGTCCAGACAGGAAGCAGTTTCTCATACGAAGTGACACCACTACTAAACGCTTGTGAGATCATAAAAACGTTCACAGCTGAGCGTTTTATGATCACACTTTCGTACCGGTCCATATATCGCACACACATACCAATGAACAGTAATACATTTGATTAGGAAAAGTTACATTTCTTAGTTGGCTATGAGAAGGTCCATACATAAGCATGTATAAGTATATACATAATATCTAACATATCAACACATGCTCTTACACACGTACACAAGTACATATATATACTCACACAAACAGTAGTATGTACACATACTTGCAGCCATTACCTCATAGCTACGCATTTATACAAGCTCACACATATGCACTGATTCATTGCTGGGCATAGAGTGTGACCCAGCGAACAGACATTGATAAATCCCTGACCCAGGTGCTCTCCTTGGCGGAACTGCCTGGCTTTTCCCACAGTAATGGAGGCACAAGGAATGTTGAGGAAGTGTGCTTCCTCCAGGCAAATGCTTCCTTTGGAGGCTGAGAGACGAGCAGGTGACAATGGGGGCCAGGGCAGAGTATCGCCCCGGGACTTCAGCGCCCCCAGCCCCCACCCCCCTAAATATGTTGACTGGGGCGGATGGCAAAGAGTGTCAGGCCCTGGTCCCCCCCAACCCCCTCCACCCCTGACCGATTTGTTAAAGCGATCTTATCCCATCCTATGCTCGTGTTGAAATGCAGCTGTGCATCCATTGTGCATCCAGTCATTAGGTGATGAGGAATAGAGTGACCCGAAGCCTGGGAGGTCTGCTTCCTGACACGTTTTAGCGCTCTCTAGTGTAGACTCTGAGACTGACATCTCAAAAAGCAGTCACTGCAGAAACAATTTGGTTTTTTTTTTTTTTTTTTTTTTGACAAAACAGCAGTCTCTAGTTGTAAAGTTTACACAGTATTTTTCCTTTCATCTTGACCTGTGATAAGCCAATATAGGCATGTGAATGATACACAGCTTCTATTAAATAAATATAATAAATACATTGGCAATGTATGAAAAAATTATGCATATTATTTTACATAGTGTCTTGTCCTTAGTAAAATTGCTTAGTGAAATAGGAAAAATACAAAACAGACACAAGATACACCAATGACAAGTGTGATATACCAGACTGCATAAGAAAAGTGGTTGCGACTCATGTATGAATTGTATTGGATTAAATATCAGGATTCATTGGACATTTGTATTGTATGTAAAAGCATGAACAGGCCTTATTTTCAGAGCTCACAGTGTCAGTGTAGAGGTAACTGATCCAACAGAGGATGTGGTGTTCTCTGTGTGACAGGTGAAATAGATTGCCTTGGGACTATCTTAGTTTTTACCTTGAGCTTCACAAGACAGTGACTGACAGCTCCATGACAACACACTACAAATCCGCTAATCCCCCAGCGCTGTTCAATAGCAGGTACTTGATGCCCGTTTGTCCAGCACCTCTCCCAGCTGGCACTCAATGCAGGTTTATAGACACTCATTGCTGTCGGAACCTGCCAAATTTCACAATTTAGGAAGACGCTCTGCAGACATGTTTTATGGTATGGGGGCTGAATGTGTCAACGCAATACAGAGCATCCAGTAACGCCATCTTCTTTGCTGTTTTTGCATGAAATGAAGGTAAGCATAGAATCTGGTGAATGAATCGTGGACCCAAAATTATTTTATTTATGTGTTTGCTTATACCTTACCTAAAGTACATTTCAAGAATTGACATTAAAAATCTTAGCGTATGTCAATTTTTGTGACATTTCTTTGGTAAAAATTGTCAAAAACTGAGCCATAACCATATCGGAGTGATATTTTCTGTCCAGATGTGATGTGCTTTCTGAGCAAGCCACCCCTCTTTGCATTTGATAAGGCTTTTGGGGACATTGCATCTGACACGTTCTAATCATGGATACACCACACCAGAGGATTTTTATGCCATATGCAAAACACCAATTGTTATGAACCTCTGACCACAGCAGCAAGGTCGGCTTGATTCTTAGGGATTACGAAATATTTCCAAAAAAGACATTTGCAATGCTTTTTATTAGTATTTAAAGAGTTTATGTGTACTTGGTTGTTTTAATTGAAGATTTTTGCAGTAGAAGTGAAGTATTTGAAAAAATTGTTGTTTTATTCATGAATCACTTATACCCTCCTCTAAAAACAGAGCTCAATATGACTAAATTCTGCCACCTACTGTTCAGTCACTATTCCAACAACTGCCACTTTTCCAATTTGACCACATCAGTCAAATTTCAGTGTGGACTGACAATTTACGTTTCAATAAAAAAGTACAAATAAAGTAATAATCTCAAGACACTGTCACTTTACCATGGGGAACAATAATTACTGTTGTAGCAAGTTTTGGTGTTAGTCAAATTCTCAAAAGTTTGCTAGCAGAAGTGTTTTTGGTGTGAAATGCCACCTTCACCACAACACTCTGATGTTTTATATAACAGTTTTTTCTTCAGATTGTGTGTGATTGTGTGCTCTGAATTTCACAATTTTTGAGAGGCTTTAGCAGAGAAGTTTAGGCTTGGTACACAAATCAAGAAAGCAAAAAGCTAAAGATTATGTTATTTTTTATTAAAAATATGAAGTAAATGTTTATAAAATATCTAACATTTTAATTATAATGTTTGAGTTGGTGGTTGCTTTGAACACATTGCAAAGGCTTGTTACTCAGTCACCTCAGCCAGCTGCCTGCTGTTAGCCTGACAAGATCATTACAGCAAATGTGACATCATTGTTCACAACAGGAGAACATGCATACATATATGCATGAACATGCTGATGGGGTCTGTGAGAGTGTTGTTTGGCATTTTTAATGTTTGATGTTTCAGTGCTTGATTAACACTGGGGATTTATGAATCACACAGTTAGCTGCACAGTTAGGGGCCATAAGTGATTAATGTTGCTAATACAGTAAAATGCATTGTTAATTTGAAAAGCTTGGTGGCAAATTTACTGTCACAGTTGGGCTTTATGATTAACATTTACAATAATTGTAAAGGACTGCAGCTGCTTGCTAATAATCTGTTCATAATGAGAGTCCTCACTGTTTATACCCCATTCATTTTCAATTGAGAATCGGTAGTGTATCTGTTTCATAAGTGCACAATTTACCTGAAACCTAGATCTGTTTATTTTTGCACATTATGTAAAGAAAAACATCCTATTTTTTCTCTTTTTTTGCTGCTGTTGTTGTTTCCCTGTCTGTGGTGTAAATGAGAGGAGGAGGCGTCGGGCCAGGTCGTCTCTCTCCTCGCCTGTCGAACGCGGTGGAAGACGGATGGGGCCTGCCAATCTCGTCGCCGTTAATCAACCTGCCTGTCAAACGGCAGCGGCAAAGCGAAAGTGCCCTCATCTGCCTGCTTGTCACAGCAACGCCTGGTCGCTCGTCACATGTCACATGTCATAACTGACGTGCGCTTCGAATATCACTTCTTGGCTTGTGTGGGGTGTGGGGGGTAGAGGGGGGGATGCACCTATTGAACAGTGAGTCACACGATCACACGTCCCCTGGACCTTCCGTCACTGGAGGTCCGAGCCCGGCCGTGATACCCTCACAATGGCCTGAGTGGATGTACGAGGACAGCAGTAAAGTGGAGAAATAGCTGCAGGTGTTTTTTAGAAGATCTTATCTCCCATTTACAGGGGAGTGACACTTTAATGGAGCAGCGGGGTACAATTACTCCTTCGGCCTGCCCCCCTTCAGCCCCCCCCCACCTCTGACAAATTAAGATTAATGGCTGAGATAAGTCAGGTTCCTGCCTGTCTCTTTGCTATCTGGTAGAAGGCAGAATCGCGTGAGGAAAGACATATCACTTATGGGGAGAGAAACTGCTAGAGCCACCTCAGAATCAATCTGCGAAATTTCCCTGTAAATAGTCTCTCAGGCACAGGGGATAAAGACTAGTAAAACTGTGAGAGGTGATCACAGTACAGTCTTAAGAGGTGCTCTTGTGGGGGTGGGGGGTACTTGGAAACACAATTATTCTGTAGTACTGTTGATTTGGCTACAAGAGCTTTTCAGTCTGGCACTCCCAGTATATCTCATACAAGGATTACGCATGGACATGGGAGGCATAAGTGTTTTGTTTGTTAGCTTGTTAGCTCATAGCTGAACATGGTGTGCTGTCTCACCTGGCAGATCCTAAGATCTGGGTAGAATAGTCTTTTTGTACTGGCACCAGTTATACCCATCTTGTTTATTGCTGAGCATTTGTATATTGTGACATCTTTATTGTCTTGCCTGCATTGTTGAGCCATGTTTCCCTCTTGTTTCAAAGGGAAAAGTAACACATTTACAAGGGAAGATTATTTAATGTACAGCATTTGCAAGTTGTGTGTGTAAATTTGAATTCATATGTCTGTATAACTGTATTAGCTATTTGCTGTTCTAGTGTTTACTATGTAAATTGATTGGCTGGAACCTTGAAACTCCAGTTAAGGTGATAGAATATGCAAAGTTATTAACATAAGCTTAGCCCTGAATTCTGATATAGGTGCTTTTTAATGGACTGTAACTAACTTTTGGCAAACATTCAATTCTGTCATGAAAGTCATTCTTGATAATACGTTTTCTTAAAAACAGCACAATTCAACACTGTGTGAATATCAAATTATTCTTAGGTTATTAAGTTATGTTTTCTAGATGTTATGGATGGTTGATAATAGTAGTACTAGGTAACAAACATTCCCTGCACACCCAAACATTGTGTGTATGTTGCATGTTTACATTTGTATACACTTATATATGACTATGTTCCTGAATGTATACAAAACACTGGCTATAAAAACAAGGAACAAATGAACATCAGTCATAAAGCATTTTCTTTGCAACAGATGAATACAAGATATTCTCTGTGCTGTGTACACCCACTCATGTACAACTGAAACAGGAAAAAGGAAATCAAGAAACTGTAAAATGCAAGAAGGAAATTCTGTCCTCGTGAAATCCTCTTGTAGCAGCAGGTATGGTTTGTTTACACAGCTGTCATTTGCATGCCAATGCCATCCACAAGGTTAACGTGTCCCAGCCCGCCAATGTCTCTCTGCGTGACGAGCTGACGGATATAAAAAGGAGCCTCTCACGAACACTTGCTCACGGCTTAAATCACAGCTATGAAGAACGACATGACTGATCCTCTCTTACACCTCTCCTTAACAAGTGTCTCTTAACAAATTGTCTTTTTCTTCATCTCTTTCTGTCTACACCTCTGTGTCAGTACGCTCTCATGTCTTGGGGTTTGATAGAGCAGTGGTGCCAGTTTGACATAACCTCTGCGAATGCAAACGAGAGAAGAGGCGGTTCATCTAACCGTGGGTGCAGTGGGCTGAGGAAGCCCAGTGCACATTGCTGGTAACTCTGGCTCTGAAGCTCTGACAGACTTGTAGCAGTGCAGCCCTCTCTCTCTCTCTTGTTGATGTCCAGAGGCAGCTTCCTCTCCCAGCAGAGCTTATCCGAGCCAATGCCTATGGCCTATGGCAGGAATCCTGGGGTAAGATACAGCAGCAGCCCTGGAGACAAGCATGTTAACACAAGGCCACTTCCTGCAGTGGGAGCATGGGGAATCAGTAGGGCCTTGTACTCTGAATGCAGAGCAGGGACCCCGAGGTGTGTTAACATGCTGCACACAGTACGCCTGTCTTTTCTTATTCTGCAAGTAACGCTGAGGCGATCATTTTTACCCTGTGTTGTTTATGACTACAAATCCCCTGCCTTATTCAAGTGCAGCCAGTGTGACTTTCTGACTGTTATCGTTATCCTTGGAGGAGAAGGAGCAGGGTTCAGCCTGGGATATGGAACCCAGAATCTGAATGTTAAACCTCCTTTTCAATGAGAGCAGCTTGCATTATTTAGGTATATCTTCATTTCTTTTTTAGGGATTCTGCTTTGTACAATAACTCAAGAGAAATCACAGAAAAGACACTTGAATTGTACATAAGCCCTATCAACACATTTTTAAATATTTATTATAAATCTACAAAAAAGAAAGAAATGATTTGGCAAAACTGTTTCAGCAAGAATGCTGCCAGTCATTAGAATGGTTACACAGCTGAATAGTTTTGGGGATAATTAGGGTGACGATTTTGTTCTTGTCAGAGGTGTTATAGCATCTTACAGCCAGTGGAAGAACCAGAGAGCTGACCAGTGATATTACAGTCCATGTCCAGTTTATTTTGATTATGAACAGATATGGGACCTTCAGCTGTGGATGCTGAATGTTGGCACTCTCAGAAAAAGAATCTCTATAGGACAGAGTAAGCATTGTTTTGTCCACTCATTTCATTTATTGCTGTGTTCTGAGTTCTAATATTTATATAAAGCCAGTAGAAGTCATGATGGTAGTTGCTGGTGTTTTGAAATTCCCGGTGCATAACGGCAACCCTCAATGCTAACCCTCCCCCGCCCCCTGCCAGCATCTGCATTGTGTTCATGAGGGCTGGGCAGGGCTGCGCAGTCATTGTGACCCTGTATGCTGCTGTCAGCGGATGAGGACGCTGTCACTCCGGATCCATGAGTGATCTTACGTTAGCTGTCAGCGCAGTTATCATCACATTGAACAGGAGCTGCAATTGGGAAGGGTTAATAGGAATGCAGCTATAAAGCGAACACAAATGGCTTTCCCTTGACTGACCGCAGGCTGTTGGGTGAACGGTCACCCTGGGAGGTCTGGGTTTGAGTTGGTAAAACTCAACCCTCTCAGCTACTAAATACTGCTTTTGGTGCACTGACAGGTAAGCAACACGGCACAAAGCTTCCAGGGCAGGTAGATGGGAGGGAAGCGTATTTTGTATAATTGATCACAGAGGATCTTGCCCCCAAGGGGCCGGGCCACACAAGGTGGGGGAGAAACCAGATCATGATCTACCCAAGACAGTTTGGACAAGATTTAAAGAAAAAAATCGAGCAGAAGAAAACACCATGTCACTGGCAGAAGAATCGGAGAGGGAAGAGATGAGGATGCAGTATTTACCCTGTAGATATAGGGCAGTTATGCTTCAGTAAAGGAAATCACAGCAGTTGAAGAGTAACTGGAGTCACATCCATAGGGCCAGCCAAAGGCCCTGTGGATGTGGCATAGGGGGAAATATATAGACCCCTGGAGGCAGAGCACACTGCATAGGAGTGGCTGAGGTGACAGGGCGTCTGCGGGAACACTCTGGGAAAAATCTTCAGCCGTCCCTGTCCCGACAGTATTGGTGAAAACACAAGCTGAAGGGAGTATAAGTAATGTCCATGCTTGTCCTTCCCTGGAGGTACAATAAACCCTTTACAATGCCAGTAATACTGAACAAATTTCACGTGAAATAATTTAAAGTCATTTTTGTGTAAAACATGTTACATTCCAGGTGTTTTGTATTCACACTAATCGGTTAGTGTTACAAAAGGACACATTGACAACTGAATAATTGGAAGATGAATGCATTTGACATGGATGGTTGTGTGTGAAAGTATTAATTGCTAATTGGGAGAGTTTGTGTGTGATGTGTCTGCATTGAAAAGCTGGTGCACTGAAATGAGATCAGATCTTTGCATTGAAATGAGCTTGTACTCAGTATTTTATTAATGCTAGTAGGGAATATTTGACTGCATCCTAAAACAAATCATATTCATATTAAATCTTTCCTGTGATGGGGTGATGGCCAGGCCTTTAACTATGCTACCAGCTAATGTGCTGATTTGTTTATCAACATATATGTTATATATTTGTTCATGAATTAACATATGAAAAAAATCCAGTAATGTATTATTATAGCTACCTTCCTCTTCTTCATCTTCTTCTTGCACCCTCATAAGTTCCCTATGTCCAGGGGGCACCCCCCGCATGAGAGGGAACTTGGCTCCCCTGACTGCTGGTATCCAGCCCCCTCCCCCTCCCCGCCCTGCAGTCAGAGGTGTATGTTTCACAGGGTGCCGTAATGCGGGCTGCAGGAGTATAGGGTGTCACAGGTACAGAGGCCTCCCCTTTAACCCTATCCTACAGGCAGGGCGCCTGTGCGCTCGACCTCGCCTAATCCTGGGCCTTATCTGTGGCGCGGGAGCGACAGGGGGCCGGGGGCAGGGGTTTGGGGGGGAGAGGAAGAGATTAGCCCAGCTTTCATTCAGGATCTGTTGACAAACCAGATGAGAGAGGAAGGCTTTGGCCTTGCTTGGCCCGGGCTGCCATTACGCTTTGTCCCAGACTTTGAATAACAAAAGGAAGCAGGTCTCCCCCCGCTTTTATTTTTCCACGCGCTTACAGAAACGGGCCCGGCGGTCAGAACGGAACGGATTTCCGCACCCAAGCGAAATGCTGCACTTATTTAATGTCAGTGTTCTCAGTTAGCCCGCAAACCTAACCATTGTGTTTGATTTGTTTGTTTGGCTTCTGTGAGTACATCACACCGTTGACGTACAATAGCACCGTCATTAATTTCAATGCGTTAATGCGTCAGATATACATTGAGTATGCACTGAATCGCTCCTCAGAGTGAGTGATGTGAACCCAACCACCCTCCCTCCCCCTCCACGTCCCCAAAGTCCCAGTGCCACCTGGGCATTAGATAACTTGTGTTGACCTTGCGCTCAGGCAGACAACATCAATCGAGGGACCCTCATCAACCAAACCTCTTAAAGGTCTTTAAGCAAATGGGTGAACGTCTTCCTTTTGCTCACATTGGAAGACAATTTAAAGTGGCTAATTATCTGTGGGATGCCTTTGATGTGGCAGCGGCGTCCCGGGCCGCGTTCCGGCAGGCGCTGGCATATCCAATTCATTTCTGCGGGGCCCGTGGGAGTGTGGGGGGGGCCTGGAGACGCTTGGTCACAGGGATAAAAGAGAAAGCCTCGGAGGAGCCTTTGGGCTCATTGTGAGCTGGATTAATGAGGGACTTAGAAGGAGCTCCTATTAAACACGTTTTTTGCTCCTTTTCTTGTGCGTTTTGCAATACTTTCACAAGTCCTTTTTATGAAATATGAGGTGTGTGTCTGACTCACCATCAAATGCAGAGCCCTTATGAAGCTGTATGGAATCAGATGGTAACAGGCAATGAGATTTGTGGAAAAGAGTATCCACATTTGATGGAGGTTGAAGCAAAGTCCCTGTTCAAGGCCATTTCATAAGCCTGTTGATTAGATGGGGAGCCCAGTGTACAACAGCCCAGGTCGGTTTAGCCTGGGTAACTTCAGCATAGCTAAGTCCATTCCAGCCCACTGCAATTCAGCCTAGCTCAGTCCAACCTAGCTTGGCCTAAGCTTGGCTGAACCTATCTTAGCCTACCTTTGCCTGAGCCCACCTCAGCCAAATCTAATTTAGCCATAAGCACATTAGCTTAGTCAACCTCAGCCCAAACTAGCTTAGCCTAGCTCAGCCAAACCTAGCATGTCTTTCTTCAGCCGAAGCTAGCTTAGCCTAGCTTAAACATATTCATGTTAGCCTAGTAAGCCCAGCTAGATCTACAGCCCTGCAGTCTCTTGAAGGGTGCAGGCTGAACTGATTCTGCATAAATATGTAATGAGTCTCAGGCCTTCTGTTCACCTTGCCCATGACAGATTCACTTAAAAGACTATGATTGGCTTTGAGTTACATATTCAAAAAGCCCCCCAATAACGAACAGCCCCAAAGCCAAGGACTAGTCACTGCAAATTAAAACACAAACGAGTTCAGACATTGACAAATGACTTAAGCAGGACTTGCAGGGGCTGACAGAGCTGCGTGATTGTGTGCCCAGTACTCTCTCAGCAGGCTGTGGTACTGATCTGATCTCTCTCCCTCTGTGAGAGTGTGCCACACTGCCAGCTAGCATAGACACTGCCTTCACTGTCAGTGAGGAGGAAGTATCACAGATGTGGAAAATTATAAAGCAACCTACTGATAGCTAAAACTAAAACTCTCATAGTACTTACCAGCACTAAATGCTATGATAGAGATAATTATAGTAAAAAATAAAAATACCATTTAAAATAATGTGGAAATTTCTCTGTCTATGTCTGGTATAGGGGTGAACATGCTCTCATGCCTTCTCTCTCTGGAAGTGTTTGCTTCTCAAAGATAAAAAGGGCTGCTCTGATGAGCTGTAAGAACCCTTTCAGTGGAAGCACTTACACAAACAGACCTCAGAGTGATGACAGAGTGGTGAAGGCTCCTCCCCCTCACCCTTATTCACAGTGGGTCACTCAAGCAAAGTGTGACAGAGGTAATCCCTGTTACTCCAGGACTCTTATTTTGACATGGCAGCTGGAGTTTTTGCTAGTTTTTTTTTGTAAGCTCAGGTCTCGTGCATACTTTTGTTTCTGCAGCGCACCTGAAAAAGTACCTTAATAATGTCTGATTTCTAATTAATATGTTTGTCGGTGATGGTATGTGAGGGACGGGGTGCAGAATCTCTTGTGTTTTATCACCTCTTTCTGTAGATAACCCACTTTCACACAGGCTTAGGCTGAGCTGATCCTTAGAGGGACCTGATCTGTTTACGCAGAAATGCCCCACTGGAGTTTTAAAGGTGCTGTGTATTCCAGCTTATTCCTGCTGTTTACCCGCTGTGGGGTACTTGCAGACTTGCAGCATTTTCTCAGATCTGGTGCATCAGTCATGGGAAAAACGCAGGCGTGACACAAACATCCGGTTTCTGCGCACCACTGCAGCTCACTTCCTAGTGATTCCTAGTCTGCTGCTTCCTGTAATGCTTTTACACTTCCTATAAGAGTGTTTATTGGCTGCTGTGTACACTTTCAGGCATTTGTCAGTTTCCAGATTTTTAAAATCAATATTTCCACCTTGAGAAAAAATGCTATCATTTATTAGCATATTGCATCAGTAATAACATTTACTTTTTTGATATTTCATTCCACCCTCCTCAGCCTTATTCTTATGTGCACAGTGAGAGGTGCCCCAACTGGTGCTTGCATAAGCCTACCAGCAGAGGGCAGAAGAGACCCAGTTGGTTCATTATTCATCATAAAAAATATCTCTGGAACACTGGAACAACATGACCTGAGGGAACAACCTAACCTGTGTTTGAACTAAAAAGGCCTAGAGATTTCAGGTGGAGATATACTATATCTTAGGTTATTTTACTCCCTAGACAAACCTTAAATATTTTACAGCAGGTCAAATGAGGTAAAGTCTGCTCTTATATGCTTAACATCTGTACATTTTCCAAACCCACTATGAAGCCAGGCTTAAAAACAGATATATTCCATATAAAAGGAATTCCTTACTAAATATGGATTGCAAATGCGTGGTTGTTGGTTCATGATTCTGTGAGGTTACATCATTTGCACATACCTGGATGATCTGATCTCTGTACCTTCACAGTAAAACAGTCTATAAATAGAAATGATTATGGGAAAGATCTGGGAGGGTCATTGTTTTTCCTTATTGCACTCTTTTACTTGTAAAAACATTCTGAAAACTTGCCTTTTAAAAAATGTATGTAGATCTTTCACTAAACCATAGATATACTGAGCTTTCTGAAAGCAGTAGAAGGTGTACACCACTGGCCCTTATTTATGTTAATAGAATCATTACATACACACATAGAATGTGTAACATTCTGGTGGACAGAAATGTTTCCAATCCAGGTGACAGAGCTCAAAGTCCAATAATACAGAACTGCACAAGTACAAATGAGTAATTAGTACCTGAGTTAAACTCTTCACTATTACATATAATTGCTGGTTGGTCAGAATGAGTAAATATTTTATAAAGAAAGGCAAGGGAGTGCAGAATACCACAGAAGGATACAATATTTTCTTAAATATCACAATATGTAACATCACAAAACGTTTACATGGCATTTCTTTACCAGAAACCCTGGTCTTCTAATTAATTAATATTAAATATTCTATACTTACTCATTGTCTTTTTAAGGACAGATAATTCAGTTAATAATAGCTCTTTTAACTACACCCTATTCTAAATGTTTCAGTTTCAAGTATCTCCTTCCAGTAAATGTAACTTCATGTTAAAAGTATGATTCTGTAAAGAAATGACTGAATGACATTTTTATATATAAATTATTTAATAAGACATAAGAACAATGACACATTCACTGCAGATTTAAGCCACCTATCAAACAGAATATAACTATTTCAATATTCCAGGAGCCAAACTGTTGCTTCTGAGAGAGCTCTTCAGAGAACATACAAATTTAATTCAACAATTAGAAAGGTGATAAATTTCCATGAAATGTACCAAAGGTGTGTGATTGGCTGTCAGTTCATTCCACACGTTCTCCAGGCAGTTTAATATTACATTGAAAGGAGACACATCTTTATCACAAAAAGATAAAACCCACCAAGTGCCTGTTTATAGCAAAGTTGCAGCATAGGTTTCCTCTAACAGGAAATGTCAGTTATCAGTTATTTACATCAGATACATGGTTAAATATATAACGAGAAACATATGCATGTTATAGACTCTTACTGAGTCTGTTTAACCATCATACATCCAGAATGGGCCCCTCAGGCTACAAGCACAAGACAAAACCTAGATCTCTCCAGCAGTGTCAATTATACTTATGTTAAGATTTGAGTCCATACACTATGTGTCATTATGTTAATGGACCCATAACTGATATAGTACACATCTGCTTTTTCTCATAACACTGTCTATACTGTCTTGGTTTGTAAAGTCATATAGTGTCAAATAAAATGAAACAATGTGTAAAAATGCATTATTAGTTTTATAAGTTTTAATGGTTTTTGAATGTACTTCCTTTGCTGATTAAAGTACCTGATGTGAAGGAGGAAAGCTACTGATTTCTTTGTCTTACCTCTGTGGTGTGTGCAGAAAGTTTGAAAGATGAAGTGAATATTTCATGCTTTTATATGAGGAAAAAAATACATTCACGACCGTCATCGACTGTGAAGTGTCAAGCTGTGAAGGGTATAGAAATGGTCTTGTACAAAAAAACAAACTTTTTTTGTGAATTTCCTCAGTGTCACAGACGGTCGTGGTGGACTCAGGGAAGGTCTTTGTCATGCCGTTTGAAACTGCTTTTGCCGAAAGAGACTGCTAGTACATCATGATCTCCTTGGGCGCGTCCTCGGTGGGTCGCTGCTGCTCTTTCCTCTGGGTGTAGGCCTGATGCTGGTACATGAAGACGGACAGGATGGCCAGCAGATTGCACACTATGGACGGGATCAGCAGGTAGAAGCCCACCTGAAGAGACTCTTCCATGTCCCTGAGATCCACAGACAGCCTATTATGAATGATCTGCTGGGGAACGCCGACCACTTTTGTGTTTATCAGGAACAACACCAGCACCAGGAATAAAAGGGCACCTGGAAGAAAGCAGGTCATTTGAAAAGAAAAAAGATTCATATCAATAAATGAATAAATAAATGGTTGAATCAGTAATTAAAAGTTACTTCGGCAGTCTTAAATAAGAAATTATGCTTTCATGGAAAACCAATGCAAAGCTGGTACAGGTAAAACAAAAATTGTTGTAGAAAAGAGGAACAGTGATACTACAACGAACAGATTACATAATATTGGTAGATTGTTTCATTCAATAAAAACATACTGGTCAACCAAAAGTGTTGTAAACCCAGACGTAGCCTTTGTCATTTTTAAGTCTAATGTAAAAAGGAAAGCATAAAACTGTAATGCTCAAATCAAATTTTGTAATGATAAATCCATTATACTTCCTTAGACAAAAGGACACATCATAGTATAATTATATATATTATACAATTATAAATATAAGTTTAGCCTAATTTAGTCATAATTTAGGGGTATTAACATGTTGGCTGCCCATACTCATGCCAATGCAATGGACCAAACCAGATGTCCTTCGTAAATGGATGCTAGGTACTTCAATGATTATTTCTGCTCTCATGTTGTAGACACTGGACAGATGAACTAACTATGGGCATTCCAAAACAGCTAAAAGTAGAAAGAAAAGAGAGGAACACAATGATTGCTTTATGATATGTTTTTAAGACATCTTTGATGCTTTAGAGTTACGAAATCTCTGTTGTCAAAGCCTGCATATCTCTGAGGGTTTACTGTAAAACAGCAGTAAGGTATCTGAACTATACAGACAGATGTTTTACCTCACTATTCTTTGAAAAACTCTTCAAAGAAGATGCTACACAAACACACAAACCAGCTCACAAAAACCCTCTCACATAAAGAATTCTTTGTACTGGGATACCCTTCTTGTACATTTTTCCAGATTAATTTGTACTATACTATAATATTGTACTATAGCAAAGACTTTTATACAGATTTTTTGATATTTAATTCATCTTGATCATGATTAATTTATTCAAGCTTTGCAGTATAACACATAATGGAGTACAACACAGCAGCATTACTCCATTCTGCCCAATACCTCCAAAACCCAGTCCAGACCTAATCAATGACAAGTACAATCTACCAGGATATTTTACTTCACTGGGCTTCTACTACACACTTCCAGCTGTGTGTAGTACTCCAAAGTGAAAACACCAGTAGAGAACAGGGCCAATGGTGCGGTCAGACTATGGTCAGGACCCTTGTGGTCAGGACTTTTGGTCATGGATGGTTTCAAGTGGGTCATGTGAAATTTGTAAAAGATGACATATAATTCATTTTCTATAAACCTTTGCCTGCTTTTGTAAAACTGGTGTGCATGCTGTTGTTTTTAAATATTTCTGGAAAAATGTTGGCAGGAAGAAACAGATTTTTTCATGAGGTGTGTCTGAGGCTTGGCACGTTTGGGAATCATTGGTGTAGAAAGGGTGTGGGCAGTTCATCTGGAGATACTTCTGTTTCACCCCCACCCCCCTTCTGTAATACTCAAACACATGAGCTGAGGAAGGATACTCACCGCTGACAGAGCTGCAGGCGTACAGGCCGAGGGGTCCCATGTAGGTCTCATATGGGTTACTGACACTGTTGTAGAGAGTGATCAGAATGCTGCCGGCTGAGCTGAGCAAGCTGATGGCCAACAGGCCTACGACAATGGCATGGAGGACGAGAGGAGCGCCCCCTACTGACCCCAGTTCTTCCAAAACTAAACGAAAGAAAAAAAGAGCTTTAGGCCTTTGCTCACATACTGAAGGACAAGACACGTCTAATGTAAACACAACAGCTTGTATGTATTTGTATGATGTGGTTATCCGTTCGTTACATTGCAATTTTCATGAAGAACAGCAAACAGTGGTTTGAAAGAGAATGGTGGAAAAAAGAACAGAGATACATACCTTTGACATTGTCTACACCATCAAAACTGGGACAAGATTTTTTTGTTAATATGCCATTAAAAATCCCCAACACGATATCTGCTGTGCCATTGAAATTGTCATTTCCTTTAGCTGAGCATTCCATCGCTGAAATGGACCATGAGCGTGACATGCCATACCCCAGTATCGCAACTCCAGCGCTAGTTGCAACAGCGCTAGTCAGGAAGAACAGAATTTTCTTTGTAGATGGCATTCTTACAATATTCCTATTTCAGTCTTTTGTTTCCCAAAACCAAATCTTTCACCCAGGACTCTCCAAAACACTTTCTATTGTAGAAATGGATTTGCCACGCTATGCCACACCAGGGATGATCGAAACTTCAGCAGTATATGAACATTGAGCAGAGAGCCATAAAGTGTTATGGCTGGGCCCATGAACTTTGATCGGAAAAATGAGGGGTTGTCAAGGCGTTTATTTACTCTCAAACATCATAAAAGGGGAGATGACAGATTGATTTCCAGGTACAATTTCACTCATCAGGAGTTTTGTCAGACCAATGATGTACAGTAAGCTTCCTGCCAGGAATGATTGCATTTATTGTACAGCTGTGGGAATACACAGTATTACCACCCATTTATGTGACACATGTTACGTTGCTACACAGCTGTGTGTGAGTGGACATATTAGACTTCCACTAACACAAATCAATCAATCATGTAATCACAGTATACAGTATTTCTGAGTAATTTTGGCGGATGTCAGATTCCTGGGTTAATCTGCAAAGGCTTAGATTACATATAACTGTAATACACTTTACACTCAATGATGCTACCCAGAGAGTTTAAAGTATGTTCATTTGATTTAAAAAGGAAAGAAAGGTGAATGACTAAGCTGCTGTCCTGCTAAAGGAATATAAACACATTCTGGTTGTGGACTTTTACTTATGATGTTCAGTTCATCATGCAGATATCACTGAACACACCCTGTTACAGCTTGATCTCATGGACTTGGTATGACTTTTGTCAGATTTCAGCCTACTGATGAAAAAGGCCCTTTGACAAGGTGGCTGTCTTCTATTTCACACATCATCTAATGAGTAATATTCAAAGAATATGAAAGATTACTGTGAGGATTATTGGACAGTGAATGTTAACTTTCAGTAACAAGGCATGAAACAAGGCTGCCTGTTGGCATCGCTTCTGCTGAGATGCCAACTGAATGATAGCTATTCCAATGATCAATGATTTTATTCTGTTCCCAAACAAAATTTGATTACAAAATAATGAAAAACTGTATTTATGATTTTGTGGATACACTTTTGACAATTATTTCACCATGATCTAGATGAGTAGGTATGGTTTACAGTGTGAATACAAAGTCCCACTGTGAGATAAAATGCTATAAGCTACAATAAAGATAAATTATTGACGTATTACCTAACCAGTGCATGCAAGTAAGAGTCATGCGTAGGTGATTTCTACACTCTCACACAAATAAGCTTGTGCAAGCAGCGTACCCATAAAGAGGTCAGATATTCTGAATTTCTCTCCTTAAGAAAATTTGAACAGAAGTGGCTCACCATAAAT
This sequence comes from Albula goreensis, assembly GCA_022829145.1. Taxonomy (NCBI): domain Eukaryota; kingdom Metazoa; phylum Chordata; class Actinopteri; order Albuliformes; family Albulidae; genus Albula; species Albula goreensis. Next base: position 18,544,574 of record CM040759.1, read on the forward strand.
TTCTCACACCACATATTTTTATCTCTGGAATTTAATGTGTTGACACAGTCAGTCTGGCATATTCATGAATAGCTCTGTACTACCCCTAAAGTTACACATCCAGGACAACTGGGTCCTCCCTCTCCAGAGTTTCCATGACATGTACAGAGTAAAATGTATAAAGATCCATTTCACCAAAGCTATGGTCTGCTTCACTTTTAGACTTATAACACAATGACCCAATTTTACTAAAAGTAATCAGTGGTTATTTGGACCATTTACTTTGCTTCACTTTACATATAGTTATATATTAAGCCTGATGTGACGGAAGCACGTTCACTGTCCTTGTTCCACATCAGCCACCCAATCACTGTGTCTTGACATTAGAAAATGTTCCAGAATATTGGTACACCAGTTTCCATATGGACATTTCCTGTTACAAGGTTTATAAATCTATAATGTTATCATAGTCACAATCTATACCTCGACCCAACATTATTATTATAAACCGTTGTTCATTTAAAATATTATATGGATTTACCATAATATAAAACTGTATGGCATATAAACTTAAAAATATGAAGTCATGAAAATATCAAATTATGAGATGTCTGATATTTCTATAAGCCTGAATCTAATCACCCATACATACATTTATAAATATATAGATATTTACGCATTTATAAATATAGAAATACCGCAGATATTTTAGTTGCTGGCATGTTTTTCTCTACTGTGCAGATGTACTGTTATTTAAAAATTCGCCCACAGCCAACATAAAAAGAAGTACCATTACTGGTCTGCATGAGTGACCAGAAGATGGCTCTGTTTCTTCGTTCGAGCCTTGGAATTGAACTGTAAACCAAGAGCCCTACATCACAGAACTGTAATTTCAGAAATAATACAACTTGATTCAAAATGACTAATTTTAATATTTAATTTAGAGAATAAGACGGCCTCGTCCCAAAATAACTGGAAAAGAACATTTGTTTAATTACAATAAAAAGTAAACCAGGGAGATGTTATGAACTGTAGCCCATTTGTTTGCTATGGATAATTAGAATATCTTCATTTTTGTTTAGAAAATGAAGCCTCACGATAAAGTAATCCAAGTCACGTTTTGTTCTGTGTACTGTTGATTTGTTTATGTTCCTTGACATCATCATTGTGGTTGCTACGTTTGGCGAAAAAATATATTAAAAATCTAGGAAAAACATAACGAGGAGTAGCCTTCTTAATATTTGAAAAAAGTGGCGTTTATCTTGGTGCTGTGTGCATGCGGTTTTTTTTTTTTTTTTTTTGCGCCTTGAGGGGCAAATAACGCACATGTTGTTTTAAACAGGAGCGCCAGGCGGCTCTCTCTCTCTCGCTCTCTGCAGCTAAGAGGGAGAAATACCCGGGGTGGGTTGGTCGCCGACAGTGTAGAGTGGAAGTCATTTAAGACAAGATTTGGTATTTTCCGACAACAAGCAACACAAAACTACAGAGATCACTCGCCTGTCGGTTTGGGCTCACAGGATTTCTCTATTCCCCTGGTGGCGCTGGGCACTGGGCAAGTGTCACCCACACCACGGTAAGGAGTATCAATTGATTGTGATTGCGGGCGATTTATTGTTTAGTGTGGAAAGGTTATAATTTCCCTGAATGAACGATGACATAAATCAGTCAGTAAGTAGCTAGCAAGTGTATAGTCTATCAATTGTAATTTGATTTGGAATGGGAAAAGGCTCTTGCTGTCAGGAATCGCGTTCCAGCACATACAGGTATCCAGTCAGTTAGCCAACATTCAGCGTGCAGCTAGCTAGAGAATGTAAAAAAGAAAGAAAGAAGCCAAATGAATAAGTGAAATGAACACGCGTGTGTTCTGAAACACGAACGATGAGTAATGTTTCATTTTCATCGCTTTTATTCAACGACTCCGTCTCTGCTTTTGGTAGTGTCACTTTTGTGTTTTTTGTCATCACAATACCAGCAGCTAAGCTAATACGAAAACAGCGGTGTCTGTTCAAATTTGACAACCTGAGAATACAGTCAATGTACAGTGAATGTGGGTTAGTGGAACAGGCTCGTAGATAATATTCTATCAGTCATTTTCGCTTCCTCATCTAGCCTAAGACGTCGGCCCGTAATTATTTCATCCCTGTCATTTGACAAGTCTCCTTATGGAATGCAAAATTATTAACAACAATGAAGTGGTATCCAGCTATGCAGCCTACTGTATGCTATTTACCAACTCCGACGCTTCTGACTGTTCCATCATAAAACTGATACCCTATAGTTAGGAGGCAGTGACAAATGACATTTAAAATGCGTTGTATTTAAAATAAACTTCATTTGCCATATAAATGTGTTCGTGCGGGCTAGTGTTGCCCGTGTGTCTGAAGTGTCAATACATAGGCTAATCAAGCTTTCAAGAGACAGCGGCAGCCTGGCAGTAGTGTTACAACAGAAGTAATAGCGTCTTACTTTCTGTCTTTCCAGAGCAAAAAAGTCACGCAAAACTAACCTTTTGTGACATGACCAGTTTGATAACTGATATCAGCGTTGGTCGATCTCTTTATGATTGATGTTTTGCGTACGGCTATTTTTATTGATATTTTATAATGATATTTAAAGTGTATATTGTGCCAATGGAAGGTACCTCGGTGTCTACAGTATTCACGCTTCACTGACGATACATTCTTTTCTGTAGCATTTTCCGTTGCCTGGCAATCTTCCGTGAGAGCTTCAAACTGAATGGTTATGTGATGTGTTACAGGATTGCTTTTAACCATGTAAGTACAGCCTTGGGCTGCAATTTCCATTGCCCGCTGTCTTCATTCGATGGGTTTTGTGTTTTGTAACATGTTATCGTCCTGCAGAAATGGTTCAAGACTACGTTTGAGATCAGTCAAGGTTGCCAAACTTCCTGTTTCTGTTAAAATACTCATAATTATGTAACAATGTAACATTAAGAACAATTTACAGGGCTTAATGTCAATAACAAGACAGTAGCAAACGATTCAGGTTTTTCAATTAAGCATTTAACAGGCAGTTTTTTTCTACCAAAGGATAGACTGTGACCCTGCATTGGATTTGGGTAGTTATGGAAGGTACATATGGTTTTATTCTGTCCTTGTATAAAATAACATTTTGTAATTGTAGCATTGTGTACAGCAAAACTGGCATAAAACAAAGAAAGGGAAACTGATTTTTAACCACAAGCCATGCTGGTCTTTACTTAATTCATGAATACGAACAATGAGTTCTATTGATTAACCTGAGTACCACCTCTCTGCATCCCAAGTTAATAATGACATAGCAGGAGACTGTCAGATTAGAAGGATATTATTATTATTTAAATAAATATTCTCAAAATGAGGCAGAACACTCCAGAATTTTCAAAGAATAGACAAGGACCCCAGACTGGGTGTGGCCCCTACATTTTAACAATGCACAGATCAGGATCTTCATGATATATGTCCTTTCTCTGTGGTGCCCAGTTATTAATTAACTTGGCTGACACTCACATCCTGTACAGTTAACAATTTAGGTTTATTTTTATAGCAATATGCACAATTATTTTTAGATTCAGGTACTCTGTTTAAGGTTTTTGCTCAAAGGTGCAGCAGCAGTCAACAGCTTGCAGTCTGAGCCTGCAACCATAACCACAAGTCTAATGCCTTACCCATAACCGCAGGCAGCAGTATCAATTTATTTTTATATCTGTGTTAGGTGAATGCTCAGACTAGTTTGAATCGCTACCCCCAAACTTTTCATCTGGAATTAAAAATGCATTCGGCCGGAGGTGTGGAAACTGAGCTCATGCAAGGGCAGAGCCTGGAAGCACGATTTCAGGGCGGATTGGCCACAACCGCCAGCGTCAACAAGATTTTCACCGTCTCCGAGAGTAGGATGTACAGAGCAGAGCTCAACATGCAGGATGACTTCGGAGAACAGAGAGGCCCGCATACTCTTAGTGTACCTGTCACACTGGATGAGATGGCTGTTGCAGAGCCATGGGGAGTCCACGGTGACACATCACACAAGTTTTAAAACTTGAGGACGTCTGAATCTGTAGACTCAGTAAGAGGCTATGAGCGTTACAATAAGTGTTTCCAGGCTTGGTGTTTTCTTGCTAGCTCACTCAGTGATTTCTATTCACAGAACACAACCTTCTGGCTATTTATACTCTTAGTGCTTCTGTTGTTTGTCGTGGTGGGTCCCTGCTGATGGATCGAATAAATACTCACATCTCAGCCAGCCCTCAGTCTCCGTTTCCATGCAGTCTGTAGTTTGGCCTTCATGCTGACCTTTTGTTATGAACCAAAAAGAAAGTTTCGCTCAAACAACCTCAAGTCAAAGTGCTACTGACAAATGTGGTATCAAAAAAAAAAGAGATAGGTCCAACCCTTGCTTGAAAAATAGCAATAAGTTCATTTTTTACACATATAACAAGGATTAATGTCTTAAAAAGTGAATTTGCATTCATGGTTTACTGTTAAACCCTCTTATCTTTGTCTAAATAATTGTTTCACTATTTTAAAGTGAGGGTCACACCTCCATTTTTTCATTCACATTGTGTCTTTTGTCTGCTATGACTTTTGTCGTACCACTTCATGTCGTGTTTATGCTGGACATAGGCTTGCTGGAAGTGCCTGCTAAAACATTAAAATATGGAACATCCAATTTCATAGGTGCACTGAAGTCCTTGTCCTCAGCTCTACTTGTGAAACCTAACACAGGACTTGATTTGTTGCACTTGAATTGCATTTCATAACCTAGGCATCGGCAAGAGCAGTTATGGTATGTCATTATGCATCTCACACACTGTTCAGCTGACATAAGAGCTTAGGATGTATGCAGAAATTTTCAGTTAAGTCAGATTACACTTGAAACAAACCAATAAGGCTTCTTATTGTTGCTGTGTTGGGAATGCATTTTTAGTGTAAGCTGAAGGCTACATTGTGGAAAGAACTCATGCTGAGCTATGCTGTCTCATAGGTGCTTTCCCGTCTTCCCCGTTTATGTGCTCTTTGAAGTTTTTTATTATTTTTTTGAGCAGAAGAGATTGATGCGATTGGCTGAAAGGTGCTTTCTGTTCGAGGGTGAAGCATTGTATGTCCTAGAATTTGTTGGATATATATCAGAAGAAAACCCCACAGTGAAATTATTGTGAAGACAGCCTTGATAAAACACTTTGAAAGACATAAAAAAAGATCAACCTAATTAACAAGTCCCTCACCGCACAACGTGATGGCGCGTAGTTTCACATGCGTGTGGATGGATAATTGTGTAGCGTGAGTTAGTGCAGTTGGGCTACATTCACTTCCTGCATCCCAGCTCTGTTTTTCAGTGTGTGTAAGGTTTGGCAGATTTCTTTGTTCCTCAAGTGCTGTTCCGCTGCAAAAATATCAGAAGAACAGAAGGCAGAAGAACACATTGGAGAAAGATCTACATAATCGCACAGCCATCATTAGAATCAGTCGCCTTGCCTTCTTTGTTGTTGGTTTCCCTTCAAATCCCTTTTTCGAGGACTGTCAAACTTTTTCGACAAAATTTTATTCCCTTTGTGTCTGAGAATTCAGTACTTCGTTCCCTTTCCTGCTTTTAGCCCTCTTGGTTCGTGTAGTCTGTTTTAAAGGCAACTGAAGTAGGTTGTGAGACACAAAGAAAGACAGGTTCTCCCATATTGCTGTGTGCTGTTTTATTCAAAGACAGTGTAAGCCAGTAATGTTTATGTGATTTCTTCCACATCCTATGCTTCAGGCAGTAAAGGAGAGGTGACTGTCAGATCATATTTATTTAGCTTTATCCTTACACATAGGGCAAATGTACTTTTCCTCTCTATCTAAAAAGCCTAAAATCTTGAGGACATGGGCTCTTCTTGCAAACATTCATGCATGGCTCTCACTCACTTTCAATGAATACTTCTTTCTTGCTTGATATTTCACAATGCTGCTGTTCTGTTCATCGTTTGATATTTTTTAATTGCTGGAGTGAAGTGAAAAACATTAGTAACTGCTTCCTGTATGGGGGCAGCCATCAGGAGGCCTCCTGAACTTTTCCATTCATACTGGCAAGGGAATGCTGGGAAGGAGGGGTGGGGCTGCTCTCAGAGGACCGCCTTGGTCCACTGACCTCAGGCCCACTGAGGTTAACTTGTCCAGCTGTACAAACAGCGCCACCTTCAGTTCAGTCCCCTTGTGTTTGTTGTGTGTGTGTGTGTGTGTGGGGGGGGGTGGGGGGGGGTATGGATACATGCATTGATGTTTTGATGTGTACCTCTTAGTAACACCTGAATTTGCCTTGATCTTAAAGTAACGGTAAAGAATGCAAGGGATATGAACTGGCTGTACTATTTTCCTGTATGTTATTTTTCAATACAATACTGCCAGCTTCAGTTGAGAAATAAACGCATTATCCATCAACTGTGACATTGCCGCATAAGTACTTTCTCTTCCGTGGTTGGCCAGCCAGCAAGAAGTAGTCTGTGATGGTCGTGGTGGTCCTTTGCAGTTGTGACCGAAGGTTGTCAGCCATCTGTCAGAATTAGCAATGGCATTGCTTCGTTTACTTGTGACTTTCTCAATGGCTGCAGTGCAACTGCTCTAGATTGGGAACTGTCCCAGCTCCACTCTGTCACACCATGGCATATGGAAGGCATACGAGAGCTGGAAACTCTTATGGAGTTGACCCATCTAGCGATACTGCCTGGAGCCAAGTGGAAAGATAAGGAATGAACTGTACTGTGAGCCAGTATCCACTGTTTTCAGACATTATGCAGTTTAGTGTTTTATATTTATATTACTTTTAAGATCTTTATGCTGAAAGGAAAAGGGAAGGCAGACACAGGGGTGTTTACCAAATCCCGTTAGCTAGTTAGCATTCCCGGCACCCCCTGTGGCAATTCCTTAACTGCCTTTGAATTCAGGGTTTGTCTGCTACTTCATTAGAGGGGATGTGTGTGTCTGCATTATGCATTTAACCCTGTCGGGGTTTTCCGCTGGGCCTGGCTACATCGCCTCTGTAGCTGAACGTTTATGGCCTTGGCGAATAACCGCCACATTTGCAATGCTAACAAGACTGCGTCTGGTGTGCCACGCCCACCTCTGGATGTCTCATATACAGGTGGCTGATCTGAAATTAAACTGCCTTTGCATATTAAAATGTTTTCAAAGAACAAATTATTTAGTTTAAGGTGCCTTTACTTAACTACATTCTCCATGCAAATGAGCACCTAGAAACATGACTGACTTGCAGTGCAGCATCTATATTCTTAATAGAAGTCTGCTTTATGGCCAACACCTCAACAGATTTTCAAAACTATTTCAGCATTTACTAACTAATGGGACCTAAACATAAAATTTAGTACAGATTATGATGATTGAAAGAGTGCAGTGAAAGAAAGTAACAGATAAAGTCGCATGTTGTAGGGCTGCTTGTAATTTGCTCCCTCTTTTCCTGTCTTTTTTCATTTTCTTTCTGCTTCACCAGTGAACTTTTAAGCAAGCACTTTCACACTCTCAGAGATGTGCTGAAAGATATTCTTTTCCATTTTGAAGAATTTCCTCTTCCAGGAGCAGCGGGCCATCAAAATGGTAGGACAGCCAAGTCCGGAGGCTCGGTCCGGAGGCCTGGTCCAGAGGCTCGGTCCGGTAGTCAGATAGAGAGTGCATAACGACCCGGCTGTGTCAACACAGACACTGGTGCCATAGAGCGTCTACCTGATGAAATATGTATACGCAGCCAAAGCACCCAGATGTTGCACTTCCGTCTCATTTGCACCACAGCCAAAGGAACATTTCAGAAAAGATATTTAACAGCGCGCCCACTGTTTACCGTCTTCTCTCTTCAATGAGACTATGGAAGTATAAATTGGACTAGTAATTGTGAAACAGCTCTCAGTTTGACTTCTGCTGTTAGTCTCATCATTGATGTGAGGCAATCTGGTGAGTCATGCAGTCATTTGGCACTGAAAGAAATACAATGTACTTTTCTTTGAAGTGAAATTTGTTGAAAAAATACACCCTGCAAACCTAAGCAGCGCTTCCAATTGGTTTTGAACAATGGTATTGCTTGCATTCCCAAACTATAATAAATCACAGAAATACCCACGTTTGAGTAGAGGGTTTAAAATTTGCAGTGCCAGAATGTTAACAGTACAGGAAATTAAGTAAGACGGAATTTTAATTATACTGTATCCAGAACATACACATATATGTTTGTATTTTTTTCTTTTTTGCTGGAAATTTTTGTTTTTCACTATTTTTGGAAGGCCTTTTTTTACTAACTAGCCAAAAAATCATTTTTGGAAACAGTCTGTTCCTGATGAAAGGAGAAGTTAGAGGCTCTATATCCCTATGCTCTGTGGTTGAAAGGATTGTGAAACTTTTTTTGAGAGGACAGTCCTCTGGAGCTTCCATTGTGTGAAAGAGCCGCTGAAACAAAGTGCTGTATTCACATACAGGCTATGTATGGCATAGAGAACCTGGCCCTTAGCCCCAGCGCTCCCTTCGGTATCAGCTGAGGGAGCGAGAGCAGGAAGAGGCAGGCCCAGATGGCAGGAGGGGCCAGTAGGTGGGGGGTGGGGGGTGGGGGTGTGGGGCGAGGGGGAGGCACATCTCAGATGTGCATCTGTGTGTGTCGGTGTCAGCGCAGGGGCAGGTGGGAGATTTGTACTGAGCTGAAGAGAAATGGGATTTGGCAGCGATCTCTTGTAGGTGTTGTGATTTGTTGAGGCATTTCGTGGGTTTAACCAGGAAAAGAGAACGAGTTTATACTCTGGCTCCTGAGACTGTACATGAGATTGTCTGTCTTTTTAGGTGTCAAATGAGGACCCATTATAAGGCATTAGAAAGTCAATGTGTGACATCAAACTTGTTCAACTATGATTAGGGACTGGTTTAAAACAAGGCTCAGAGTTTCTTTTTGAGTACTTTCGTATGGCTGCAACCAGGCAGGGTTGTCACGGAAATGATCTGCCTTTTCTGCTCCAATATCTTCAAAAACAAATAAAAAAGATTGTCAACAAAAGAAATAAAGAAATGAGCAGGCATTCCCCCCGCATTCCAGTGGCTGTCAGTTTAGGCTGAAGGGTGTTTTTGTGATTTGAGGCTTACTTCCTCCAGGCAAACTATCTGTAGGTGTATCTAGCCATTTAAATGGAGAAGAACCAGAAATTAGGCCTGCAGGTTACTGAGAAACACAGTAACCCAAACTGTCTGCCCACACTGTGGCATGTGGTATTGAAATACTGTGTCGAAATCACCTTCCAGCTCCCGCTGCCACAGAGAAGCATTTAGACACTGTCTCAATTTCACATGACAGCGTATGGCAGGCCAATTTAATTTAGGTGGTGTTTCACCTACATAATGGTTGAACAGTAACAACATAGATCCGTATTTACAACCCATCTGTTGAAAACCATTTTCCTGCATTGGCAGATTTTGAATTTCTGGAGAGGAGGGATTACAAATTATGTTTCGTTTCGCCTTGGCACTGATGTAAGCTTTCATTTGGTTGTCATTTTCTATTGTTGTATTCTCCGTTGCAGTCATGACATCACCAGTTCTGTCATGCATTAGGGGCCTAACAGTGTTTTGGATGTCTGCGCTGTTTAGTCATGAAGTTTTAAAACATGTTTGTTTACGGTGCAGGATTATATTGCACAGTTATAGAAGCGTGTCTATTGCTTTCAACTTTAATTGAGACCACATTATTCTTCATAAAACGCTACAGTAACCTTGAAAGGTTTAGCTGGTCATATGAAAGTGGTTTAGCGTGTGAAGAAGAAAAAAAAGCAGACGCTAGTGTCAGCAGAACTGTGTCAAACACTCACCACAGATCCCTCAGATTAATTGAGCAATAATATTCCACTCCATTTTCTTTCAGGGGGTACGACCTGCATCACTAATGTAATTGTGTCTGGGCTCAGAACGGTCACGGCGGTCCCCGCAAAACATACTTATTTATACATTAACATGCAGAGGGTTTGATTTGAGCAAGTGCAGCGGGGCTTAACTGTGGCTGGAGATTGTTTTGGCTGGTTGAGAGGTGCCAAGGAGCCATGTTGTAGTTAAGAGCTGGGGATGGTGTGCTTTGTGGCCTGCTGTTTATTCAGCCTTACGATGGAGCCTCACATGTGTGCTATCTCGCTCCTTTCAAAGAGCACACACTGTAGTGCAAAGCCTCTCGTCATCCTGGCTACAGTAAGACCTTTGAGTTAACCTGATCACTGACCGTAATGAGAGCATTATGGCTGCCTGTGGTCAGAAAGCCACCCAGAATGTTCTGAGATGGAGCAGGAGTGGGGGGGCAGGAATGGGGGTGGTGGTGGGGGCAGGGCAAATGAACCCTAAAAACATGATGACAGTGAGGTAGCTGTTGATGACAACCCTGAAATGGAAATGCTCATAAATAAAACATATTTTTTTCATCTGCTCTTATTTATACAGCTGGATATTTGCATAAGCGATTCGGTTTACCTTGATCAAGGGTACGACGGCAGGGTCCCGCTGGGGGATGGGACCTGCAGACCTGGCAAACAGCCACTGCTGCACAGCACTCCCTGACTGTATCGATAAAGCGAAGAGGAATCGCTGAATGTGAAATAACGATTATGGTTCCTGGAAGGTATCCCAAATGAGGTGAAAAGGTCATCCGTTTGTTTTCAGTGGTCTTGCTTGTCTGTGGGTAATGTAAAGAAATGAAAACGGGTATTGAGAACGACGCAATGGAGAGCTTGGACCCAGCACCCGCATGTGTAAGTTTGCAGTGTGAGTTTTAGCACATTTAACTTTGTTACAGTTTGCATAAAGAAATGAGAACAGTATGCTCCAAGCTTGAATATGTCTAAGCTGGGGTAATGTGTTTTAATTTAGCGTTTTCGTTTCCCCCTCCGGCCCTCGTGTATGGTGAGACAGAATGTGTCAGCTGACGGAGGGACGGGAACACAAACAATGAGTTAAGCCTGGTCTAGCCCAGTCCCCACTGTCCTCAAGCACTAGGAGGGGGAGGACTGTGTACCAAAGAAAAAGAAACAGCAACATACTTTCCTTGTAATCATCATAATAAACTGTTGCGGAATGAATCGGCTTGTGTCTCTCCCAGTGGGACTTGGGGGATGGGCCTGAGTTTTTCACTTCTTCCTGCTGAAGTACCGCTAATGTATCTGTCTCTCCTTCTCTCACTCGCTCTCTCTGAACATCTGGTTCTTGATAAGATACACACGGGCGTAGATATTTTTAACAGTGGGAAACGGCTTCTTTTCGTATTTCCAGACTCTGTGCCATCGAAATGTGGTTTATTTATTAATTTTTTTTCCAAACCTTGCCTGAGATTTCTTTTGTTGCCTTCCCGCACTAAAAGAGACGTCGGAGACGTTTTCGATATGTAACGACGGCAAAGCAAGCGCTCTTAGTGATTCCGCGTCCCTATCCGATAATGGTGACAGACGCGCATGGCGCTGGAGATGTTATCCCTAAAACGAATGCCCTTCAAAAACGCGCACTCCTTGCTGTCGCGCCGCACGGCGGAAATTCTTTTCATTTGGCTGCTCTGCGGTTTGTGCGGTGCGAAGAGCAGAGATGTCATTGGGAGTGAGCGGTGAAAAGCTCTGTCATATGCCGGGTCTGGCAGTGAGCTGGAACAGTGGAGCTGAAGTTCATTAAGGAGAAAGGCACTGGAGTCAGTGGCAGAGCGCAGGGTTGGGGAGGGGGGAGATTGGCATTTTGGTGGGGGCTCGGAGGTGGGAGAAGGAAGTGCCATTTCATTTTAATGAGCCGCACATCCTCCCCAGCACAAAGGGCTGCCTCTCTGATACCCATCTTCCCTGCGTGTTTATCCGTCCTGAAGTTCGGCTCCACGCAGTGGGTTTTTGGGGGCTTTGATTTGCGTTTTTCTTCAGCGGAGTGTGACACATGGCGCACATGTGGGAGGGTTTTGGGGGGGAGGGAGGGAAGGACAGGGTGGGGGTGCGCTTATCCATAGGCTGAAGGGCAGGAAAAGATGTAGGCCCTTGAACCAGAACAGCATGTTTCCTCTCTCTGGTTTGCGGTGATACAGAGATTAGATACACAGGGAGGATGTTAAAAGTTGCATTTACTGGAGAATTGCCTGGTTCCCCACTCACAGCCGGTGGTTTGTAGAGTAGTAACTCCTGAGTCTTTCAGCACCAGTGCAGTCTGTTCCACGGTTGGTTTCAAACAGGAAAAAAAATTGTAGGCTCATACCAGACCACAGATTCATTCATGAACAGTCATATCTACAAGCTGTCAGGCAGCAGGGGGTGAGTTTACCACTTAGTCAGTGAAGGCTAGGCCTACACAGCTCCACACAGACACTCATTAGCGCTCTCTAGTTTGACACCATTACACATCATTCCCTTCCTGGTTTGATTGACTATTGTGAATTCCAGTTCAACGTAGCCTTGTGAGATAGCATTTAGCGTGCATAACTGTACGTTTTCCACATAGCCCACAATCCACTCCTGCCGTTTCTTTGCTAATTGCTGTTGTGAGGCGAGTTGTAAAACTGTAATTGTGTGGATTACTCCGAAAATCCCAACTTGGCTTTGGCGTCTCCCGTTATTTTCTCTGCCCTCAAAAACAAGGGAGGAGCAAACGGCGAGGTTGTTTTTGGTTCCCCCCGCCCCACAGCGCCCACTGTTATGTGTAAAGGCGTACGTGTAAATGTGTTTGCTTAGTAAAATACTGCATGGCGTCGGGCCAGGGATTTCCCAAGTCGCTGCTCAAGAGTCAGGGATCACAGTGACTTTTTTATTTTTTCATGCAATATTCATTGCACTTTTCTCTTTTTATAGACGAGACTTGTCCTCACTGTGCCGTAAATACCGTCTGAAAAATGATCCGTTTCAGATGACAGAGTTGGGCGGTTGTAAAAACAAGAGTGACAGTGGTGTAAATTAAAAGCGATATTTTTTTAAATTACACTTGTACTGATTTGTTCTTCACAGCTGTCTGGGGTAAAGGCTGAAGTGGGGCAGTAAGCGTTGTGGGTGGGGGCTCTGTCATGTCATGTCCTCGCTGACCCCCGATACCCCACACCACCCCACCCCATCCCCCCCCCCCGCCCCACCCAACCCCCTGACTGACTTCAGGGAGCGGTACCTCAGAGGAAGCGTTCATTTCATTTCAAAGTCAGAAACGGAGCAGCACTGGAGATTAAACGTGGGATCCGCGGGACCCTGCCGCCCCGTCTCGCAGTCTCACATGATGAAGTGGAATATTATACGCCCTTCATTTGCATGCACCCAATTAGCGCGTGTTCAGATCCGCTCCCTGTGATTGCTGACCGGGCAGCCGGGCCTGGTTCCTGTCTGAGCCCATGACGGCTATTAAAGCTGATGCAGGCTTAACTTCACTCTCACTTCCTTTTATTTCTCCTCTCATCCCCGTGTTGTTTTTGCAGCCTATGAGCTCCTCAGCAATTTGGTCCCATCACATTTTAACATGAATTCCAATTACAACAGATTAAATGTGTTTGATTCAATTTGTTTGATACGGCATTTCAAACAAAAGAAGAGGACGAATAAAGAATGTTTGTATGTCAGGGTAAAGCTGGTTTTGAGATGTCTTGATGCCTATCTAAACCATTTGGCTTTAAAACTTGCATAAACAAGTTTTTTTCCTCTGTTTTTTTTTTTTTTTTTTTGGGGGATGTCATTGTGAAAGGTGCAAATTTCCAAAATTATTCAACCAATGAGGTCCCTCAGCACTGGCCTGGAACATTCATTCTTTTTAATGACTTATTCATTTCCAATTTATTTCCTCAGCCTGCACCCTCATCCAGGATGACTAACAGAGATTACATTTTTACATATTACCTATTTTTCCAACAGAACTTTTACTGGAGCAATTCAGGTTAAGTACCTCGCTCAAGGGTCTGATGACAGTGTTCATATCAAGCTCGCGGCACTCTGGGAACCGAGCGCCGTTCCTTAATCAGTGCACCATTGCTGCCACTCATAAACTTATTCAAGCAAAATGCCCTTCTGAATTCCCACAATGTCATAAATTTATCATATAAGCGAGTGAAGTGTGGTGATGAGATTCTCCCCGTTGTGTTAACGGGATCAGGCTCCAGAATGCCAATGTTTTAGCCAAGAATCTCAGCTCTCTGCCTGCATCGCAGGTCAAACAGGACACTCACACTCCACCTGAGGGATGTGTTTGGCACTATTGGCATTGCGGATATTTTAGACTAGAGCATGTGGTCATGTATAAAAGGTGGAATGCTATATTTTAGCATGATAATGTGAGTTCAATCTATCACAAAATGAAACTGTACATTTGAAAAATGTATAGCTTAATTTAAACCTTGGTGTCCTGAAACACTTATATGGTCTTAGACATGTAAATAAATTAATACCTCAATAAAACTTGCATAATTCTGCTTGAATGCATTTTATGGCATGTGTAACTTTGAGTCAAAAAGTTTATATGTTGGTATGGTGTATATATTGTGTACAAACTGACTGCTACATCTAAAAGAGTGTATGTATAAGTCTAGTTTTCCATTAACTCAAAACCAAACAGACACCTCCTTGTTTAGGCTGATCTTTTTACATGGGCACATTTAAGCCAGCCAGCCCAGACACTGGTCTGCAGATGAGCTGCTGAATTAACCAGGTGTTAAATGTTTGAGTGAGAATTTGTGAAGAGGTCATGAATTAATGATTAGGAGCACAGGGCAGCTCAAATGGCCCAGCTGAGCGCCTGGTGTGCGTCTGTGGGGCTGGTTTTCCAGTGGGTGTGGGGAGGGAGACCCTGCTGTGATTCGGTCTGTCTCCACGGCCAATGCCAGGCTAGGTCAACAAGGGGAGGGGCCATGCTCGGCAGCTGCGTGACTCCGCCCCTGTGGGCGGACTGCTCCAGTGCCATTGGCCCGGAGCCTCTTCACCATGGAGGTGGAGTGGAGGTTTAATGAGAATTGAGCAGTGGACAATGACTTTGCTCACATTGCTGGACTGCCAGTGATTTTAAAAAAGTTGTTTTCCTCAGGGTTGAGTCAGTCAGTGAGTCAGTCAGTGAGACAGGGAGAGGGGTGGCTTGAGGCTGATTCTGCTCTACAAGGCCAAAAAAAAAAAAACCCAGCCATGACAGAAGGGCAGCACAGCAGTGTAATGGACGAGTGCCTAATCATTGGAAATGGATGTGGAATGAGATATTCAAGCACACTGCGGCCAGACGACCCTCCCTTTAATCAGCCACAGACTGGTGTTTCCACTCATTGCCCTTATTCTGCAATGAGTAGGTGGACTCCCAGCCTCAGAGAGCCCCCCTGCAAGGCAGACACTGCCATCAGCCCACAGATTAATCATCTCTCAGAGGGGAGGGGGCTGAGTGTGTATGACGGGGCTGAATTAGGATTCACACACCCCCCCACTCCCCCCCTCGGCCTGAGGAACAGATCGTAGTGATTTAAACAAAGTGACATTTGAAAGCCCCTGCAAAGCTCTGCTGTACCACCTTTCACTGCTGTTAGCAAAATGGTGGTGCAGTGAAAGTGGTGATTAAACATGTAATCGATTTCAGCTCACTGAGGACAGTCCCTGCTTTCAAGCAGTGCTGTGTTTCAAGGAGGAAGCATTTGCCATCTACATTTTTATGGTCATATTTTCAATAATATTTCCCAGATTACCTGGATTCATTCCTTCCCTTTGGAAACATGGTATCCAAAACATACTTATGAATGGAAGTGTCTTTTTTATTTGCAGTTCTCAAATAATATTTTATATTAATTCTTTAAACAACTTCATAACAAATTCATAATTCTGAGCTCAATGAGTCTATGGGGACATGTTTGAACTTGCCTGCCAATTTCAGTAAGTCACCAAAAGCAGGAGGTGCTAGTCTCAGCTCTCAGTCTTGATCCAAAGTATCTCAGTAATTTCACCATATCTTGTCTTTGCAAGCATTTTAGAATGAATATACTGCTTGCTCCTATAGAGCAGCACAGAAGCCAAAGTCTCTTTGTATGTGCTTTGTGTTTGACAGTTTTTCATGCCCTGGCAAAGCATTTGAAGTCAGCGCTGTGAGTCGCGTGTAGCCCTTGTGCTATGTGGAGATACACTGATTTTGAGCCATTGACAGCTTGCTGTGCTGAGACCGCCGTCGCAGCTGGTGATGGCGCAGGCCGTGGAATAACCTTATCAGCCAGAGACACATTTGAAAGCCATTACGGAGCATGTCGCTGGTTAACTGCATGGAGGCTTTGCCCTCCACATTGATCCGCCATTAGAAAGTGCTGAAACGGGCTGTGTTTTGAGGAGTCAGCATAACTGAGAGGGGAGCCGGTTTGTGGCTGGTGTTTTACAGAACAGCTACTCTGCAGGGGTAAATCTGTTTTATTTGGGGCTGGGAACAGCCTATTAGCATATACAGTACCTCTCCCTTCCTGGGTGATGCTGTTATAGACATGTATGCAATGGCCTGTGGAGCTGTGACCACAGCATGGGCGTTATCAGGATTTGCCCTCAGGCTGTCAGGGATATTGGTGCACAGAGATGTAATGCTTTAGCTAGATATCCTACCTAAGCCTCTATGAACTGAGCTGAAGAACAGACTTCAGTTACATCCAAAATATTTGTTCCTGGGTTTCTTTTAACTCAAGGATACTGACCTTATTGGTGCACAAAACAATCATTTTATTACATAAATTTGTAGGAGGACCTCCTTTATGAAAAGCAGTTTGTTGTTTCATGAAAAAATAAAAAAGGCTGATATGTTTTTCCTCTCAGGTTCTGTTTCACTTAGGAAGTTTTGGGATTGTGCAAGCCCCATTGAAGAGGTATTTTCTGAAAAATGCCCAGCTCTGAGGTACATGCTGATTTAGTTTAAAACCTTCAAGTGAAGCCATAATTTTCTCCAGACTCTGACATCACCGCAGACGAGTGGGATGATAACTCATGGGCAGAAATCCCCCGTTAAAAAGGAGACTGGGGCAAGGTGGGATCATGAGCTTGTGCCTTGGTTGAGTCATGAGGGGCCTTCCAAATGGCCTCATCTCTCAGCTCAGAACCCCTGAGACACTTCTGGGAACTCCCAATAAAAGCACTGGAGCGAGAGTATCAGGTGACCCACAAAGATATTGGAGTCGTTTGTCCTTCAGAAACACAGTCAACGGGCTTTCCTGAACATGACTTGTGTGCACTCTGTTCTCCAGGCAAAATCATTTGAGGCAGGCCATATCCTCAAATGTCTTTCTATTCTTCATGGCCTTGCTCTTGCAGAGTAAATGAGCATAAATCAATAGCTATGCTTTTTGCCAGAGCTTCAACTAATATATTGTAGAACAATGCAGTGATCATGATTCTGGAGCAGTAACTGGTAGAGAAGGTCAAATAAGCTCAAATTCTGTCCTTCTCAAAGCTTCATAGATTTCAAACGATCTTCTGTCATCTCCCTTCCCTATGCTTATGAAGTTTAATTTCATGCCCTGGGGAACAAGGAATGTCCTCGCCTTCCTCCTAATTTAAGTCTCATACATTTGCTGTAGTTTATGTCAAAAATTCCTCAAAGCCAAAGCAAAGATTTTTTTCTCTTTTTTTGAACTGTCAAAATGTTATATATGCAGAAAGTGCATTGTGGTTCATATGAGATCAAAAGACATTTTGTTTTTGATGAGGTTGGGCCTCGTTACTTTGACTGAAACGGTTTTCAGTATCAAAAAGAGCATGCTGATGAAAGCTACAATCAAAAACCATCCAGTATACATAAAGACATTTGAATGTGATATCATACATTGCGTAATGCAACAGTTGTTTTGTGTGAAGGTTTCTACACCTTTACAAGCACAATGTTCATGTATGGTACGGTACCGTGATCTGGCCCCACTACAGTACAGTGCCTCCACTGTCTGAGCCATTTGGGGGCCCCTAAATGTGCTTCCTTATAGTTTTACCATTGATTCAATTTATGTAATTCTGGGAAAATCAGGTTTCAGAGATACACATTGCTCAGAATCAAAACCAGTGAATACATAAAGATTTTTGTGTGGGAGATAAAATACGACCCAAGCAAAAATGATTTTGAGCACAGACGTCTCAATTATTCATGAGACCTGAAAAAGATCTGCATAGTATTCATCCCCAGTATTGGTATAATAATTTACATCAACATCCATATGAGTTTTTCTTGTCTAAGAAAGAGTAAGTCTTTAATAAAATTTGTATAAAATTTATACCCTTTATACCCTATTTAGCTGAAGTCAAGGCAATGACACCACATTGAAATTTCATAAAACAAGGCAATATAGTATAAATAGAAGCATGGTGATAAAATGGCTGGTATATACAACATTACTGATCACAACAGAATGTCCTTAAAAAAAACTTAAAACGAGCACTCATTGATGTGGAAGATGATGAAACTGTGGAATTTGAAATCCACCCCGTTCTCCAAACCGACTCTGAATTCTCGCCTCCTAGATGAGTCATCTCATGTTGGAGGTCAGTCAACAGCTGATTGACAGAGATTCTGTCATTTCTCTTTTTTTATTTGTACAGCGTAGCAAAGCCGAGGGTCATGTCCTTCAGGCTGTGGTGGCCCCTCGGCTGAGTAAACAAAGCAAAACTGCACTTAGTTTCACTGTATTTCTCTCCCCAGGCTATAGTGGATGAAACAGGAAGTGGGCAGGAAATTCAGGGATCACAAAGGATCCTCTGGATTTACCCTTAGTTATGGTTTTCCAATAAATACATGTAACATGTGTATATATGTGTCCCAAACAAAATAGCTATGTATTACTTTCAGTATGAATTTATAGAAAATGAGAAAGTGGGAAACTGAAGTAAGGGTGCTGAAAGGGCATCCTTTCAGAACTAGAGACTCAGTGGTGCTCATAAGTAGTGATTGGGGAGGCCATGGAACATGTTTCATGCCATTCTGGTGTCCATGAAGCCACTCTAGAATCTCTTTAGCTGTGTCTCGGGAAGCGTTACCATCTTAGAGCATGGGAAGACCTTGAGGAAACAATGTTTGACCCATGTAAAATGGCTCTATATTTGCATTTTGTGAGCACAGTCGGCTCCAGAATTAATGGCAACCTTGGTTAGACGAACAAAATAAACAATATGGATAATGAGCTGTATTTTATGCTCAAACAATATATGAAAAATCAGAGGGGGTGAGGTGGGGACATTGGTTGATTTCTGATGGAATAACATAGACATATATTCTTGTTTGTTTACTGTTCTTAATTCCTTTACGTTATATGAATGAAGATGCTATTTTTCATTCATTAACAGACAGATTATAAAATTAATTGGTTAAGTAATGACAGCTCCTGTTGGAGGGCACAAAACAAAGCTAATGAGGTGTCCCTTCTAATGAGCTGTTTACTCATTTTTAAGATCACTGCTGGAAGGGAAGTGGAATGTAAATGATTCTTGTGTTTGAATGGGGAGTGAATTCAGATAGAAGCATTTGCAAGATAATTATACTCAGTGGTATTTTAGCCCTGTTGTGTCTTAATGCTTTCAGGGATTTTTTTCATTATTGATAACGAAACCGGGCATGCATAAAGAACATGAATTATGCTCAGCACAATGTGCCATAAATACAAAGAGTTCCTTTTCTGAGGCATCCTGAATAGTGTGGCCTCATATCTCATATTAATGCCATGAAATATTTCAGTGATAGCAGTTTAGAAACAGATATAAGAAACTAGTATGCTACCTGTTGTACTTTCAAACACTGAGCACATCCCAGAGTGCTTTGTGTTCATATCATATTGGTTTCATGCGGTGATGGCATATTGTTGAATGTTTAATGTTTCACATACTTGAGAATGCATTTGTGAGTTTGCATGTGAAGCCAGATAAAGGCATTCACGGTCCCGTGTGCTCGTCGCTCTGTCAGGTGTTTGCCCTCCTGCTCCACTGGTGCCAGAGTCAAGCAGGTTTCCCAGCTCTTTGTAAACGGCTAACAATCCCTCGACTGGGAATAGTGGTGTAATTGGGTCAGTGAAGGCTGTAATTAGTTGTGTCAAGCACTTAAATAAGTGCTCAAGTGGCAGAGAACCCCGCTGCACACTTCCAGGACACACTTGGCTGAGAGAATAATGACCCTGACGGTATTTTGTGTTGTACTGCCTGCCTTTTGGCTGTCAAAAAAAAAAACATTAAATGTCAGCTGTGATTGCTGGTCAACAACATAAATAAAAAGGAGTAATTTCCAGGTTTCCTGAGGCCCAGGGCTGAAGACAGATACACAAGGGGGAAAAGATTTTTGAGTATGATTCTTTCAGAAAACAATAAATGGATAGTTTTGTCCGAGTTGGTATGTCCTTTTTGGTGAGCTATCATATGGATCTGTATGTGTAATGTGCTTACTATGCAAGTGTATTATCTTACGACCAAAATACTGTCAAAAATCTGTCATCTCAATGGAATGCAGCGAAACAATGTTTGATAAATTGCATTATGAGGTACATTTTATTAGTGTCCGTCCTGACTGCCACAGAACATACAGAGCAGGACATCCAGAGACTGCAGTGGTCCATGGACTGCAGTCGGAGCTGAAAACCTGTTCAGACATGTGTTTCTCAATTTTGTTTGCTCAGTTATTTTGTTTCTTAAACACAGATGGTTTCCAAATGAGTTTTCCATCTGTCAGTGTGGTGGATGGCTTCAAAAAGTATAAACGGTACCAAAAATGTGTACATTCAATGTACAAACAGATTGATGGTTTGTATGTTGTAATGAGCTTGGATATGTTTTTTCCTTTGCGTCCATTAGAATTCTACTGCTGTTACAAAATTACGATTACTGAAACAAGCACTTACTACCAGTATATCACTACTGCAAATAATAACAGGTTATCATCATCTCTCACTATTAGTATATAATTTTGTTTTGTATACTATTCAGAATGACTGCAGGCATGCTTCTGTTTCCATATATAAACAGCTAGTAGCACTATTGACTATGGCTTGACCTGGTGGACAAAAATTACATCCTCACTGCCATTTCATTCGAACCACAGTAATGAACAATACTGAAATTCCCAGCTTTGCCTGGTCTGTCTGTTAAGACTGCAGGAGACCTCAAAGACTCTCTCCTGACAGCACGTTTTACAAGAGGGCTCGAGGTACAATGTTTTTTTTCCCCCACTCCATCCACTGCGGAACCCTGTCGTATTAATAGGCTAATTGGTGCTTGTGATGTCATAATCGGCAAATCCTGTCTGATTCTGTAGGATCTGTCAGGTTCTCTGCGGGCCTCCTGCCTCTTGCTTAATCAGCCCTGACCCTATTAGTAATGAGTGCCTCATTGTTAGCAGTGGGCACTATCATTTCATGGGAACAAAAATCTTCATTGTCTTTGTGCTTTCCCCTGGCTGTCACTGTGGTAATCTCGGCCGTGAAGCCGTCCATAGGATTTCCATAATCCAGATTTTGAATTAACGACACGCTAATCCCAACATTTTTGACCTCTGTGGAGGGGAAACAAGCCTATGTTGTGTTCTTGGTGTTCTCATTTCCTTTCTGTAATGTATAAGCTTTATGACCTCTGTGCAGGACGCATGTATACTGGATTTGAGCTCTACGGACAGTGCTTCACCTCATATTTAATCTCCTACTAAAGGAAAGCGGTTATGTTCTGTTGTCCATGAAACAGCAACCCTAGAGATATGTCCACCAGTGGAGATAATGTATGTATTATAGATGTTTTTTCCACAGAAGATTGAATTGAATCAGAATAACTGCTGAGTACAATCATTGTATGGCCTGTTTTCTCTCCTGAACAAAAAATAAAACTGCAAGAACGCAGCGTGTTCACCGGAGCGCGAAATGCATTTGTGAATAAATCACAGTGATGCAAAAAAAGTGCACTGCTCCGCTCTGCCAGGGGATGCTGATCTCTGATCAGTACAAAGAGGAGCAGCGGAGGACCAAGGCACTGCCGTGGGCCGGGCACAATACCCCACACCTTCCCGCCTTCTTATTGGTTATACCCAGCCAGAAAAGCATGTGGGTCTTTGTTTACACTGATTCCACCCACCTCCCCTTACACTCGGCTATGATCTGGCTAACGGTGGCATGTTCTGCTCGCATGCGCTCCGAGCGTGGCTCTGCTTCTGAGCGAAGATAAAGATCCAGAAGGGAGCATCGCGTTCTGTGATTAATCCCCTAAACGGAAAGAGAGAGAGGAGAGAAAGACGCATTTGAACGTTTGAACAAATGAAACATACGCCATGGAATGCAGTCATCCTGAATAGGCAGTGTCCAACACAGGATATTCTGAAGGCAAGTAAAACAACTAGTCTGACTAGTGCGAGGGAGTCAAGCAAGCAAATCCATCATGGAACAACCTTCAGGGAAGACATCAAAAAATTTTTGAATTAACAGAAAAAACACACTGGGTGTGTTCAGAAACACCTCTTGTATTTTTAGAGATGGCCAAGATATCAGTGCGGAAATCTCTTTTAAAAGTGCAAGGCAAGCCCTTTTTCTAAATATGAAATGGTGCTGGTTTGGCTGTTGTCAGTATCAGTTGAGTACACTGATACATGAGCCTTATTTGAAAAATGAAATACAGTTTCAGCTATATAAATATGCATTCCTGCTTTCTGTTCTCAGTTGCAGAACGAAAAGGCTTGAATTACATTGTGGAGCCTGACACTGTCTGATTTTAAACTGTCCATTTACAGCACAGTTACACTGAATGGGAGTCAGTCAGTATTTGTCCTGGCTCACAACGAAATGCAAGTGCTCATTTTACCTTCAGTGACACAGTTTGTTGGGTTCAGCAATCAGCCAGACTGTTCGTCTAGAGGAAAAGCATAACACTCTTATTCAGTTGTAACAAAAAGTGGACTGATGTTGACAAATGTTTATTGAATTCTGTCCATTATGTTCTTTTCCAGTCATGTTTGACCCAAGACCCTTGACAATAGTGGTTATATATTTTGAAGACCAGCGCATGGGCTCCAGTTGGCTGTTTGTTTTCATAACAACAGAGCCTGTGGTCAACTGTGTTTTCCTCAGAGAATGATCTCTAGAAAAACCTGTGATGTAACGGGGCAGGACATGGAGAAAGCATGGAGGACCACAGGGGTGCAGTCAATCGCCAATCCCCTATTTAGACTAGAAGCTGCAAATGTGAAGCAAAAATAGGAATTAGATATGTATAGTTGTTGCATCAGCATTTTTGGAAAGTGGACATTACATTCTGCAATATGCAGTTCTTCTGTAAAACTTAAAAAATGGATTGTAAGCAAAAAGTGTTTTTTTATGATTTAGCGATTGCAGTTGTTTCACGTATTACTTGTTTTAATTGTGTTCGTGAGTATTCAAATATTTATGACAATATCCATTTCTAAGTGCGGTCAGATGTATGTCCTGAGAGTGAGAACTGAACATAATGAGGCCTTTGAGTTATCATACAACAGGAGAGATGTAATTCACATATAGTAATGAGTAATGGTTGAGGTTCATTACTCATTTATTGTTGGTAATGGAGTCACGAGTTTGATAGGCTTGACCCATTTTGTCATTTAGACAGGGGAGAACCCAAGAGTGAGCACTAGAGGGGACCTGAATCAGCTATGTTAATGTCGATGAAGCAATAAATTAAGTCCTCTGGCAACTCGGGATGAGGTGGGTGAACAGCTACCTCTCGGTCGTGTGGGTCACGATTTGGCAGACGCTCAGGGGAGGCAGGGGGGACGATGGGCCGAACACACAATACATGGCCTCCGCACAAAAGAGACGTGAAATCAGGCCCCACTGTCCTCTCGCCTTTTCACACGCGACAGACGGCAGGGGCGGCAGGGGCGGGCGGTTGGCCATCCCTGTGAAGGCTCTGATTGTGTGCAGACCTCATGAATGTATTGGGGTGTGTTCTCTGGGAGGAGCGATGGAGAAGATGAGGGACATGAAATGGGGCTGCGGCCAAACACAAAACCCATGGGCAGCACTGTACCATTTCATAGCTGAGACCCAAATCTTACCTCAAATATTGCATAAAATCACCCTTTTCATTTTTGCAAAGTTATCCGTTATACTGATACATTAAAAACACTCTCAAACCATCGCTGTTTCCTATATTATGTTTAATATAATGAATAGATATACTGTGCTGATGCATATCTGGTAAGGTAATACCCCATTATGGACCATATGTATAGACTGCATGTTGAGAAGTGACACTAATCAATTTAGAATGAAAGGATCATGATGTTAAGCTTCCCACAGACCGCATTTGAAAAGCATAACAGTTTATACATATTATATTTCAGCATAATCTTCACAGACGATAACATAGTTGTTCCTGCCAAGTTCCAGCTTTGACATTCCCTCGTTGTAGCACTTTCTGTGCTCACCCACCCTTTGCAGAAAGCACTTGATTATCCTTGGCAGAAACTCTTCCACGTGAGATTTGAGCTTGGGGAGATATGAATTGAATGGTGCCAGATCGCAGATATAAGAGCTATTGGAGATACATTTCCTGATGGTATTAACAAAGCTGGGGTTCTGTTTTTCCATTGTCACCATCTTCAGTGGTTATTCTGAATATAAATAAAGACTCAAGTCAGTTATAAGCTGCTGAAATCTAAAGTATAATGCAAGGTGCAAAAGACCTGATAATATCACGCTTTTCAAAGTGGATCATTTTTTGTGTTGTGTGGCACCATGATTTTTGTGGAAAAAAAAGTATAATTGGCAGAATATTTTGTAGCTGAAATTTCCTCACCTGTTTGGTTTAACCAGACACCCACTGTCCCCAACCCCCTTTCAACATAATGGTAAACCCAACACTCGCCTCAGATTTCAAAATGTGTAGTCGAAGTGCCGACCCTTTCCATGTGACACATATATTGACACATTGTATTTCACACTAGCATGCTGGACACGCAAGGCATTTGCTAATCTTGTGTGTAGCTTTCATGTCCTCTGTGAGTATGACTGGGCTGTCTTT
Source organism: Albula goreensis (assembly GCA_022829145.1). Taxonomy (NCBI): domain Eukaryota; kingdom Metazoa; phylum Chordata; class Actinopteri; order Albuliformes; family Albulidae; genus Albula; species Albula goreensis. Next base: position 18,569,478 of record CM040759.1, read on the forward strand.
TTCCACTTACATGTTTACACAAACGTTTCCTGAAGGAGGTCTGAAGCAGGCTGCGTTTTTCTGTGTTTGATCGGCAGATTATTGAAATTATCGATACAGGAAGGGGGATCTGAACCAGGACCCGCCTGTCTTTAGATCGGCCCTGCTGATACCTTTGATGCGGGAAGGCTTAGCATGAAAGAAAAGGGTCAGCAGCTTCTGCAGAGAGATCTCCTGTGCAGCAATGCACCGTGAAACAGTGAGGTAACTTTTTCCAGCGTCTCATACATATCCATGTAGCTTTGAGCCTTAGCCTGCATGTCTGAGAACTGAGGAACATGCCCCATGTGGCATTCATACTTCCTCTTTCTTCCCAGCTAGGCGTGAAGTGTGTAGTTGGTTTTGGTTCAGACCAGGGGTTTGCTTGTGTGTGTGAGAGAGTTTGTGAGAGTGTGTGTGTTTGTGTGTATGTGTGTGCAAGTGTGTGAAAGTTATTTGTCCAGAAACCGGCTTTAAGTCCTTTAAGGAAGTCTTTTCACTGACTGAAACAGTTTTTTGGTACATTCTGAGGGCTGTAAGATTCTGGGGCTGCTCTAGCAGCTCTGCAGCTATGGACCAGTGAACTTCCCTGTGTTTCAGGCAGATGGGACCGAGGCACACCCGCCAGTAAATCTTGGTAATATCATAGGACCGCACTGCAGCCAGGCCAGCTCCATCTGTTTCACTGAGCTTGAGCACTGAAGGGTTTTCCTCTCTTATTTCAAATTTCATATCATTTAACCTTCAGTCAAATTAGCCATCCCTGCATATTACTGTAATCTTTCATGTTTGGTCAAAATATCTGGCTATGAGTTTACATATTGCTGTCATATTTTGTGAGTTTAGGTGAAAATAGCACTCGCATTTGTGTGAGTGCACCCAAATCCCTTCTGAAATGAGAAAGTTCTTGGGAAGTGGGTGGGATTTGCTTTGGTGATTGGGGGATAACCGGCTTTCCGAATACTCTTTTGCTGCTCCACTTCGCTTCACTGCATTGCAGAGTTCTCACAGGCTGACTGAGATTAAACTTCTCCCTGCCGTCCTGACCAGGAAGTGACCTCATTCATCTCCCTTCCTCCTTTTTGGACTAAGTGTCCTCTGAATCAGCTTTGAACAATGACTAAGGCGAAAGGTGCGTGTTGACCAACAGCTGAGCACTTTATTTCCTGGATTACAGGTATGGGTTGAATTTCTTTAACCGTACAGCACAATATTGTTGTATCATATTGGAGTTATCATACAGCAGTAATTCTTAATATTACTTAATATTAACTGACATTCTAGAGAGAACAAAGCCAAGACCAGCGTTCCATACCTATGTTCTTTAGCTGTGCAACTGGAGAGTTTTGGTGTTTGTCTGAAATTCTGTCTCTGTAGTGTGGACAGGGCTTTCAAATCATCATATGGTTTCCAAGGACTCCGGGGGAGTGCTTTTGAAGGCATTTTCCCAGCATGCTGTGTGAGAGTCCCTTGCCTGGGCAGATTCCTGTTCCTGGGTCCCGTTGCTGTGTTACATCTTCAGGCTAACAGTACCAGAGCACAGATGGCTTGAGCTTACATACATTGTAGAGATATCTTACATGTGTTCCACTTGCTGTGCCACCATTACATCCTACTTACTGCATAGTTTACAGATTATGCTTGCCTTAGGTGCTCGTATGTTTTCCACTAATCTTTGATTACCATCAACCATCACCCAGAGGGGAGATGTGCTGTGTACTGGAGATACTTAGCCTACTCTCAAAAACGCTCAATAAACTGTCTCCAAACACATTGGTCTTACAGTTATTGTGCTAGTCAAAGTCAGGATGAATTGCTGAAAGTAATGGAAGTACTCCTTTCCTGGAGATCGGCCTTGTCCATGTTGCCTGTGTGTGTGTGTGTGTGTGTGTGTGTGCGTGTGTAAAATCTTGGTGGCCTGACTCTGAATGTGTGAAGTCTTTCTGCCTCTGAGCTCTCTGGTATCCCAGCAAGCCCTGCCCGCTGTGGGGTACTCGTAAACTGCGCTGGGAGCAGCCCACTCAGCTGTTTCTGCACGGAGTGGAGGATGGAAGATGGACAGATAAGGCCTCACGTTTGGTTCCCGGCCAAAAACACGCTCATTCAGAGTCCCCCCCCTAAGGGCCCACCCCGCCCAGCGTAATAACTTTTCTCGGTATGAAAAAGATTTGCTGGAGCTTGAGCTGTGTTGGGGAGCTCTAACTGCGGGGCCATTACTTTGAAACGCTCATTCCTGAGTAAAGGGAAGCCACAGTGGGCTTGCGCGGAAGCGGGGCCTCTTACTTGGCTTTTATAGTCTATTATGGGCCTATCCGTTCTGCTGTGCTGATGGAATCCAGGATTATTCTCCCCCAGTGTTTCATCTCTGTGAGTTGCCTGAATAGCTGCACCTAGAAGGGACCGGAGAGGCCTCAGTACACAAACGGAAATCAATAGCAGTCGTATTTGAGGCATGTTGTGCAGTGGATGTGGCGGGTTGACACAGGGCGGTCCCCAAGCTGCTGCTTTGTTTGTCTCAAGAGTACTTCCTCTTACCACCTGCGATGGGAACCACTACCTCCAACTGTCTCTCATTACCACTCCACAGGCCGCTATTGATTCCGGGACATGGCTGTTTTTTTTTCAAATTTGACGCTAGTGACTTTCATACACCCCATTTTGTCACACCCTCAGCTTTCTCTGTTGTGCAGGAAAACATTTCATTGCACATGTTGTCAACAAGCTTGGATCTCTTGAATATTTCAGTTGGATTGTAACTATGGGGAAGCACACTTTCATAGCTGTTTGAATATATCATGTAGATGCCTACGGTTACAGCAACAGGTAGTTGGCAAGGAGTGACTGAGTCAGTATTGGATTCGTTGCACTTAGTGATTTATATTTAAATTTGTATTTCACGCTTTGTGTTGCCGTAGGATATTTGGGTGCTTTGTGTAGTAGAATGCTTGCCCACTTGCTCATTGGCTGTTTTTGCTCTGATCCCCTCTAAAGCTAACACTGTTCTGAACCATACTTATGGTCTTGCTGTTTCCCAGAGCAAGGGCGGCTGCCACATGAATAAATAATATTGATAACAGTGATGATAATATGAAACAAAACACTGAAGCCATTATTTAATGAGTGTTTTTGCACTCTATGAATTTTCAGATTTTTTTGATAACACTACAAAGGCCAGGTTGGATGCCAGGGTGATTTTATCGTACTGCTTGCTTGTTCTGGCGACGGGCCACCCGCCAATGCTCGACCTTTGGTCAGCACAGGGCGTGATACGGTAGTCGAGCTCCAGGAAGCTGATTTTCATTCCCTTGGGTCTTCAGCGAGAGTAGACAGCACCGCTGTTCCCTGAGTTACAGCCATTAATTTTTTTTTATTGCAGTCCGAAACCTTTGTTAAAAAACTGGATCAATTATTAAGTTTAATTACCCTTATATGATGTTTAGTCAAGATACTTCAGTGCTGCATATTTCATGACCAGGAGCTAACTTTTGGGATAAAACACACCTCTGGTTTCAGCTAAATACACTTTTCTATTCCAGTTCTTTAGTGATGTTTGGCAAGATTTTAAATTTCTATTATATTACAGAAACCCAAATTATGATGTATTAATGCATATTTTTGTCCCTGCCTCTCTCATTTATTTCATCTTTGGGCTGAGGTTTAAGTGACGAGACTCGACTGTCTCTTCACGCATTTCCCAGCAAGCACCATGTATCACAGTATGACAGCATTGCTCTGCTGCTGGAGTCCCCGTTCCTGCTTCACCAGCTGCAGCGCAGTCCCTATGTGCACACAGACGCTGCATCGCTTTTTAATTTACTTTTGTATTACTTCACTCATTGATGCGGTTGTAAATGTTTAATACGTCCGTGCTGGCCTCATTTGATTAGCCGAGCTGCGAGGCGTGAGCGAGGGGGAGTGGCGGCGAGAGCGTGTTTTCTGACGCAGTATAAAGCGACCCTCCAGGGGCGTCCGTGCAGACGCAGTGTCAGGTAGTAAATCGCTGACGCCGCGCTGCCGGACGGGCCCTCCTCGGCTTCACCTTCCATTCGAGTGACGCCAGCGCAAACGTCCTTCGTGCGGGGCGGCCATAGAGGGCAGAGCACGTTCCCGGTGCCCTCTGGATAGAGGAAACAGGATCCTGTTTTCACAGCTTTGCCTTTTATCACTGTGTTCTGGAGCTGATCCCCTTAGCTCAAAGTCATAGGGTCCTGTCTGACATTTAATTCAAAATGTAGTCATTACCACAGGAATGCTCTTTGTTGTGTCGTTTTTGCTATAAAAGAGATTGAACGCCGCAAGTTTTTAAACATGTTGAAACTAAACACAGATGTCACAGAAAGCATTGCTAAAACACAACACATAAAAGTTCTAAAGCTTGGATATCTCAAATCTGTACCATCTGCAGATAGACCCTGGGACTAAGTTTCCAAGATGTTTTTGTTTCTTCTGATAAGGTGAGTGTATGAAGTTTTAATGTGGATTTTCCAGCAGAGGTGAGCTCTCCGAGCCCCACCAAAGAGACTCCAGCTTCATGCTTCTCGCCAGCCTTGTTCTACATGGGATCATGGGATATGTACCAGATAGGCATCCAAGGATGGGGCATTGAACAGGGAACTGAATTTGTAAGTAGAGGGTTTCAGGCTATTTCTTGAGTCAGGCACTGCTATCATATCCTTGGCAAAGGTATTTCACTTCAGTTATAAGCCAGTTGTTTGTATTGACAGTATGTACTGTAGAATGTGAGTTATGTAACTTACCTTGGCTGAGTGACTCTGCCGGACCAGCATGTGTGCATATATGGGTGAATGTGCCTGTGTGTATGTGTGTGAGTACAGGTATGTGTGTATGTGTGTATGTGTGTTTGTGTGTGTATGCGTGTGTGTGTGTGTTTGTGTGTGTGTGTGTCTGTGTGCGTGTGTGTGTAAGAGTACAGTAAGTGTGATCCCTCTGTACAGAGCCTGTATCCTAGAGACAGCGAGCCTGTCGACCCTGATCCATCTGTATACAGCACAGCTGGGAGGCTCTGTCCTGAGATCAGTGCCAGAGCAGTGCCCTGCTCTATACAGAGCACCGTGCTGCACCAGCTCCCCTACTCCACTGAGTCACCGTTTGGATGCGGATCAGAAGCCTATTACGTTATCTGGTAACCCCAGGTGCAGATACCACAATACCAGCCAATGCTCTGACGGGCCCTGTGTTTCCCAATTAATGTACAGCCTGAAAACACTGCCATGCGAATTGGCCAGCTGTCTGCAGTGGCAAAGGTCAAAAGAAAATTGGCTTAAGTTGTCATTACCTGGTCCAAATGCCAGCCACCACACATGTTATTAGTTCAACAGTGCCGTTATACTCCTGCTTTTCAGTTTTTAATATGATTTCATTTTTACTCAGTGACGACTGAATTAACATGGAGACATATTGAATGATTTCAGTAGAAGAGATATGCCTTTCCTTTACTCTGGGATTAAGTACTTCACAGTTTTCAATTCAGTTTGTAATGCAATTTAATGACAGTGAAATAGAGATACCAGGAGATCTATTGGTACAATGCCCTGATGGTGATTCAGAGAAAACGTTTAGAGCAGTGACATAAAAGAGAAGTGTAAGAGAAGCAACATAACAACTGCAGTCCCTCTTCACAATCAAAGTTTATTGCAGCTTCCTCATCTTCAGGATATGTGACCATTTGCCTGTGGACACATAATCACCCTCTCTTTTATGTAAGGCAGATCCGGGACTTTCCTGGCTCTACCTTTGCCGAGAAGTCCCCCCTTTCCATCCCGGTGGATTCAGTTCCTTAATGATGAGGGACAAACACTGCCTCTCTGTCTGATATGGGAGTGAGCCTGCGTTTAAACTGCCTTAATGATGGCAGTGAAGCAGGCACTGACTGGAGCAGGGAAAAGGGTGTTATTTCAGTGCAGAAATGTTTGTTATATTTTATTTTAAGGGAGGTTATATGGATATTCATAACACCTTACATGATAGCATTCATCGCATATTCATGGGTCACAGAAAATTTAAGCTCTCGTTAATCATTTATTGGACATTTATGTTGTTTGTGACATAAATGTGAAATAGATTGTTGTGACATTAGGGGTAACCACAGCTGCACCCAGAGAAATTGATGAGTGTTTTTTTTACTTTTGTTCTGACATGTTATCTCATTTAATGTGTCATTCTCTTACACATTTATTTCATGAATGACCTTATGAAAGCTGTTATGAATACCGTCCTCCTGAAAATGCTATGAATGTTTTATGTCAGGATTTATTTATGTCCATGTGATGCCCCCAGCAAGGAAAAAACATTGTTCGTAAAACTTTTTGCTTGGACTTAGTAAGACTCAGCCCAGAAAAACTCATGCTGCAAAGGGTTGAGGGTCTGTCGAGAATTGGCTGGTCAAATATATACTGTATCTACTGACTTCTCATGGGAAACTTTTGTGTTATTAGTCTATTGGTTGTCCTCTTGAAAAGTATATCTATGATATGTATAATAATTGCATTATGATCTACAGATAATTTATCCAGAAGACAACACTACTATGAATGTCTTTTTTAAAAAACAGCTTTCTTTTAAAGCAAATGGAGAAACCACATCAGAAATTCAGCAGACCCTCAGAGGTGTTATGGCAGTTGCTTTAGCTGTTATGCTGAGAAATATTGCCTGTTTATGGTGGCATCAAGTCTAATTCGAAGTTGAGCCCTTTCACGGTATTAAATTAAATGCTAATCCATGTGTTTGAGTTACTCTCATGAGGCTCCTAAGCCTAAAATCCTCCACAGAAATATTGGGTCTAAGTGGCCCTCCTCTCAGAGAGGTTGAGTGGGCTGTTTCACCTCAAAACTCATCTATGACAGGCTTCACCTTTGAACTTCTAAACTATAAATTAGCCATACAATAGAAAGAGGCATGTGTAATTATTATTTAATTGGACAAATTTACATTTTTCCGAGAACAGTTCAAATGGCTGAACTCAAAAACGATGACTTGTCACCACAATATACAGGTGCAGTGAGACATTAGGACTTGAATTCATGAGCTACTGATCGCTAGAGTTGTGCTTTTGGAAAAGAAGGATGTTATTTTAGTACACTGATAATATTTATTCTACTTGACCATGTGGTGAAAGATCCGTAAACATTGGTCGTGCATGCACCATGCTGGAGAATGAAAATTTTTGAGTCAAGGGGAATGTTTTTCTGGTAACATGACTTTCAGAGGAAACAGATGCTTGGCAGTAAGCTGTGGAAAAACAGGCATTGAAACATTTAAAAAAATAATATAATATGCTCGCCATAGTAAGATAAGAGGATACAAATATGATTAGGCAATGTTGTTTTTATGGAGTTTTATCTAAAGATCATGTGACAGAGTGTGCATGCAAAAACACCCAGGCCAGATCTGTGCAGTGACAGTTTTAACTTCAACTATTTTGACAGATTTCATGTGCGCGTTCACATAGCCTTGAATGTATGGCTTTCCTATGCCACAACATTACCTTTATGCTACTCTAATTGCATCTGAGGTGAGTCATCAACATACAAATAATATGTGGCTTTTTGGAATCTAGCTTGTCGTAATGTATTTGGACGTGCGTTTCTTTGCTTGGCGGCGGAAGCGAAGACCACATCTCACGAATGAAGCAGCACTGAAGCAGCATAAGCGTAAGCCTCATCACCCAGAGAATCTAGGTCTTAACCGCTACTTCTGGCAAGGAAGTGGCGTTACATGATTAGCTGTGATATTTCTGTAGCTCTCCTGGGAGAGCATTCCCTTCTCGCTGGCTCTTATAGCTCATGCACCAGTTTTCTGGATTCCCGGGTAAAGGGCACGTATCTCAGAGAGCGTCAGACGTACAGTATTTTCATATATAAATGTCATAGGTGGGTTTCCTGTGGGTTTGGAACTGTGGCAGTTGCTTGGATGTCCAACAAGCTGTATGATTGGCTTGCACCCCAGTCGCTATGGAACGATATCTCTTTCTGTTGAGGATGCACAGGTCCTACCAAAACTATGCTACACACCTAAGCTTCTCATTGACTTTCTGCCACTCAGGATTCTCATATAAATATCTTTAATATTTTTTTATTCTGGCAGCAGTGGTTCTGTGAAATGATAGATGAGGTTATGATATATGGTTTGACAGAGCAAGCATTCAGAACAGCATTTATGCCATTCGGTGAGGAAATGGAAAATGTAATAGAAATGCTGGCTGTACAGTTCGGCCTAGATTCAATCAACATTCATTTGCAGCTCTGATATACAGATAAATGCTAGTGTTTCTCTTTTTCATCGGTGGACGTTTTTTTTTTTCATTAATTTGGCTTATTGCTGAACTCACCAAAAATGTGTTTGTGAGTCAGTGTTTGGGATGTTGATTGAATGCAAGCCTACTTCCTCTGTAAAATGCTATTCTCAGGGGTATCTTTACTCACTTTTATAGGGGTTTTTGTTGATTTTTTTGGACAGTATCACTATAGGAAATATCAAGATAAGTTATCACTGTGGATTCAAGCTCCCCCAGCTGTAAGGCAATATCTGACTCAGGAAGCTTAAGCAGGATGGACTGAGAGTGCAGCCCCCTTTCCCGTTGATGGGATGTATGCCCCAAACCCAGAACATGCCACCAATGCTCAGATAACCCCCCCAGTGACTCCCACAGCGCCCCAGAGACCCAGAGCCACATGGACACAGGGGCACGGGGTGACCCCTGTGATTGGATCTGAGCTTGTTTTACATACACACAGAGACATAACCAGATTTCACGGAGGAAAGCTCGCAGTCAGCACACGGCCCTTTTCCTCCGCCGTTTAAAGGTTACGCTGCCGTCTGTGTTCACACTGCATACAGATGAGCTCCTGCCTTCTCTGCTTTTCTCCGAGGACCCCGATTCATTCAGAGTGCAGATGTGAAGATGAAAAGCTTTCCTGACTAGTGGATTTAGAGGGAAAATCAGTCATCCACAATTTGTCTAGCTGATGTGATTTGAGTGGTCTATATTTTTGCTGTAATGTACAGTACATTGACGGCATTGCATGTCACCTCAGGATGCTGAATGGTTAATCTCGCGCAAAGCCTAAATTCAATCCCATTTTTCTAAATCTTACTTGACTGAAGTGCTCCTACTCTGCTGTAAGTAGGCTGGCAGAACTACTATGGATGTGGGACAAAGTTTATTTTAGGTTTAATGAAAGGAACCAGCCTCATTACCTACCAAGAGATTACTTGTTAAAATAAGGTTCATAAAAGAAGAAACACGTTGCTATTTTCCAAAAGCTTTTGCCACCAAAAACACAGAAATGGAAACAGATCACAGGTGCGTGGTTAAAATGTGCTTATCGTGCTGTATGTGCGGGGCTGCTTCCGTAACACTGCTGTGACTGTCTGTGGAAGATCTCTGGAGCGAGGCACAGAGGTTTACTACAGAGGGGAAAGGGATGCTGCTCACAGTTCCAGGCATTGTTCGCTAACCGGAGGCAGTGCTGGGCCCCAGGGCTGTGACTTGGCACAGCTGGCTGGAGATTTCGGCGGGAGCCGCGCTAATCGCTGAGTGCCGTCTTAGCCCGACCAGAGCCTTTGTTGGAGCTGTGCTCTGTAGTGACTGCAGAATGTTGTTGACGCTGCTCTGTGCATCGATAGACTGTGCTGGAGCCATAATGTTTGTTGATTGTGTTGACTATGTTGGAGCCATACGTCTGGGAACTGCAGATGAAAATGATACTTTTGGCTAACAGTAGCATATTTACAGAAATGTTTATTGATGTGCACTGTTCCTGACAAATAAATATATAAAGTAAAGCAGTGATAGCAGACTGTATTGGATACCTTACCGTTATGGAAAGAAGGCTGTTCTGTATAGCATACTGTTCACGGATTAAAGGGACATTTCACTCTGGTAACACTTAAGCTCTGAGGCTTCCTTACCTCTGGTGTGTCTTCATAAATGAAGTTTAGTTGTTTTCTGTTTGTCCTGTCTTCAAGTCAAATTGAATCTTGTGTTGGTAGGCCTTATCCTAGCTTCCAATTCACTGCCATTCATTTCACAAAACAACCTGGAAAATGTCAGTGTCAATGGGTTTTGTATATGTACTAGGGCTCGGTTTTCAAGGAAAACATTAAACAAATGGAAGTTAATTGGACGAGGTCTAAATGAAACAGCACAAGATTGATTTCCTTCAAAAGACAAGGCAAACATTAAATACCATTAAACATGCCAGAGATAAGGAAACTGTAGAGTTCAAGGTGTTATGGAAGTGAAATGCCTCTTTAATGACTGGGCTTGATATTGTGCAGTTTATCAACTGCAGACTGCTGTGCTGGAATTTCTGTGAATGGACGTGGATTCTGCAATGTAGCTGCAGGTTTCTGACATATTAGTGCTGGCATGGCTGCTTACTGTTAGTCTCCACTGCTGCGTTTACTGCACAGGTGTGTTACATCACCGGAGTGCTAGCGGTGCCAGGAGAAGGTCACCTGGAGGACTGACACCATCTGGAGTGAGTGGTACTCTCTGAGGCATGGGGCTACATGACCCTACAGTGTCACCCTGCTGCACTCTCCCTCCTGAGCCTCCTTCTGGAGGATCTGTTCATCAGTTACTCACTGTTACCTGGAATCACCCAGAGCCTCACCTGCATTTTGTAGGCCCTCTTACTTTTGAAGGCCCATTTGGCCGACCATGATGTGGTTTAATTATATATTAAAACCTGTGGTTTAAAAATGGTGTTTCACAGTGCTCCCAGTCTGAAAAGTGACATGTCAGTAAAAGTATGAGTGAAAGTCAATTTCCTGCATTCCTGCTAAAATGATTAAGGTTCTTGTATATATCACAGATATTTTAGTATCTATCATGTTCATTACGTCACTGAGCGGACAAAGAGGGCATTACATTTCCAACTACTTCCATAACCTCTTACCTCTTTACTCTGGCACCATTTTACTATTTCTTTGAGTACAATAATGAAGTAACTTTGACAGGAGTGAGCATATATCCACTGTATTGTGATGTCATTGCGTGTTTTTGCATTCTTTTGAATGTAAAATCATTGACTGTAATGACATTTGTGTAATGGTTGGCCGTTCAGAGAATAGACTTTTTCTGAATAATGATGTGTAAATAACATTACATCGTGGTTATGTGAGAATACACCTAAAAGGACAGAAAACTGCTCAGGCTGTTCTTTCGTAAGCATTATTATGGCATAACCAGTAAAAGAAAACAGAAAGTGCAAGCAAAAATGGTCATAAACACAAATGTGTGAAGTACCCTACTTGCATGGCTCATATATTTGATGTATGTGATATTGCAGTGGGTGCGGGTGAATGTTTACAGGGGAAAACCCAAGACGGCTATGTAATCTTCACCTTGGAGCATATCCAGGGAGCCCAGAGAATCAAGAGCACGTGTCCTCTGCACCCTGCGCCGTGTGGCTGGAAAGCCTCTAAATCTCTTTTATTTTCCGCCATCATGCGCGTGTTATGGAAATTCTGCGGCATGACACCTAATTTTCCAGAATGTCACAGCACAGATGCCGCGAGCTCGTCTCCATTCTCGTTTTTTTTTTTTTTTTTATCTTGTTGAACCGGGGGCTCTGCCAGTCTTCCCAGTTGTTACCGGGGAGCTGAAAGCCACTGCAAGCCCATTTCAGCCATGCTAGACCGTCGCCATGGCAACAGCTTGGAATGCACAGGGTCTGGATTCTTTTGTGGAGCAGTGTTCCCAGGTAGATAAATTGTCCTTGCCCCACTCTTTCTCAGTAGCTCCACCTCCCTTTACACAAACAAACACTCTTGCTTTTATAGACATTCCTTACAGTATTTTGTACCCACTCAACACATACTTCAGGACATTTTATATCAGGAAATAACAGGCAAGATATACATTTAACTTAACTTAAATCCCATAATTCTAAATTTATTGGGTGTGAAGTCTTGAAACTTGTAGGACAGAAGTCACTTGAATATAAATGTCTAAATGACTTCTTTGACTTCTCGTACTTGAAGTGTTCAGAGGCATATCTTTTTCCAGCTTGAAATAAAATTGCATAATTACAAGGAATGGAGGGTTTATGCAGAACTGAAAAACTAATCTGAACTAAAAATGATACACTGTAATGAATGTGTTTTGTTCAGCAGCAGTTTCAAAAATTAGGAAAAATGATAAAGTTTTTTGTTATCAGTTTCAGGCAGTGTTCAGTGTGTCCATTTTCAGCTTATAATAAATGCATGATAATTGCCTAATTTTTTAAGGCCTTAATTCAAGTTGAATTCATTTAAAACCAATCCATGCTCGATGGAATGTGTCTCATTTAAAATATTCAATTTTCTTTGGGCAAGCAACATTCGTCTGATATTCTGCGTGACCGTCTCGTATAAACATTTTGTCACTTAATGATGTGAGTTTTAAGGTGTTAGACAGCAGTTATGTCTCTGCCCAAATGAGTCCTCTTTCTTTGATGAGCTTTGTCAAGGCCGTGTTTACAGAGGAAGCTGGTGAACTGAGCTCTGCTCTAATTGGCCGTTTCCCACAAGCGCAGCGGCGAGTCGTGCTTTTCACATTCGCTTCCTCCTCTCCTCAAGGGCGGACATCACTGCCCCAATCTCTCCAGCCAGAGGCCCACTGCCTGAGAACGGTGGAGCCCCTCAGTGAGCCCAGCTCTTCAGCGTCAGACTAATCAAGCCTAACACGCTCTCTTCTTTCCCTCCTCTGACCAGGTGGCGGCCATCCCTGTTGAGATCCACACTGTGCCGGTTGGGACGATGCCTGCCGTTCTGAATCTCGGCTGCTGAATCGCCACTTTTGCTCTGCCCCCTCTGGAGCCCCTCCTCTGTTTGACCCATCACTATCCCCAGCCCCCCACCTCCCCTCCAGTGCTGGAAAATACAGCCTTCTCTGAAAGCTGTTCTCCCCCCACGTTACACAACCAGACACCCCCCCCACCCCCACCCTCGACTGTCAAAGAGCAGGAGCCAGGGGACTGAGCTATGTGAATTCGGTGGGCCCCGGGGCCGACCGTACCACGGACGCACGACCCAAAGGAACGGCTCGGCGGAACCAGCGCCTCTCGCCGGCTGTTATGGACTTGGGAGTTTGTGCTCAGTGAATCACAGATTTTTCCCCGGAGCTGTAAGTACCCCTGTCAACAAGACCACTGTCACGCTCAGAGAGGAACAGAATAAAGATGTGAAGGCAGGAAGGTGCTCTGCTGCCTCAAGTTCTGCCTACTGTCTGTGTGTCCCTTTCACAGGGTTTTGGCTAGTTTCTTCAGTCTGTTCCACATTCTTAAGATGATGTTATAGGAAGTCTCTGAGTGACATGAGAGATTAACCAATATACTCTAGCTACAAATATATCTCCCTATGCAGTTGTCTTTAGTGTGATGCAATTTTTCAAGTTTCTTTTTTGAATAGGTGATGTAAAAGCATATTGAGCACTGGCTACCCAGGAAAATTGAGTTAATCGTAATTACATTTTATATGGTTGAAGTGTAATTACAAGTGTCAGCTTTTGACTGGTTGGTGGACGCATTGCAGGTGCGATAGGCCATAATGAGATTCAAGTGGAACCTGTGCTGCAGGGAAAGTGAAGTGATTGCACACTATTAGAATCAAGCAGGTTAGCAAGGCTTTCCACTTCACTATTTAACCATTAAAGCCGTTCACCCATCGTGAGCAGGTGCTGGTCTTGCCTTTGTTTCTGGCTGGTGGATTCCAGGAGATGCAAGCTGAAGGGAGGAGAGCTTGCATGTGCTGTTGTTATCCGCAGATTAAGTCTGCTGTTAATTAGCTGCCGTGCTCTTTTGGTCGAAAGGAATAAAAAGTGTTACAAAACCAAAATCCTTCACACATGAATTGCTCTCAGGTTATTTTTTCAGTTGCAACAGTTACCTGTATTGGCCTTGATCGGTCTGTTTGTAAAAGATAGTGTATGTACTGTATATGTGTGAGTGTATGTGCATAATGTGTGTATGGTTTTAAATTTAGGAATTTTCTGTAGCTGAGGTTTCTAATCCAAAGCAGTTTAAAGCTAGTGCATTTAATGTTGCTGGAAAATAGGTCTGTAATCGTTAATCACATATTAGTCATAATCACAGTTTGTGCTTGTGCAACTAACTAATCGTGAGAGGCTGTGATTATTTTATTGTGGTGAATGCACTTTATGTTGCAAGGCCATTGCATCAAATCAAGTGCTGTTGGTTATCTACAGTTTCCAGGTGATACTGTTACACTCATTCAACCTCACTACTCCACTGACAAATGAATGTATAAAGTCTAACAGGCTTATACTGATTTGGATGTGTTTAGAGGTGCAGTAAAATGGCTTGATAATAATTATAAGTTTCACTTGCTTTCACTCGCATTGTTTATTAATAATCAAAATCACAATATGGAGATCGTTGACGCTACAGCCAGAGAAGTGCCGTTGTAGATGTGCACCACAAGACAGTCAAACAGCATAAATAAATCTTGCAAAACTGAAAAAAGGTAAATACCTCCAAATCAAAGGGAGGAATTGGTGAGGACTACATGAGCATGGGCTGAATCCAGACCTGCACTTAAGTGCATTTTCCACATATGTCTCTCAGTCTCACAATGATGAGCTACCCTGAAAGTACACTTAATCACAGGTCTGGATTCAGCCCTATGTGCTTAAGTATGTGTCTGAGTGTGTATATATGTTTACATGCTGATACTTGCTTGCTTTTGTGTGTGTGTGTGTTTGATGTGTGTGCATGTTTCTGTGTGTGCATGTGTGTGTGTATTGTGAGTGTGAGTGTCCTGCAGAAGGTTCAGGCCTTGTGTTAGGAGTGTGTTCCGGGCTCAGAGCAGCTCAGGAAGACTGAGCTGGCCTGGCTGCACAGGAAGCAGCCCCTATCACACAGCAGATGGAGCACAGCATGTGCTTACTCTGCACAAACACTCACAGTGGAGGAAACCTTGAGAGAACAGTGGACGTCACCCAAATACCAAGCCCTCCTCACACTGCCCATAGGACCACTGCGCTGTCACCAATCCATGGAGGCTCTGGGAAATGAGCGGACGTTTATTCTGAGAGTGTGAACTGCTCGGTATTCAGGAATGTTTGCAAAATGCAGTATTTGACACAAGGGTTGTGGCCAACTCAGTTCAGGAGATGACATTAAATTTAATTTGTGAATTGATATCTGGCCATGAGCCATTTCTTTCTGTTGAATTTCATTTTAGTTCCAGAATTGACTGAATTTAAGTGGAACTGGCACCATGTCTTTTAGAAAAGTAAGCTGTATCTCAGTTGGGTGTTTCTCACTTTTCTTTGGCTGTCACCTGACTGCAGCTCCTAACAATCTTCTGAAAGCACACTTAGTTTATGGATTGCAGATGGCTGTGAACTTTGTGAAGGATTCATGCACTTAAACAAGTCTTACAGTCAATGTTATAAACATAACACTAACAATTAAAACACACAAGCTTGTGGGCATTACACTTTTAATAATTCATCATGAGACATAAAATCTCTAAGTGGAAGCCCCCTCCACATCAAAACACAAATGTAATGTAATGTAAAACTATGGAGACAGTGCAGAGTAATGCAGACTGTGCTTTTGCCCTTTTAAAAAATGCAGAAAGCCTATAAAACAGTCAGAGGAGCAGATTTAACAGCTTGTGTGAGGAAAAGCCAGCTCACTCTTCCTGTAGCCCGTCCAGTAAAAGCCAGTTTTCAGGATTGCACCAGCAGCCACTTGGGAATGTTTCCGCTTCCCAGACACCTCGGACAGCCGCTCCCACATCCTTAGGCCTCAGAGCCACTACCATGGAGCGCATTTCTATCGCCTCAACATCAAGCTAACGGCACATTGTTGGATCCCTGAAGTCTTTGGTGGTGATAAAAATTCACAGAAGCTCCACCTGAGACAGTGGAGGAAAGCAGGAGGCACTTCCTCCCTTAAAGGTGTCCATTATTAATGCTGCGTTTCTGAGACGTTACACGATCAGGCATTAATCAACACGTCTGATCGCCAGGCTTTTCTCACCTCCATCATTTTCTCATCCCTTGAGAACCAAACCAGACATACAGAATCCCAGGACTCCAGCAGACTTATGAGGTGGGCTCTGATAGATTTAGTCTGAAGGAGCTATCAGCACTGATGAGGCGACAGACGCTGCACCATGCAATGACCCCCCCCCCCATCCCCTGCAGAAGCCCACTCTGAGAAAGTGCCCATTTCCAGGAAGGCTATCTACATTAAAGTTATTGGCTCATCACAGACTATCTGCATCTTGTAAGCTGACGTCCATGTCGTGATGTTGCATGGCATGCGAGCAGTGTGAGCAGTAGAACAGGGTCGCTTTTGCTTGCCACGTAGCCCCGGATGGTGACCCACCACAGCGCTGAATGGGGTGAATCATTAGCAGATTTCTTCATTTTTCTCTCAGACACTGTACCCTGCAGGCTTATTTGGGCCTTTTGTTGGCATGTGAGGCCTGGATGCAGGACTTCCTGTTCTGAGGGAAGACTGTGCTGGGGCAGGCCAACACAATGGCAGCAGGCATGCCGGCCTCGCTGAGCCCTCTCCGCTCTCCCACCTCACTGAGCCCTCCATGACAAAACAGCTCGCTGCCTCCATGACTCACTTTTCAATAGAATTCTCAGGAAGCTGAAAGGGAATGAAAAAACAGACCCCCGAATGTAGGACAGTGTTTTGCTCTACTAATTAAGATCACAGCCCTCGTCTTATTTTCAGTGGGAGTTTATTCCAAAAATTCAGAAATCACATTTGATGATTTGTGTTATTGTTATCTCAAAATGTAGCCATAATCCTTTCCATGTTGTAGTGCTTGCAGTAGAGTAATTATAATATGAATATCTAAAATGAATTAATGCAGCTTTGTGAAGAGTGAAGGTTCCTTCAGAAATACAATTTGATTCATGGTTCTGGGTCAAGCATTTGTGTACTGTTGTGTTCAGCCATAGTGGTCCTTTAAGATATGAATCATATTGTTGACTCAATATTGTGTCTTGCCTACAGCAACAGAGAAAATGTCAATGTGAATCAGAGTATGCTAAAATGCTTGATTTGTTTGGCATTGCAAGTTTAAATGAGCTTAAACCGATAGGCAGGTGTTTTTTTGTGCTCACTCCAGGGGTGTAATTGAGGGCTTCATTTCAGTTCTCTTCAACCTGGCCACATAAATGCCACCTGAAATCAAACCGTGGAAAAT
Source organism: Albula goreensis (assembly GCA_022829145.1). NCBI lineage: Eukaryota > Metazoa > Chordata > Actinopteri > Albuliformes > Albulidae > Albula > Albula goreensis. Next base: position 18,586,701 of record CM040759.1, read on the forward strand.
TCCTGGTAGCAATGCTTTTGAAATGATGTCAACATCCTTAGCGCTACACCTCGCCATGGCAACACGCCGTCTTGCTCCGGGAATACACACGTCTTACCCGGTGAATTGTAACCTTGTTGGACTGGGCAGGTATTTTTAGAATGCAGGTGTTGTGTATGTACACCCTAAGGTGTGACAGAACCGCTTGCATGGGCCCAGCTGCGTAAGCAGGCCTTATCCCTCAGGACGGTAGCGCTTGGGAGGGTTACACTAGAGACGCTGTGTTGTCATTGGTCACAGAGGAGGTGGGGGTGGGTGATTGGGGGTGGGGGTGGGGGTCTTATCCCTAACTTGGCCCCAAATGCTCTGGCTTACCCGGATGGTCAGGTGCTTGTTATCCTTGTCACCCAGGTTTTCACAATACTTATACATTTCCCTTTCCACCCCCACCGCCACCTTCGCCAACAACAAGAAGAGATTGCACAAGATACATGGTTTGTGTTTGCCTTGCCGATCACATCCTGAAGGAAGGATGTTGTCTGACAGCTCTTCCTGCCGGGAACTGGCATGGTCAGTGTTGGATTATTTGTGACAAATGAGTGCCTCTTATTTTCAGTGCTGGTCACCCATTCTAACATCATTGTGTTGCCATAGGAAACATAGGGAAATACAGCTGTTTGGAAAAACTGGCACTGTTTTTTGCACAAATTTAAACAGAAGCCTCTGTTTGAAGAACCTTCATTTGTGTCAATCACTGTTTCTTCAGTACAGTGTAGGTGGTAGCTGTTCTCACTTGTTGTCAATGGATTAAAGTGGTGGACTGTGACATAAGTCATGCAGCCTGCTGGGTATTTCAACACCTGGAGTTAATTATACAGCAAAGCACACTGGGGAATGTAGTGTACTATCTTGTTTGTTTGAAAGAACCACACATTCATCATTATTCTAAAGATTTAGTGTGTGGTCTTTTTGTTTGAGCCCTGTACTTCCTTGTGTGTTTTTGCTCCCCTGTGGTTGTCTGTATTGTATCTTTTTGTGTACCATATCACACTGTGTTGAAATAGAGCAGGAATTACACATATTTTTACACTCTGCAGCTAGTCAAAGAGAAGGGGCAGGTCCTGCAGGATCTGTCAAAACCTATTTCAAAACACATTCTCACTGGCAACGGATCACTTGTGTTATTAAGCTGAGTCATATCGGTTGTTAAATACAGAAAAGACTAGGTACATAATTTTTCCCTATGTCCTTTCTAATGTTAGCCTAACATAAGGCTCAAGATACTGGCAGGTTTATTGGTGCAAGTAAACAAGAGAGAGGATACAGGATCAACACTGAAAAACACTCCAGAAAAATTATTTTTTTTGTGGGCTGCTTCTTCTCTCCTCATGGAGCAGGAGCTCGTCATATCTCCATGGAGCTGATAGCGGGCCGTGCTTCCCTGCCACCCTCTGATAATGTCTGCAGACAATCACCCTCGGCGATGGTGCGTCGGATGAAAGCATGCTCTTCAGGGTCTTAGGAGATAAATCCTCTATCTGAAGTAGCCTGTTTCTCTCCCATAAAGCATCCTGAGACATTCTGCACGTTGGCGGTGCTGGCTGCGATGCATTGGCGTTTGGCCTGGCACTGTTCCCTCGTACGGTTCCCTGTACTGCAGATCCTCTGTATTGGCGTGCCGTCTCCAAAACACCTGGTAATCACATCACCCCCAGTAATAAGTACAACCTGTGGAGTGCTACTGCATGTCCTCTCTGATGTTAAGTATGCATGCTACAGTAAAGCCTGGATTCAATCAACATTTTCCCTTAACTTTGACTGCAGTGTTGTCATCTTTTTCTGTACACTGATGAGTTTGGAAATCTACAGTCAACATTTAGAACTATGGTCTTGAGACAATAGCAAATGTGTATGAAAATCAGAAGTTACAGGCAAATTTTGGGTCTCCATGTTCATGTTCCATTTCTCTAAGTGCAGTGATTTGAATAATTATGTCCCTGGGACGTGGTCTTAGAGGCTTCCTTGTGAGAACATCACAGGTTTGCTGGCATTCTTCCATTCAGGTGTGATGAGATTAGCCTACCTTCTGATTAGAATGTAGAAGGAGTTTTCCCCTCCTTCTGTTGCTAAGGGCATTAGTGTTGCTGTGTTTGGCAAATGGAAGTTGATACCTGGGCAGTATCGGTCCCCACCGGTGTGGGACTCAAGAGAATGGTTACACAGACGTGTTATTGCGGAGTGCACATCTGTGGATCAGAGGAGGACGTGGAGGGCGGGTTCCTCCTGGGAAACTTGTGAACCGTTACTCCAGGACAGCCCACATGCGTGCTTAGGTAGGGAATTATGTCTCCTTGCAGCTGCTCGGTTAATGTGAGCTGTGCTCTTCAGGAACGGGTTACCATGCAGCTACAAGAACACCCCCTCATTTTTCAGAAGAATGTGACGGTGGATTTTAAATCCATTCGCTGCAACGCAGATTTCACCTTGGTTGTCTTTGTCTTCTCATGTGCGATGGATGATATGACATGATAGAACATGAATATGGAGGAAAACATTTTTGAAGGATTATCCCACTGTAAATCACTCTTCCATATCTGTCACATTTGGATTTATATTTGGATAAGCCAAAAGCCTGGTTTTTTCACAGAATGAAAACAAAAATCCTGACCTTTTACCAGATGTAACTGACACTGTTTATCCAAAACATTGGTGTCATCTTCAGTGTATAAATATGAAATGTTGGAATCTAATATCATAATATCTGTAGTGCAGACAGCTATGGGACTCGGTTATGCATATTTTATCATTCGTATTATGTTCACAGGAAGCTTCAATTTGACTCCAGCTGCAATTAGCCTCACCCCCGCCCCCCCACCCACCTTCTCCAGCTAACGCACTATCATGTTTTTCATTGAAACATGATGCTTTGTGACAGTCATTAGCATTCTGTGACCACCCCTCCCCCTACCTCCCAGTGTCCCTGGGAGATACAGCATGTCACCCCAATGAGACAGATATCTGTAGGCAGGCTGGACCTGCCAGGTCTAAAGTCACTCTTGCTGGTATTAAAGCTCTTAGAGGAGAAGTAATGAATTGATTAATGAAAATCTGTTCTACGCGGCTGGCAAGAAGACAGACACAGATTGGCATCAGTCTGCCGCGGCGGATTCATTAATACAATAGTGCAGGGAAATGAAGCACTGTAATGCAATAAGCAGTATGCCGAGACTACATGTCTCTGTGAAGTTCGGGGATAATTATTTCCTAATCACATATTATGTACCTTTCTATTTATAGTTCTGGGAAAGGCGTTTATTAGGATGCTGGTTCACATTTATGAGGTGGCGATTCAATTTAAGAGCAAATTGGTGATCGAGCGCAGAAAAGAAGCCACGTCTAAGAAGGATACCCACACCATGTATGTACCGTAGCCCCTTGGTTGTAATGTGTGGGTCTTTTGTGTGAAGTTTGACACACTTGAGAAGGCAGTAACACATTTCATTAACATGCTAACTGTTTAAGTCATTGTAGTGTTCCTTTTTTCCATGCATTGTTTTTGTTGTGGTGCAAAACTCCCAGCTGAATACTGTGTATTGTCTATGTGTTATTTGTTTAGAAAATGTCTGTGTCTGTATCTAAGGAAACCTGCATAGCGCAGCTTGCATTTTTACATTATTCACATTTTTCACATTATTCAGTAGTAAAGCTGAATAGCCGCTGATATAAATTAGATTTGGTACCATACATTATAGTGTCATGCTCACCTGATAATCAAAAATGTGACCTTAGGGTCATAAGCTCCTTAACCACCAGACCCTAATGCTGCCATGCTAGTAATATAATCATACTCTGTTTAGCTGCTCTGTTTCTCTCCTCTGTGTCAGCTGTTAGCTGGGAACGTCAGCAGGCATTTGCTCCACTGAGATGCAGAGTCAGATCTCGACTTGTGACGGGCGATGTTGTGCAGCCGCTCTGGGTATCTTTCAGCATCACACAGCCCTGCTCAGAACAATGTCCCTGATCAAACTCCGCTGAGCCAGGCCCCACTTTGCTTCTACTGAAATATTACTCAGCTGTCATTAAAGATAATTTGAAAACTGCTGTTTCTGTCTCTCAGAGGTTGTTTTGCAAAAGGGGCAGGTAATAAAGCAAAGTGTTTTTTTGTGCTTATTTATAACGTAGACTTCCTGAACAAAGAGAATTTTGCGTAATAATAAACACCGGAACTTTCCGCTGGGCCTCCCCTGTTTTCACAGTCATTAATTATTTTTCCACCTTTCACTACCTTCATCCACACTCCCCCTCAGAGATAATCCAGATAAAATGTGTTTTAAATTTGAAAAACATTCCTCTTTGCATTTATTTGAAAAGCTCAATTGCCAGGGCCGAAATTAAAGTGGCAGCAGATGTGGATTATATTTGAAAAAATGAACATGTTGCCATGTTGACGCACCTCGATGCAGGAGAGGGATGAGGTCATTCTGCCTTGGTCGTTCAGTAGACTAAGAAACAGCAATGGTGAGAACTCGTGAATGGGTCTTTATCTGCAAGGAAATTGCACAATAATTTGGAGCGAAACCATGGACAAATTCTGAGAAGGGGAAAAAAATGCACTCAGACATGTACTTACTTAATTGTGTGCCAGAACAGACAATAAAAAGAACTTTTAGTTAAATGGGGTCTTTGCTTGATTAGCCTGTCACTGGCCTTCGGCCCAAAATGTTCCTTTTTTGTCACCCCTGAATTACAAGTAACAAAAAAGCTGGAAAATATCTGTCTGTCAGAACTCTTGACTTCTAATTATTTTCCTTCTCTCAATGTTTTTGAAGTGAATGCACACAAATGTCAGACGTTGTCTTAAGGGATTTACTTTACTGGTGTGGTGGATTTTTGTTTGCTCTTTGAGTAAGAACAAGGACTTTAGTTCACAGTTCTTCAGATATAAATCCAGCTCAGGTCTGCCGTAAGTTTTCCAGCAGGATTAGTAATGAGGGTGAGTGACAGGAAAACATGGCCATGTCAAAAAAAGGAAAAAGTCCATCTGTCATGTTGTGCCGTTTTAATGAGATCTCTTTTTCTCTCTCTCTCCTCTTTGCTTGTTAGTTTGGGTTGTGGTGAGCCAGAGGGGCAGCAAGTTGTCTGACAGCTCTAATGGGCAGTCTTTGCCATATGACGCTTGGTAAGGCCCACATTCACTCTAGCCGCAAATCGTCACGTCCTGAACATGGAGATCCATTCAGGCAATTGCAGTCTCAACTCCAGATGCTCACCCTATGCTAAACCACCTGGAAAACGTGTTTTTTGTTGGTATGAGATACCTGCAGTATGATTGGTGCCTTCAGATTTCTGCGGGTGGAATTGGTTGGCTGGAACAGTTTCATGTACCCACCCCACTCTGATACATTTACTTTCACATTCCTTTTGCCAGAAATCAAATCAATGTATGGTAACAACCTTGTGCTTGCTAACGTTGATATGTTTAGCATAGGGTTTTTATCAGAGTTCCCTGAATAACAAATCCACACATAACGTGGAGCTGTTTGGAACCTACTCTCAATTATTTCTTTCTGCTCTAAATCAATTCCTCCAATTGGCTTCACTCAGATTTACAACATTAGTCATGATATGTTCTTGCTCAGAATTGGCTCTAAAGCCATTTCAGCATCCTATCGCAGTGGCACATCTCAATGTGTTCTCGATCTGATTATTTTCTTGGTGCAGTAGAACGTCTGTATCCTCCCTAGCAAAGACCTTCTCTCTTCCTGCTGGATCATAGACATGCAGTACATTTAGATATGTTTTTGATTATTAAGTGATCATTTAAACATCTTAGATCCCCTAGTTTACTGAAAGTTAATGGTGCATCTTCATTGTTAATTGTTGATTAATAATGTTCCACACGTGGAAGAAGCTGCAAACAGAACTCAGTGGGAGTTGTACTGTATTGGATCTACAGTACAAAATAGGCCTACTCCAAATCCAGACAACAAGCATGGACACAGTGGACTGGGCATGATGATTTTGCCTTAGGGCACTCTTGTCTTGCCAAGGGGGCAAGCCAACATATTGTTGAAGGGAGCAAGGCCTGCCCCTGAATTTGAAGCAGATTTGGCAATATTATTTTTAACTAACTACTCAGGCTGGCACATAACACCCCTGTCACCATCTTTTCATCCGCTGCCTTTATCACTTCTCTCATCTCTAACCACATACATTGGGGATAAAGTCATGCGGACAGTGTGCATGGATGCCGTGCTTTTGTACCGAGTCCCCACTGACACGTTTTTCACAGGCCTGAGTTCTGATTCTAACAGAATCCTACTATGAACATACCGCAGTCAGTCACTATAACCCCAGCTGCTCTGTGCACTGATGAACATCATCCTACATTCTATCTTCTAAAATCTTCTAAAACTATGATTTTATCTGCTGCCAGAGTAAACAGGAAGTGTTTATAGGAAGTGACTGTTAATGGGGATGTTCTAGTGAGTGCCTACAGATAGAGAGCCTTATTTGAACAATCTTACTGAATGATGCATGGCGCATAGCACAGGAATGTTTAGGGTGTGTCCAAATATATTTTTGCTAGATTTGTGATTGGATTTTAGGAGTGTGATTGTGGTGCAGCTGAAAGGAGTTTGGGTTTCATAGTTGAATCACCTGTTGGTAGGGCTTGGGTGTAAACACACATTAAGCATAACAGAGTGTCATCTCCAGTTCCCTTTGAAAGTCACCTGAATTTGCACAGTGGCTGGTGAGTCTCCATCAGGAGTAGAACAGAACTCCTAACCATGGTACTCTTTTAGTTGTTACTTAGGAAAATGCAATTACCAGTTAAATATCTGTTATTTTTAAATGCATTTTAAATGCAGTGACAGCTTTGTCCTGTGACCATTGCATAGGTTTTTATGATTATATAGACAGTCAAAATGCTTCAAGCACAGATTTGTGCTCTGCTGCGATGCTATTATACCGTCATCAATTTAAAACTTTCATGGTGTCCAGAATGTCACTGTACACATGCAGTACAGCTGGTGCAGAAGTCTATTTTAAGATGATGTGCGTCTAAGCAAGATTTTATGTTGATGAAGGGGGTACACAAAATGATGAATGTAGGTTTTCGCTTCCTTTATTCACTGTGACAACACACAGCTCTGATAGCAGGACCAAATCATAAGGGCAGCACTTGGTTAAATATGTATAGCTAGTACAGCAGAAGTGTTTATTAATTTGCTTTCCGTGAAATTATATAACCCAAGATATGACTGTGAAACAAGAACTGCACCAATAATGATGAAACAATAAAAAAGGAGTGGCCAGTTATTTTAAATAGTTTTCTACACCCTGCACTCTCCCCTCAAAAAATGCTCAAAAGAAGTGTTTATGCAGCCAATATTGAAAAAAAAGATCTCATATGTCTGAGAAATGTCTACATTGATGAGGCTTAGCCTTACCAGGGAGCTAAGCTTATTAATGCCATCACTCTCTAGTGATCTCTCTTGGTTGGCTGGGCACCTGCAGGTTTGTGAACAAAGCATATGTTTACTTTGTGCTCCTCCAGAAGTGCTGAATCTGCCTTGTGGGAAATAGTTGAAGTTGAGGACTGTTTTCTCAGGGCAGCTGGGATTGGTGACAGTTAAACTGGATAAAGAGGAAAAAAATAAATTTATAAAAAAAATTCTCTCCACAGATAAAACAGTGATTGTTTCAAATCTGTGAGCTCCTGATGTCATTTTAGGTAAGTGTGAAAGTGAGAGGATGAGCTGTTAGACTACAGGCTTTCCTGCTAATTGTCTGGATGAGGAAGAGGTGCTACATCCTACACAGTTAGTGAGTGGGGTCTGTACGTGTGTGTTTACTCAGTGTGTTTGCGGGCTCTGCTTTGCTGTGTGTGTTTCAGGCATGGTTGCACTTCCTGTGATAGTGTGTATGCGGTCTCAACTCCACTGTGCCATTACCACAGTGTTTTACCAGCTTTAAATTATAATGTCATGAACAAATTCCCCAAAACTTAGCTTTTGCTGGTATCAACCTTGAGCTCACTGCAGGTTGAGACTCTGAGCTGACTACTGTAGTGCTTCCAATAGGAAATTCTGCCAAAAGCTTAACACCCCTGACCTGTTCACCAAACTGCAGGTTTGATATTAGTATCTGTCTGACGTCTTATATAGTGCAAATTTATCAAGCATCACGTACATTCCATTACCACAACCCAAAGTATTTCCTCTCAGTAATGTTGCATTGCAGCTGTTAGACCATTAACATCTGAAATATCATTAGCGCAGCCGTTCATGATGGTGTTCTTGTAGTTTCGTTTTGCGTCTGCAGGATATGCCTGTGGCCAGGAGACGAGCTCAGTTTACAGCGTTCCAGAAATGACTCACCCAGTGCGCGGTAGTCATGAGAATCCCAAAGACGGGCCTGTTTAGGAGCAGGCTGAAAGCCTCCTTACCTGCACCGATGACCCTATGCTCACAGTGTAAGGCTAAGGCTATCCTCCCTGTTCTGTCTGTGGTGCTACACAGGACGTCAAGGCAACCGTGAGCTTCAGACAGAATCTTCTCTCTGTCTGCACCCTGTCCTCCCCCACACCACCCGAGGGGACAGTGAAAGATTTTTTTGTTTTTTTGTTGAGAAAGTGCTGCGCATATGTACATCTTCCCGTAGGGGTGTCCAGTGACCCATTTTAAGTGGAAACAATGGGCAGCGTGTGTCCCGGCTGAGAGACCGGCACTGTGACAGGGCTGGGCACTGAGGAAATGAGAGGGGTGGCTCCGTATGCAGGCCTCGGTCAGGTCACATGATCGTATGCACTGCATGCCATTGGACACACAGAGGCAGCGTCTGTAGATGGCAGTTTCACATACTCAGCCATAATTCTTTATTCAGAAGTGCATCTTTATATGCATTATCACCTGAAATTATAATCATAAAGGTTAAAAGTGGACATGTGTTCTGACTATGTAGTGTTTGATGTAAAAATGAAATAAAGGTAGGTCTTTGTGTGACATTTTTTGGGAATGGGGGGCATGATTGTGTGTGATAATGTCTAGCTTTTCCGGCACGTGTTCAAGGCGAAAAAGGTTTCTGCGGGTCTTGCTCAAGCCACAGTGCAGGTCTTTTGAAAGCAGTTCAAACTGAAATGCCATCATGTTATAGTCAATTACTCTGTTACCTTGATCAATGGGATAGTCAGTCATCAGTGGATCAGTGGATGGGGTCAACCAGCTAAACAGAGTGACCCCTTACAGGAGGGATGGTGTGTATGAGTGAAAAAGTGTGGTCGCATGTTTGTATGAGTTTCTGCCACTCAGACCTGTACTGGCCCAGGAATGAACTGTGGCTATGAGATGATGAATATTCTTAAGAAGGCAGTCGGTTGCTATGAGAGGGTGAATGTTTGTGAGGAAGAGGCTATGTAGTACTCGTGACAGAGCAGTCCATGGCCTTCATTGAAACACTGACTATGTTGTTGAATTTAAGTGAACAGTCCTTCTGTATGCTCCAGTGATGGGAGGCTGGATTCTTGGGATCCGACAGTCTGTAATGATGAAACATTGAATCTTAGTGAGGGGACAGTCTGTCCTCTGCAGTGACGAAAGGATGAATTCTTAGGAGCAGACAATCTGTTCTCTGCAGTGATGAAAGGGTGAATTCTTTGGAGAGGAAAATAGATGGGAGCAGGATCTGCAGTGAGAGGTGGGGGCGGTGAGCACACACTGTCCTCCCCTCGGACACACACACACACACACACTATGCAGAGCACAGAAACACAAATGCAGCGTGGCTGGGGTCACAGCTTCCTGGGAGACACATTACAGCGCACTAACATGGCCTCTAGTGCAGACTCAAACACTGAGGCTTTCTATGGGCACATTTTTCTCTGATCACACACCATGAAGCCCATTCACTTAAACTTGTGCTAAGTGAACCCAGCTCGCCTGTCCAAGAGGGTCAATACTCCTTCATCAGAGCTCCGGCTAGAGGAGCTTCCCCTCATTACAATTCTACCATCACTCTTCCTGTCCAAGGACTGACAGTTCCGGATTTTATTCATCGGCCCAGGAAATATTATTGACCTGCGCTATGCATCGCAACAACAAGCCACACGGAGGAGCGGCAAGGTTTACCGCGTGGCAGGCATCATTCGCCCTCTCATCCGTAATTACACAACGCCGCAGGAACACCAGCTCCTCGCAGCCACGTGTTGTGACAACAGAGGTGTGGAGCCACCTGCACAGCTAATCCTGCCGCCTCATCACCACGCTGGCTTTTTTTATAAATCACTGTGTCTGTTTTACCTCACAGTAGCTCCCACTTGAGAGCAACGTTAACCCTACAGAAGCTGTTATGCCATAAAACACTCAGCCTGCGTAACTGTTTCTCCAGCTGCCAGTACACGTTGGCCAGTTTATATTACTGTTTAAAGAATGTCTGTTATATTTCAGCCTGAGTCAGTGTAGTGTGTTCAAACGTGCAGGTATAAATATTCACACAAATTAGGTGGTGTTGACTATAAAAAAACATCCCCGCATATCTGACTCATATCATAAATGTGTGAAAATGTATTTCTGTTTATGTATCATTCTGCTGAGTGCTGAGGCTTTGGCGCTCAGTGAGGATACACCCCTTTGGGAGACCATGCTGTGAGCTGATTGGTTTGCAGGTGTCCGGGCGGAGCTCGGAGAGGAGAGGGGAGAGCACTCCAACCTGGCCCCATGGTGCAGTGTGCAGAGACCTGTGTTCCCTCTCATCTCCTGTGCGTGTGAAGGTCCTGTGAGGCTGATCACAGTTAGCATGTGAATAAGAGAGGAAGCTTTGGCAGCGAGCGGCTGAGGACAGGCCTACAGCCGACTGAAGAGGCGAGCGCCGCGGGCACGTTGTGAGCGTGGGCAGGGCTCAGGGCGCTGTGCCACAGGGATGTGCCTGCTGTAGCTTAGCCCTGTGGCATCATGGGTAGAGAACTGAATGAAAAAGAGGGTAGCAGATTTCAAGAGCCATGCGAGAAACTGCTGAAGTAACTTGCGATGTTGGATATTGCAATAAAAGTCCTGTAGAGTTCATGCTACGGAAAAACACATAATCTGTCAAATGAAAGGCAAGCAGATCTTTTATTTCTAAGCATGTCCACTGAGGGATGAAACAGATAAAGTAATACACCATGGCTGGTGAAAATCAGAGACTAATTAGAGACTTGTTGCCACGGTGGCATGGGCTGAAGCTTGATGCAGCTTCCTCTCCCAGTGGCATGCTTTCTTCAAGTAAATGCTTCCTCTCTTACTCTGTTCAGTAACTACTTTATACTTGGATGCCCATATCAACAAGGTACTTGCCCTGTATGTGAGGAGGAATACATCATTTCACTATGTAATCAAAGAAGCAGTTGTGACCAAATTTTCCACTCTCATGAATCAGCACATTAGATCAACTTTTACAGTGCATAGTAGGTATAGTGCTAGAAGAAGTGTGCATCTGTAATCAGTAGTATAAATATATTTGGTGAGAAGGAATATGCATTGTGTCAGCATGTATGCTTTCAGTTAGGGTCAGTTTTCATTTGTATGATTAGACTGCCCTCTTGTGGAATTTAATTGTAGTGCAGTGTATCTTGCAGTATTTTGTTCATGGAATTATTTTACAGGAAGTGTTTTGTACTTTCCTGGCCCTGATGTCTACATATGGAAGGAACTGAGGTCAGGGGGGCTGGGGGCTGTTAGGGAGGAGGTTGTTGTGGGTTTTGTTCTTGAAATGGATTTTTTTTTTATGAGGAATGATTCAGTATATTCTCTGAATGGAAGGGGTGTTACCTACTGTGAGCTGCCTTAAATTATTAAGTAGCATCTTATGCTAATAGTCTTGTTTATGTAAAGCAGATTTTTTGCCTGACCATACAAATTTCAACAATTCTGTGGAGGAAAACTGTTTATATGTAGAGTCAGTACATGGAGTGAGTATATAAAGTTAAATATCATGAGGACAGAACTAGTTCATTGAGTTGTTCAGAAATCGTTGTTACATGTTACATAATGACATTTATGAATTAATAGGCTATGTGAATTAAAATGTATTTAATGTTTGAGGAAGTGGTCAGACTGACATATTACTAAATGTCTTTACACTTCCATAAACTGTTTTCCTTCAAGGTGTGCCCAAATAATTCATTTGCAGTGACTGGTTTGTTTAATAAAATGTGTTTTTTCACAAAAGTAGCAAATTATAGCACAGTAATTTCTGCAAATTACTGTTAATCCAAAGATGGATGTTCCTTTAAAACTAAAAATCAGTTGTTTGTATTATAATAGTATTAGTACTAACTATTAATAATTTTACAGTAGTAATTACTTGTATGTGTGGGTCTCTAGAATCCAGTAAGGCTCAAATGCCTATATACAGTATAGGTACAAGAAACTATATAATCCTGAGACCAACAGAGTTAAAATATATTACTTAATGTCTGTATGACTTGAAGCATGATTCCAGTGTATGGTTGAATTTTTTCTTAGGAACGGATACTGTGTTGTAATTCTCTCTTGTGTTCACTTTCCCTCTGCAGTCAAGATGGTCCCACTTCTGTTTTTAGCTGCTGTGATAACACAATCCAACAATTCATCAAATGACAACAGCACAACAGGTAAGTCTGGACATCCCCCTCTCAGAGAACACCGCCATTTGGAAAACAAAGATCTATATCTGTGCAGTGCTTCAGATTCTTGAACTGCCAAATAGAAGTACGATGATATAATGTGAGGTTAAAGTTGTCCATTTCAGAAATGCTGTGTAGTAAATGGTCATGTATGTGCTTAAGTTCATTTCAAACATTTTGTCTGCATTGTACATTACGTTTATGCTTGCTGTGCTGAAATATCTGAACACCTGTCAATCAATTACATATTCAAAACATGTTATTATATGAGAATTCAACATTTCTGCATGAGTGTAATTACTGTTGTTCAGAGTTTTGAACTGAACTTGCTGTGTAACTGTGTTTTTAACTATATATTGCTGTGACTGACTGATGTGAGTTAGGCTGGACTATAATTCGACCCTTGCATGTTGTAATTTTGAAGGAGGGGGGACGTCAGCAATTTAATTTTACATTTTCGCTCTTGGAAACACAAGTTGCCGCCAGTTTGGCCAAATCTATCAGCTAATTGAAAATTGATTTAAAGGAAGGTAAGGGATTTGCATAGAAAGTGATTATGAGTACTGAGAGTGAATCTGTACACTGGCGAGTAGTTTCACTACTGATGCAATCTGAAATAAGAGGTCAAACAGCTAAGAACTGACCTGATGCGTTGGCAGTCAAAGTTTAAATGCCTCCCCGCATGTTGCGAGTTGCTGCTGGCCGCTGCCCACATCCCACTGCGCTGGCTTTCACTCGCTCTTCCTGTTCTTTTGTCTCTTCTCCCCCCCCAGAAAACCCTGGGCCCCCGAGCCCCCACATCCTCCCAACCGTGCTGGTGGTGTCCCTCCTGGCCGTCATCGGCGTGCTCCTGGCGTGGTACTTCCTCAGGTAAGCGGTGACTGTGCGGAGAGGAAGTGCTGACGTCACCCCCCGCAGGGGTGTGGCGGCAGCCTCAGCTAAAACTGAAAGCAGGCAGCGTAGGGGGCCAGAGTACACAGTCCCTGCGGGCGATGTTAGACTGCAGTCTGACAGAGACAAAAAAACACAAAAAACCGGGGCTCTTCCATGAGAAAGAACACATTCTCCAGTTTTAGATGGTGGGTCTCGCTAGCCGTTTCTTTCTACTGGTCATGTAAATGAGAAAAGATAGAAGTAATCTGAACTTCTTCATTATCTCTCACACTCTTTTTTCCTGTCTCTCTCTCTCTCTGTCTCTCTCTCTTATCTGTTTACCTGCTTAGGTTAAGGAACCAGAGGAAGGCAGTTGTCACTACAGTTGACAAGAAGATGCCAAATGGCATTCTGGAAGAACAAGGTACAGTGTTTTTGTTATATTGATCTCTGAACATAGTTCTCAGGTCTGTGAACTGAGAAGTAAGGTGACAGTAGAGGCTTAGCACAGCTTCATGTGTTTCAAGTTATGTGTGCTCTGGTCTACAGCGCATGAAAGTGTAAAGCTGAGTTTCCTGTGGTCTATGGGTTTGCTGTTAGCTGAGAGATTTAATGGTAGTTTGTATTAGGTTATATGACAGTAAGACAAAGTTATGTGGCTTATTTCTGTTTGCATTGTAATGCATTTCCACTGTATAGAATGAAAAGTCTTTGGATAAAATAGAAAATAAATGTCTCAAATAATAGTTTACCAATTGTTAAACACAATTGTTCTCAAAACAACCTGGATTGAAAACACCTTCAGCCAACATAGTAATAATTCTAATAATCACTTAATTGTGTCATCCTTTATGTCAGATCACTTTTACTGGCTTCAATGGCTGTAATGAGGGAGCACACGTTTTTTAACAGAAATGTTTCCGTAAGATTCCTTTTGGTGCGTTTTAGTTTGAGCCTGAGCTGAGTTTATTTCCAGAGGTACGAACATTCCCAATCAAAAGGGAACCTTTGATTCATGGAAGCAGTTTCCTCAGCCTCAGTTCCTCATTTTCATGATCGAAATCACACAATGTTTGAAGACAGTTATCTTGTGACTTGCGATTCCAGCATGCACCCAAACACAGCAGGAAGTATGTTTGCACTGCCAGTCTGACTTCTAGGTTAGGTTTCTATTTTCTGTTATCATGTGATTAATGTTTTAACATGCACTGCCTGCTTGCCTTCCTTTCAAATAGCTGGAAGAAAGGTGTTCATTTTTGGAATGAAGCATGACAACTTCTTTTCACCCTCAGTATCTATATGCTGTACATCCACATACCATAGAAACTAATGACTAAAACAGATGGTATCCCAGCATGCTAAACTCACTAAACTTTACATGTGTAAACTTTGAATAAAGGTTTTAGCCACCCTGTTAATATGTATACACAGTAAAATGTTCAGTGATAAATTGAAAGTTTTCAGTGTTGATTCAACTCTGACAGAATACATTTAGAGTTCATATGAGCCCTAATCTTCTTAGAGTGGGCTCATAGTAACTATGTTAGAGCTAAACTAGCAACAACCATTTTACTGTGTACCTTGGCTTTTTTGTGGGACTGAATGTTCCATTTGTACTTCTCATAACTGTTTTGCCCCCTTTTCCCATGATACATAGGATACAATGATAACATGTATGCTATTTGTCTTGTAATGAGTTTTCCTGTATGGTGAAGGCACATTCACAGGCTAACTTTGCCTACTGTCTGTCTCCGGCTGCTCGTCTGTGTTGTGTTGTAGACCACAGTAAGGCCCACGGAGGCAGTTCTGCAGAGTTTAACTCACCTCCCCCGCAAGGTCAGGTATCCTCAGCAAAGAAAATGCCACTTCGCTGTGCCTCTACCCACCCACTGAGCTCTCTACCCGCTAACTCCTGCTGTTTCACACTAAGCACCGCTAACAAAGCTCCACGGGGCTGTAAGCCATCCGCTGCTTGGGTCACTGTTGGGTCGTTGCCTCCTAACCCTCTGTGACTCCTAACCCTTGTCAAAGTCTAACAGCAACTTTTACTCACAAGTTCTTAGGTTTGGATGGTAATCCTTAAAGTCAAAGCAAATCAGGTTGGTTTCATAGTCTGTTTGTGAGGCCTTTGCTGTAGGTGCCTCCTGGCCATTTGTCTTCTCTCTTGCTTGTTCCTGGACGAACTCTGGCATTTAGCAGCTCAAGCAAGCATGAACACACTGGTTAAAAAAATGAAGTAAATATTTTATTCCAGTATGTTCTGTCATCATTGCTTTTCAAGCGAAGACCTTTGCGCATTCATGAAGGCCTTTTTTTGTTTTGTTTTGTTCTCAGAATGTGTTGAATATATACATTCAAAGTGATGTTTGAGAGCTATGTTAGAAATGTAATGAAAATAATAGTGTACTGGGTCATGTTTTGGATGGGCTAGACTGTGTTGATTTTGTCTGAGATAGAATATATTTTAAGGTTAACAATTATTAATGCCATTTATGCAATGACATGGACAGTGTCCCAGATTACATAAATAATACACCCTGGCCTGGTTTGCTTCTAATCTAGTTGATGAACAAAAACATATGCTCCAAATACTTCTACCCATAAACCCTTGCAATTAGATCCAACCTCTCATCACCTTTGGACTGATTAAAAAGTAATGATCCAATTTATTAACCATTCTGAGGGTCAGACCTAAATCAGTTCTGATGAGTGTAGACCAGATAGAGTTGATTTCACCCTCCCTGGTAAACTACCCCTCCGTAGGATAGTGCTGTGTTGTTTGGAAGGTGCCCCCTGGAGGATGGGTTATTAAATGTGTCCTGTCACACCCTGCACAGAGCAACAGACGGTGGTGCTGCTCCCGAGATCACCCTCGGCAACCAAGACGTATCTGCCCATCCTAGTGGATTCCTTAGAGGAAGAGGTCAGGGTGCGCTCAGCAGACGACGGAAAGCTGTTCCGTGAGGAGTTCAACGTATGTGCCCTCTCTCACGCCAGCGCTCACGCTCCTTTTCATTTGAACGTGTGGGCCACCACAGCCCAATGACACTCTGGGAACTCAGCTTCCTATGACAGCAATGCCTGTAACACTGGAAAACAAAGAGCACTTGCTCCCAGGAGTTATTGGTTTCTCTGAATGTTCAGGTTTGAAAAATGACATGTAGAGATTGCTTTACCTGATCAACAGTAATCATTTTTGTATTTTATTTAATATATGAAATATTTTAGTTCCATTTGACTTGTTGTCACAAGACTGAGCATATTTTGATGTACCAAGGTGAATAGTTTGTTCTAGATTGTACTGGCTATTCAATATGAAAAAGAGTTTTGGATAGCGCTCCAGTTACGAATGTATTCAATGTATTATTGTGTACATATTTATAACTGGGGTAAATCTCACTCCTGAACCACAATGGTATGGTTGCTTGTATGGGTGGATGAACCAAACCCTTAAATTTACTTACTCTAAAGCCATGTCATTTTTCATATACGTATTAATTTTCCATACTCATCATGAATTAGTCATTGGTTGAATTCCCCCAAACTCTGCTTAAGGTTCCTGTTTCATTTGATAGCTGACTATGAGTAACATAAGAGTACTATACTGCAGTATCTGAAAGAGAGGATGCTTATTAATACTCTTATAGTTAACTGGGCATTGAAGAATATTTCGCTTGCTTCTATTTAAACTCAAGAGGAAATTATGTCAGACCTTTGCTTTGAAGCACTATACAAAACCGTAACTTGTAAATGTATATCAGTGTGGCATGTCAGTAGCGTGTTCATATGTCTGGAAAGTGGTCTTGCTACTGTGTTGCTGGGGTCTCAGCTTAGCTTTTGGTGACATGCATTGTCATTTTTTGTTTTCTTCCAGTCTTTGCCTGGTAGCTACACTCAAGGCACTTGTGAAGAGGCCAACAAAGAGGAGAACAGAGAAAAGAACAGATATCCCAATATCCTCCCATGTGAGTGACCGAATGAAGTTTCCACATACTGTAAAATTAATTAACAACATCAAATCCAGGAAACAGGAAATGACACAGCCAAGTGTTTGACTGCTCATGCTCTGTAATTCATTCTTTCCGTTGTGCCTTGTGGCTAGTGTGAATGATTGTCTGCTATGTTACAATGTTAGTCAGTAAGGTTTGGCAGAAGCCCCCCGGTTTTGTGTATTAAAACAACAACTGTATCTGTTGTTCCAGACAGGACTGAAGGGAATCAGACAAAACATGATCAGAATCTCTTTGTTTTCTCTCTCAATATCACATCCCTTTTCCCCTTCTGCTTTACAGTCCATATGCTTTATATCTTCTGAATGAAATTATGCCTTGTTTCCTCTTGATCACCCAGCGTGTTCACCACTGCAGATTACTGAATGCCCTCCTTTCATTCCAGTTGAATTGTTCTGGGTTTACTTATATTGTATCCGCATATATGTTTTTTTAAAGTATCTCTGACCACAAAAATTGTTCTGTCATATCTGTCTCATTCGTTGCTATTTTTCCCCACCTCTCTAACATTTGAAAAATGTTCCTTTTTTAAAATTTTGCAGTATAGGATGTCTCTTCCATTTTTAAATTTGTGCCATGTTCTTTTTGAGTTCCTGTGTGGTTGGATGTACAGATAGTCTACAAAGAAATGAAACATTGAGTAAATGAGGGACAACAGGCAAATGCTAAATTGGCTTCAATACCCGTCTTATTGTTAGTATTGTGCAAGAAGTAACCTCGGGCTTTGTGAGATGGGTGACTGTTGAAGCTTCAGCTTCATGAGTTGACTGGCATTCTAATGAAAGACCAGTGTTTTATTTCTGTGTCAGTATTCCAGACAAATGCAGATTCTATCACAGCACACACAAGTCATGTTGCCAACACTTGCCAGCTTAAGACCTAATTAACGGACTTTACTATTTTTGTACTAACTGCCTGTTAGAATATATTTAAGGTTGCTGATGGTAATAAATATCAGTCACAGAAATATGTCAATTTAAAGTCTTGTTTAACAACTGTGTGATGCCAGTTCATCTATTCATGTCCATGTTTTCAACAGATGACCATTCAAGGGTAGTGTTAACACAGATCGATGCAGCTTTGTGTTCAGACTACGTCAATGCCTCCTACATTGATGTAAGTTTCACATCCTCACACAATCTGTTGTTCTGTCATAATGCATGTAAAGGAGTACTGTTTGTAAAGGATATATATTAAGAATATATTTTAATGCAACTTTTGCTTCCCTGTTATTCCAGAGTTACAAGGAAAAGAATAAATTCATTGCAGCCCAAGGTAAATATGTATAAAAAATTTGATCCATCATGCATAGATGTGTAACTCAGCTATGATATAAAAACAACTACGATATGTATTAGTAGTTTGTCATTTTTGTACAAATGTAATGTAATCTCAAGACATAAATGACCGTAAGTAAGGTTTATTCCTAAAATCCTTTTTTCAATGAGCATGTCTGTCTGTCACAGGGCCAAAACCAGATACAGTCACTGACTTCTGGAGGATGGTATGGGAGCAAAAGGCTGCTACAATTGTGATGCTGACAAACCTGAAGGAAAGAAAAGAAGTGAGTATTTCATGGGCATTACTGAGGTTGTCTCGTTAGCTATATTGGCAAAGTTGCTCTATACTTTAGTGTCCCTGAAATAGCATCCCTGCGTGGAGAACTGCAGCTGAAGTATGTATACACTCTTGATACAATCACCCACAATCCATTTAATTTGCTCTGCACCAAGAGTCATGCAGCTTACTGTGGAAGGCCTATTGTCATTTGGAGGTTAAGTGTGTCATTCACTGAAGACATTTGGTAACCTGCTGGCACGTGTACAGTAGCTAGAGGACACTGCAGACTCCTGCTCATAGTCACCTAATGATATATCTCAGATTTCATGCTAATGGTGTTTTTGCTCCAGGGCTTAGCTTGCACCTGAGGTAAGCACCTTTCCTGACTGAGTCACTCTGGAGCCTGAAATTATTTTTGACATTTAGTTTTACTTTGTAATTCGATGGTGCATCAGAAAATCCTTATCTTTGCGTGACGTCAGATCTTTGGATGCTTAAAATGAAATCCATTCTGCTACAGTGGCTCCACATGAATTTTCACCCCCAAATTAAGTCTCTGGATGCATTACGGAACTGAGAAGAAATCAATATAGACAGAATGAAAGGGAGATTAAAATCTGCTTTTGTGGTACTTGAAATCAATGCTTAAATAATAGTTAATAAAGCCCTCCAAGGTTTTATCATAATTAGTTAGCAGCCTCTCATTAAGTGCTTTGATCCCCCACTCTCAGGCAGGGTAATTCAGATTGACAGTCAGGCAGATTAAGCGCCCTGATTTTATGAAGCAGTGTGTTAAAAGTCACCTTTCAGATGCTAATGCGTGCCTCGCAGAGCTCTTCTCCTTCTCAATAGTTGGATGGAGGCATAGACAGATCAAGGTTTTCTCCTTTCTGTAGCTCTGATTTTGTGTGCAGAATATTTCAATGTTCCATAAATACTGACTAAAGTGTGTGTGGATACAGAAAATAAAGACGATGAACTTAATACTCTTGTTTGTTTAACTCTGGATGTCTGAAGGTCTGAAGAACAACCCCCACCCACTTTACAACCAAAGAGTTAACCACTGCGCAAAAATGTATTTTTTATTTCCCCAGGACAAGTGTCATCAGTATTGGCCAGACCAAGGCTGCTGGACATATGGGAATGTGAGGGTTGCAGTAGAAGACTTCACTGTGTTGGTGGATTACACCATTCGAAAGTTTTGCGTGCAGTATGTAAGTATAAGGGGCATGACGGCTATCTTTGATGCTGCCTTTGAATTAACTAGACACGTTCACAGTTTAAGAGACGAACATCCTGTGCACAAATGCAGCGCAGATTCACACATAAAAGGGGTGTGATCTGTAAAGGGTAAATGCTGCCACTGCAGATCATGTGACTTCTCTTTATGTAACCATGAGTACTGATATTATTCTTTCAGGTCAGGTGGGATTTCTTAGGGCTCTGACTCTCAAGCTGCACTGTAACTTATGATTTTCCCAGTTATTTTTTTGCTTCCTCCTTTAGATTTACATTTTGTTTCACAAACAAAACCACTGAACTGTGTTTGTTGTGTCTGTTTGCTCTTTGTTGATGAGCCACTGACCTTGCCATCTGTTTTCCCTTTGGAGTGACTGTATGACCTGCTATTTGCATGCAATTGTCCATACTCTACACTGCTGCACTCTTGCTGCTATTTAACCACAATATCCACAGTTATGTTTTGACTGATTATAGTTTTAATTCAGTAATGATTTTGGTCTGTAATGAAACATTGGGCAGTTGCAGTTAAACAACGCGATATGATAAGAAGTACTGTCCACAGAACTGAGAGGGCTGAACCAATGAAATGAAATGTACCAATGACCTCGCTGAACTCAGTGTTCAGAACTCATTTGCATTTCATTTATAGATTTTATTCTTTCAATGTCCCAGGAACAATTCTTAAATTATTCAACAGTAATTTCCTACAGTATGTCCTATTTCTAGCTTAAGGCCTTACCTGTTTATAATTGCAATGCAGGAAAAGGTTGGAATTGAGGAATAAATTTAACTAGGTCGCAGTAAGCAAAATACAGTAGATTATTAAGGACATTATGCAGTCATTCCTCAGTCTTATGTCAAGGCCAGAACATAGCATTTTATCTTTTATATATTACTGACACATTAGGGTTTCATTCAAAATCATGTTTTCTGCATCTTTTGATCTCAGTGAAACTTTTCTTGTAGCAAGAAAATCATAAGCTAATTTCCTTGTAATGCTGAGTTAGTAAATAATGTAAAAATATTTTTTATAATGCAATAAGCCATTGCTTTCAGGGCTCTATGCCATTCAGGTGTCCTGTCAGTGGCTGCTTCAGGCATGTTATTTGACTCTTTGCAGGCCAGTGATGGCTCCAAGACTCCCAGACTAGTTACACAGCTTCACTTCACCAGCTGGCCTGACTTTGGGGTCCCGTTCTCCCCCATTGGCATGCTCAAATTCCTCAAGAAGGTGAAGACAGTCAACCCGTCCTTTGCTGGGCCCATCGTGGTGCATTGCAGGTATTCAGGGGTGTTTCCTTGTAGAAGGTGGGGGGTGGAGGGTGTACTGTGTTATGGGTGCTTGAACATTAACCCACATCATTCCCATTCAATATCCATCCCCATCCCTAAACTGCCCAGTGCCATTCATTTCATTAACATTATTTATGCATATTGCCACCCATAATTATGGTCACCTCAGTAGTCACATTTCAACACATCAGCCATTAATATGAATAAATGTATCACCAGCAGCAACAGCATGCCTTGGTAGAGGGTGGTCCTCTCTGCAGCTGTAATAATGCTCTTTGATCGGCTTGTAAACACCCTGATTTGAAATTCCAGACGGGCCCAAACAGACTTTGAGTGCTGACATTTAGGCAGCTACAAGTTTTTAGACGAAGGCTGTCTGGTGCATTTACACCTGCTGAGGCCTGACAGAGTTCTCTCAGTTAACTATGAAAGGAAGGCCCGACCAGTGCCATAAGGGGACCATGGCAGGGGAAAATCACAATGCACAAGCATTATCAGTATAGCATGCCCATGATCCTGTGTATACAATTAATATAAACTTTTCACTTCTTACCTACAGTTTGTGATGGATATACTACATATATTTTTGTTCTTGTACAATTCATTGTCAAGACAATTAAATTCAGTAGCTGTAAGGCATAGGGAGAAATTCTTGCTCAAGCTGACTGGTTTAGTGGTGTCGTTGGTGAATGAATTTAATTGTCCTTATTTGACCCCTTGAACTCTGCACCGCTGCCCTGTCTCTCCACAGTGCGGGGGTGGGCCGGACAGGGACCTTCATCGTTATCGACGCCATGATTGACATGATGCACGCGGAGCAGAAGATTGACGTCTTCGGCTTTGTGTCCAGGATTCGAGAGCAGCGTTCTCAGCTCGTTCAGACGGATGTGAGTACAGTTTGGCAAATGCAGAAGTGGGTAAATGCGCCGGGCTCTGGTTGTGCAATTCGATGCTTGGAATTTTGTCATAGACGTTTATTGCAGAAAAAAACAATGTGAATGTCTTTTTCTCAGACACTATGTGACACTATGTTTGAGAGTAAATGGAATAACAACAAACGAAGAGGCCCATTCAGCTCATTTAGGCTTGTCATTGTACCTGCTGTCTAGAGACTAGCACTGTGTTATGCCTGGTCTTGAACAAGCTAGGGGTCTCTGTTTGTAAGAGTGCAGAGTGCAGAGTTGTCCCTTAGGGAATTTCTCAGTCCTTTTTTGATGCTCTCTCTCTCTCTCCTGGGCACACAGATGCAGTACTCCTTCATCTACCAGGCCCTCTTGGAGTACTACCTCTACGGCGACACGGAGCTCGATGTTTCCTCCCTGGAGGGCCACCTGCAGAAGCTGCATAACACTTCGGCGCCATTTGACAGAGTGGGGCTGGAGGAGGAGTTCAAAGTAAGAGCAGCTCCAGGCCTGTCTTTTATTCTCACTCATGTTGTAATGCAGCTCAACAGTAAAGTGATTCTCACGGCTCATTCATGCTCTGTGCGTCCCATTAAAACCACACAGCTTCCTGACATCTTCACACGCCACAGACGGAACACAGCGTTTTACACTCAGCGAGCACACGCTGTTTATTTAGATCCACTAGATGACAGTGTTATAGCACAATAGTTAGCCCCCATAGACAGATAGTTGTTTAGTCTTTATCAAAACCTTCAGACTTTTAACTTTACGTACGATTGTTCCTAGTTAATGTTGGTGTTTTTAATTTGAACCTTGCAGTAAGAGTGTCCTTAGCCTTTTTTGATGTAATAGGTTTAGCCTCACAGTTTGTCATGAGATTAAAGGTGTTTGAAGATTGTTTGATTGAATGTTTTCCTCCCTGCAGAAATTGACAAACATGCGGATAATGAAGGAGAACATGAGAACAGGGAACCTTCCTGCCAATATGAAGAAGAACCGTGTTCTCCAGATCATTCCATGTAAGGACACAACGCAACACACTCCAAGTCAGCTATTCTGAATGGTCATATAGCTTTGACGCATTTACATGCTTTGTACAATGAAATTCAGTGTTTTTCATATAGTAGATGTAGTAATAAGCTTGTATTGAGGTCTCCATCAAACTACACACATTTTACCCCATAGCTAATGTACACTTAGAATCTTGATGTTTGATAAGCAACGCAACATTCCTAGATCAAACTGTGAAGTTAATTTGTCATGTTAATTTTGGGCCCCTGCTAGATTAATAGGGAGAAGACATATCTTGTAAGGAGTTTGGTCTGGAAATAATCAAACATATATTGAAATGTTTTATGCCACTATTCGTCTTATTATTCCTCTTAATAAGATGGTTTCTGAATGCACATTAAAGAGGCACCGAGATCAATGGAATGAAAATAGATACCAGTCAACAGACCAAAGATGTCTGCCCATCCCTGATGGCCTGTCAAATATGTGACGTTCCTTAAACCATTTAGTTTCTCAATTCAACAGTCTTAATCGCCTGGAGAAATTAATATTTATATACTAAAATGAGTAAAATTCAAAATGCCCATATATCTACCACATTATACATTTGTATTCATGCTCGGAGGGGAAACGTTGATATATCGACAGTGAAATATCTTCCATCCAATCTGCCCCATCGTCTTATTTAATAGACTTTCATTGATTTCCCGTCCCTCTGTTCAATGATACATTTTCATTACTCAGTCTCACCTACCTCACAAATTATGTTTAACAGATTGGATTTCGATGAACATTTCACTGAGTCAGAGTGGAAGATCTGTCCGTGAATTGCAAATGCCATAACATGATGGGATTAGATAGATGTCGTTAAAGGTTTGACGGCTGAAGACAGTGACCTTTAAAAGGCAGGTTTGGCAATGGCGGATGGGCCAGTCTTTTGGCACGGCTGTACTCCATGCTGCACTGCATCCATGTTGATTTTTTCTAATTCTGTGCTCACAGATGACTTCAACAGAGTAATTCTCTCCATGAAAAGAGGCCAGGAATTCACAGATTATATAAATGCGTCTTTCATCGATGTAAGTATTCACATGTTTTTTTTTCTTTCAAAATCACTCCACTGTTGTGGAGTGCATCTCCTTGATTTGTTTAAATGATCTATAAAGCATCTTTGCATGCACAAATATTTGGTACATGTCCAGTGACTCTATCAGACTAGGGTCTTGCTTATAGGCAAGTGCAGACTCGCTGTTTGTGGGTTGAAAATAGCTCTGAGCTTGTCTCCTTATCCCTAAATAAGAGTGCTAGCTCTGCTTTAGCGTGGATGGTATTGGCTCAGTGGGTTTCAGACATCTGTAAACAAAAGTAGAAGTGCCCTCTTTCTGACTGACATTGCATTCAGAAACATGGAAACTGGGACTGTTTTCACAGAGAATAGTGCCAAGCTGTTTTGTAACTCCAACATTTCCTGGAACTGCAGGGTGAAATTCTGCTGCTTCCTGTTCCTTACCAGCCATTACCTCACCCGCTTTCCTGGTGTTTGAATTTATTGTTTGAGCTGATTTTGGCATTGACATACAGTAAAAATAGCATGCTTGTGTGGCTAATGTTTAAGGTTGCTCTAACTAACACTGGACCAACGCCCTATGTGAAAATATAGGAGTGGTTTAGAGTTCAATAAGTATAGCATTTTATATGGTAAAGGAAGGGAAATCAAGCTACCTTAGTGTTTAATGATGTTATACTTGCACTTTCAGGTCTTAACATCTGTTGCTCTTAACCCTTGTAGATGCAATCTGTAATTGAATCCGTAAAGTGCATCTGTAATGTAATGTTGCAATGCAACAAGCTTGCACATCTAGTCCTAACTTATGTAGAAAAATATATGTGATTAAATGTGTGAAACCATGGATAGTCTTGTCTGCTTCCTGTCTTAGATATGTGTGCGTATGTTTGTGTGTGTGCATGTATATGTAAATATATAGTTCAGACATTTATATAAATTGATCATTGCTGCCGCTGTGAGAATGTAGTAATTTAGATCATTTTTTTCCAGCTACACATCTAGCTTGAATGTCGCATTGACTGCTAAGCTGTAATGAAGGCTTGGCTCTGAGCTTGTGTGTTGTGGTCTTTCTCACCAGGGCTACAGGCAGAAAGATTACTTCATCGCCACACAGGGACCCTTGCCCCACACTGTAGACGACTTCTGGAGGATGGTGTGGGAATGGAAGTGTCACTCCATCGTTATGTTGACTGAGCTACAGGAAAGGGAGCAGGTACTGTATGCTGAGTTTACCCTGAGGAGTGACAGCCATGAAGCCTGCTATGACAGAATGTTCTGCCTCAAATGTTAAACTGAAGAATATGGGCCCATTAAATGCCATACTACTTTATGCTCTCGTGACAGATCTCAGTCTTGTTATGACCTTGCCTTTTATCACTTTGACTTCACAGGACAAGTGCTTCCAGTATTGGCCAACAGAGGACAGTGTAACATATGGTGATTACACTGTGGAAATTAAGGCAGACACTCTGTGTGACACATTCAGCCTGAGGGACTTGGTTCTTACATACGGCCCGGTAAGTGCTCTGAACTCAGGCTTCCTTTGTGTCAGAATGGGGCTGTGTGAAGCGTCTTCTCGTTAGTGACGCCTGTCCATATCCATTGCCAGGAAAAGCAGACGCGGATGGTTCGGCACTTTCACTTCCACGGCTGGCCGGAGATCGGCATTCCGGCCGAGGGCAAAGGGATGATCGACATCATCGCCGCGGTGCAGAAGCAGCAGCAGCAGTCCGGAAACCACCCCATCATCGTGCACTGCAGGTCCTGAACGGCTTCATCACACAGAGCATTTCCCTCAAAATAATACGATCGCAGTCAGGCTACAAGCACTAACCAATCTGAGGCCTACACAAGCAGTCATGCAATTACACTGTAATTTAACACTATACAATACAGCAAGCGAGACTACTAGTTCATATATCTTGGTGCATTTTTCTTGCAATTCATGTTGTAAACCACAAGTAATTTTGGTTTTGTATTTTTATAATACAATATGACCACTTCCCTTTCCTCTCCAAAGCATTCTCTCTAGCGCTAGCTGAAGGCTCATTGCTATTTTAGTCACAGCATATTGCATTGCTGGAGGTAACACCGTTTTGTCTGTGTGTTCCCGCGTAGTGCCGGTGCTGGGAGGACAGGTACGTTCATCGCTCTGAGCAACATCCTGGAGCGGGTCAAGGCAGAGGGCCTGCTGGATGTGTTCCAGACCGTGAAGAGTCTACGGATGCAGAGGCCGCACATGGTGCAGACCGTGGTAGGTATTCTGCAGGAAACAACCCCGCTCCCCATATGCAGATTTACCCAGAATCCCATAGAATGCCCCATAAATGGGGTAAAATTACTGCCCCATATGCAAAGATTGACTTCTCCTGCCAAAGGGTTTTGTTTCCATTTTATCCTAACTGCTACCCCTTTAGTTAAATCAATTGCTTGTTTGATAAGATAATATCCCCATATGATTAGAAATAAATCCTTGCTCTTGCATTTCATATGGTACGAGATATAAAAATGGCAATAAAAAACCACTGGCATGGCCCTTCAGGACCTGAGCTTTGCACACTCGGTGTTATTGATTAGCCTCAGAAAATTACAGAGCAAAAAAGGAGAGAGAAATTACAGTGATGAATTCAATTTTTTCAATCATTTTCTCATCTTGACCATTGGAGCTCTCAAGCAGCTTACATATTGCATATAATAAGGGGGACATGGAAGGCATCATGAGATTCTATCATACATAATGAAATGTATATTTTAGTGAAGAAACAGTCATAATTAATAGTTTGGTCCTGCTTTTTTGACATTCTGCAGCAAACTCCCTATCCTCATTGATTTGTCTTTATTTTTTCCAGGAACAATACGACTTCTGCTACAGAGTGGTACAAGACTTTGTCGATATTTTCTCTGACTATGCCAATTTCAAATGAAGAAATCTGCCTTAATTGTGGATGTCGTTCAATATTCTGTTTAAAAATTCCAATTGGTCAGGATGTTGTTTTTCTTAAACTGAATTAAATAATCTTATATTTCGCTATGCACTTGTCCTTAATGTAACTAAAAAAATAAATAGTTGTACCATATTGTCATATACTTATTTTACTCCAATTGTAAATGTCAAAATGACTCAGATGGCTAATGTAAATTTGACATGATGTAAATTAATTATTTTGTCATGGAATTTGACAGTATTATTTGCATTTAGTTCCATCATCTTAGTAGTTTTTTATGTACAATACATTATGATAATGTACTGTTATCTTTTATTTCTTAATTTGTGTTACTGCAGTTTCGGTATATTTAAGTCAAATTACAATTCATGTAATATTTATAATGCTGTAGTTATTGTAAATGTATTTATGTACTGTCGCTGATGCCCTCCCATTCCACCATTTCATGTGCAGACGTTATGTTTTATTTATGTACAGACTGGTTCTTACATTTTATGAAGACTTCTGTCACAGATGTGAAAATGATGTATTTTATCCATCCAGGGACAGCCTGTCTTATTTTTGCTTACCCTGCCAGTGTCTCTGGGCAATTGCAGGCGAACATACAACATAATGCAGACATGTAGCAAAGCTATCAATTCAATTTCCAATTCTGTTCCATTAAATCTGGAGCAGAAATTGGAAGCGTGCATTGTGTAATAAAAAAAGCAAATGGAGGGGAACAGTGACCCTGGGCTTGCCATGTAATCTCTGCAATTTGGTACTTCTGCCTATCACAAATGCAGAATTTAAGAATACTTTTTCTGACGAGTGTGGCAAATGTTTGAAGCGACTGCACATGATCTGAAGCACACTAATCGCTGCACACTGTTACGTCTCAATGGATCTGTTCTCTCAGCAGAGACAGATGTTATTATTGTTGAAACAATGTGTTAATATGTACATATTTTATTATAATGCAAGAGTGGCAGAACCACTGCAAATATATTTTTGAACAGTTTCATTGTTGTACTTCTTTTGACATTTGTGTGTTTGCATGATGCTGTGCCATACATTGATTAGAAAAAATGAAATATTTCTGATCAGGAACCATTGGTCACCAGGTGACTTCAGCAAATGGACAAACGTGTCTACTAAAAAATTGGTTTAAAAACAATTTACGTTTCAATCAGCCCACAAAGGACATAAAAGAAGCACAACAGGTGAAAAGGAAGACAAAGATTGAAAACTGAAGAAGTGTTGCTTTATTCAGAAACCTCATGCAGTGTACTCACTGTAGTGGCACAATCTTTACAATATCACCTTCACTCAATACAGACATTCTGTATGAATTTCTGACATTAAAATACTGGTCATTATGCTGTCATTATCATACTGTTCTTTATTGCCAATTTTCACTCTGACTCCAAGCAGATACAATAATAATGGTTTATCGTACAGTTAGAGATGCAGACTACAGCTCTTTTCATAAAATGAATGGTCTTTGTAATGATATTTTTGACCAAATGTTTCGATTCAACAAAACATCCTCAGTAATGCGTGACAGCTGATCTTAAAGCAGGATGAAACTGCCATTATTTTGTTTCGTTTTTTTTGCATTATAATACCAAGTTGGTGGCTGAATCGTGCTGTCAGCGTCATCACTTGATTCGGTAGTCTTCTCTCATCATGGAGTGTTTTTGAGGTTTACAATGTCTTTGTAAATGCAGGCTGCAAAACTGTATAAATACATTGAAACATACAGTCAGAATTTTTATTTATTCTACACAGTTTTCGCTTCTCCTCTTTTCTGTGCATGTAAGCTCTGGTGTCAATGGGACTTTTTAATTGAATGGCTGAATCGTAAATACACTGTTTTTAATAAAGCTGAATTCAATATATTGGCCAGTAATACTATGTTCTATCATATCAATGAAGTGGATAAAAACACATTGCTGTCATTATTAAGTAATGGTAGTGATGTAAAAAAAAGTTATATCAAACATCAAGAAACATCTGAGAGTCTACTTTCAGCTTAATTTATACTGCCTTGCAATGTACCTGGAATTACAAAATAACCTCTTGTCCTAAAACATACACTGTGGGGGCTTTCTATATTTAATTAAAATACTCAGTCAAACATGTGATATGGAAACAGAAGCACTTAGACCACAGGACCTGGAAACCGCACTAAGGAACTTCTTAATGAATTCAACTGTACTTTCACTTCCTGTATGAGACAAATAGAACTAAATTAAATGAACTTCCATTATTTCTTAATGTTAACTGTGATGAGTTCCAATACTAGGAACTGATTAAAGTTCTTATGGAACCCTTGTGGTGATGTACAGCTGTTTGAACTTAGTCACAATACAAGCTGAGATATGACATGTTTGTGGTTTAACATTGATGAATATTATAGTGGTCATTGTATCAAAATGTGACACATTATTATTTCATAACCATTCAGGGTATAAAACATTGCTTTCAAGGAATTAATATTATAATTGTTGAGTATCATCATACAGAAGCTATGTTGTGTTTCCATTTGAGTGCTGGAGGTCAGAAATAAAGTTTATTAACACTTTTGAAATAATTCATAAGATTTCAACTCAATGGAGAGCAGAGAGTAGAATTGACAACAAGGGTGACATCTACTGGCACATTTAAAAAATTATGTATAATGCTATGGCTCCAGTAATACACGACTGTAATGTCAGTTCAGTATGTGGTAGGGGAAGACAAAGCAGGAGTGTGTGCTATTGATATTCAGCTGAACGTGTCTAACTAAGTGGAGCACATAGTATGTTCTGTGCCATTTATTTACCCAAAAGGTTACCCAAACTTTTAATTTACCACTAAATGTTTCCACTAATGCTAAAACAAGGGGCTAACTAGCTTGCTAACTTCAGGCATTTAAAATGAAAGTAGCACTTCAAGCAGAGATAACCTGTATCATTATAGCAATTAACACCATAAAGATGGATGGTCTATAATACTTGAAAGCAGGTGCTGAGCAGAGGTGGACAACTCTGGGTTCAGAAAGTAGAAGTAATGTTACTAGTATTTATTTTACTGATGCACTTAACTAACTCTGATTCTAGTCAGCACAACTCTCCAGCAAGGGAAGGTAGTTAGTGAAATCAGCAATTTCGGTACATGGGTGGAACGAAATCATGGTAGCACTTGTACTTCGTAAAACTGGGGATCTCTGCCCCTGATGCGGAATTTGTCAGGGCCTGATTTCATTATGCAATTGTTATTATCAAGGTTGTGTATACAATGTCGGGCAAGCCTGGTTGCTCATACTATAGTTTGGCTTCAGGATGCTGGGGAATATTTAGCAGGAGTGTCTGTGATGAAGACAGCTCAGCTTGCTGATTTTCATGAGGAACAGTAAGGTGATGTGAACATGTGGTTCTGAGGGAATGGCATCAACAAAAGAAAGCTTTGGCCAGAGCATATTCCAGAACCATAATGTCTACATTAGTTAAAGGTGCAAGGCTAAACAGGGTGTATAATTCAAATCACTTTAAAATTTCAAAGAGCTTGAGCATACAATTTAATCATGGATGGTCCAACAAGCATTGTACAGTACAGAACAGGATACCAGTTTGATTAGGATGCACCAATGACTCCTTACACACAGCAAGTTTGCAAACCAAGTGGTGCAAAAGCAGCTGACAATTGAATGGAAAAGCTGCAATATCTGAAGAGACAAGGAGCCACAGCAGCATTTGTTGTACTTCATTGGTTTTTATTCACTCTATTTACTTGAGTCTCGTTTGCCTGTCAAACTGCGGCTGTAGCGATACACGCAGATTCCGATCAAATTGTAAATCGCAAACAATGGAGTGGCAAGTGACAACAATTCACTGCCACTGTAACTAGTTTAAGTAACAATTTTCAATTTGTGTTACAATTTTCAACTTCATTCGTTGCCACTGAAACTGAACTTGTCGCTCCAGTCTACCACTCCTACCGCCACCATCTATTCGCTGTTTGTGCTGTCCGTTTTAGTACTGTTCAAATCCAAACCACTTCCTCTTGCTGAAGTCATTGCATATATTATCGTTAGAGCCAATAGACGTGGTTCGCGCGGAATTTCAAACATTTTCAAATGGCGTTCAGTGATTCGCCTAGATATCGTTCCCTCTGGTACTAAACAAAATAGTTCCTGAAATTATTCATTCTTAGCATTTTCAATATTATCATTGTAGTATTGATCATTATAGATAACGTATATAAGTATATGTTGAGCAATTGTATACAGTTAATCTAATGTTGCTTTAAACCTGTAAGATTAATACATGTTGGCGGAGGGATATATGGCTGAGCTAAACAACATACAGCACGTTTACTTCAGCATGTGTCGCAGTATATGGATATGTTAAATGCAGGAAGCGAGGTGTTGACGGTTCGTTAGTGGGGCCTATGAGTTTATTTTGTTTTAAATTAGGGTACAGTAATGTCCTGTCGACGTTGATGGAATTCATTTTGTTTTAGCTGAGGTTTTATACACAGGTAGGTCGAATTTACTAACTAAAACCACAATATGATGGTGTTAGGTGTTGCTTGTAGCTCCGCTTGCAGGTTTGGCTAAGTGTTGAGTTTTATCACATTCTTGACTCGCGTGTGGGCTCTAGGATATGCACTGTTTATAGGCAAGTTGCCCGCGTTTTTTAGTGTGCCAAGCGAACGCTAAATTAACTACACAACATAGTTAAACGGCAGCGACTGATTTACATTTGACCATGCAACTAACGTCAGTTATACTGTTGCCTTACACCATTGCCGCAGCTAGCTGTAACGTTAGATTAGTTACTAAACTAACTAACGCTAACTTGCTTTCACAAGGTTAAGTGTTTGTCTCGTTCAGGTAGCTATGTTCTAGCCCCGATAATCGAGTTGAGATTTAAAAAAAAAACTTATGTCCAGTTAAAACGTGTGATGATTTGGCCTCATTGTCGTGATGTTTGACTTTTTGACCTTATATGCATTTATAGTCAACGAATAAATTCACTGGAACATGCACCCATAGGGTAATGCTTGCTAAAATATTTAGTGTCATGCTCAAGAAACAACTTGCTAACGTTAGCGAACCGGCTACCAAGACAGCGACTTTAACAACGTGGCTAGTGTCGACTAGGAGAAAACAGGCTAACGTCGATGTATTTGGTAGGGGTATTGTAGATTATTCAGACAAATGTGTTGAATTTAACCTCGGAGAGATTCTTGTTTTATTCTGTCACATTCTTTTTAATGACACTACTACAGATCAAAATTCAAAACGTCGTGTCGGTGGAAACCAAAATTGTAATCATCATTCGCTTCATTTTAGCAAACTAGATGGTTAACATTTGATTTTGGACATCGACAATAATGATCTGTTGCTGAGTAAGTAATCTTTGTACATCGGCAGTGCATACCATGTGCAGTCATTAGCTTTTTTGGTAAGCTATCGGTCGTGTGTTTCATTCACATATTGGCTGCCTGTAAATCAAGGTAATGATCTTACTAAAGATAATTATTATGTTTAAGGTAAGAAAGCACTATGCCTTTACACGGAAAGATAGTGGTTATCAAGAGGAGTGGAGGTGATGGAACCGAATTTCCTCTCACAGCATCATGCTTGTTTGGCAGGTAAGTTAAGATTGTCTTTCTAATTTGAAATTAATATATAACACTGATGTAAATAGTTGCTTACCTCGTAACAATGTCTCAACAGCCATGGAACTCGTTAGTTAATTACCCACAATTCGAGTTACTTTTGTAACTTAACATATGTCCTATATTACAGAAAACCTGATTGTGACATTCGGATCCAGTTACCTCAGGTCTCCAAGGAGCACTGCAGAATTGATCTGAATGAAAATAAGGAGGTAAATTGTCTGAAAAGAAGTTTTTGTTGTACTAGTCTGGATAGGGGTATTTGGTGTTATATCTAGCCCACATTAAATGTGAATTTGTTTTCATTTCAGGTCACGTTAACAAACCTGAGTTCGGTTAATCCAACTCGGATAAATGGAGAAGTTATGAAACAGGCTGAACGTTTGAAGCATGGAGATATAATAACAATTATTGATCGTTCCTTCAGGTAAGGTTGTTTTTATTGTGTAGAGTGGTTCTTTACATTTTAGTTCCACATAAAATGAATACATTTATGTAGATTTTAGTGTTCAACAAATAGATGATTCCACCGTTTACTCTGTGGTGTCTTAAGTGTGTATTGGATAATGTTTTTGGGGCTATATTGGCTATGAAATGGTGTGCTTACCTTCCTGTATCCCAGGTTTGAGTATCCCCCTGAGCCAACTCCCAAGAAGAGAAGACCATCTGGGGCAGGGAAAAGTGAAACTCTGCAGGTACTTGTGGTGCACATTTAATGTGTGTTTACTTTCCTTAGCCACTGCTGAGTTGAAAGGTATCTGTGATATTTATAGAATTGTGACATTGTCTCGATTAAGTTCCATGTTTTTTAATTTCTCTGGTACATTCCAGGAACATGGTGGTCTGTTAAAGTTTTTAAAATGTTTGGAAGAGATCTTTTCTAAAGGATAATTTGGATGCTGACATTTTGCTCCACTAATGAAGACATGTGTTGTCATAGGCTGTCAGTTTGTTCCTTGACTTGTTGCTGTTTATTCACTGTATTTTCCAGCAGTCAGATTATTTCATTTGTCTGATTTGCAGGTAATCCATAATCAACAGGTGAGAGAGCAGAGTACTGAAGTTACTGGAGAGAAAAGGAAGTCTTTGGAGTTAATTTCAGGTTGGTATATATGTACTAAATTTTTTTTATTTTTTTTTTATTTACTATTTGAGTTTAGTAGCAGTGTCTAAGCAGCCTTTGAGTAACACAAAGCACTGTTTGCAAAGTGTAAAGGTACACATAATATAAATTATAAGAAATTGTCAGCAATCATGTACAAAAACACTAAAATGTATTTTCATTCATTTTTAAAGCAGAAAAATCTTGTCTGAAAGATGGAACCAATATCAGCAACTTGCAAGCTCATCCAGTCAAGGATTGTGAAGATGTGGGAAGAGAGTCGATCACTGGAACGGTTGAAGAAAGCAAACCAAGTGAAACGGAGAAACTTTCTCCCATTTGTGAGTTGTATCAAATGATGAAACAAAACCTCAACGCAAAATCACCATGGAAGCCTGCTGAGGCTGGACAACCCAAAACTCCTGTCTCCAGGAATGAGGCACAGAAAACCATGGGCACAGAAGAAACGGATAGGAAAGAGTCCACAGCGCTCAATGCTCAATCTACCCCACTCTCAAAAAAGGTGGCCAAACAAAAAAGGAACTCCTCTATTGGTGGCAAGCAGCATCTGGTCAGCAAGCAAACTGAAGATGTAGTTGGAGGTGAAGCAACCCCGCAATCCAGCAAAAGAAATAGCAAGAGGAGCTCTTTGAAGGTGTCTTCCAATGAAGGCAGTGAACTGTCCCTGAGGGTGAACAGTGATTGTGCACTCCCAGCTGAGCAGGAGGAAGACTCCTCCAAACCTGTTGCAACACCTAAAGAAACTCCTAAGAAAAGCAAGCATTCTCTGCAATCTCCTGCGAAGCAGGCAAAAACTCCTACAGTCCCAGAAGACAAGGGAACCCCCACTTCTCAAAAGAAGCTCCATCAGGGCACTCCCCAAAGGTTCAGTGCTGGTGAAGTGGTGAGACAGATTGTTTCTGAAAATGGTGTTGCAGTGGAAACATGTCAGAGTGCTGAAAAGTCTAAAACTCCAAAGGGACGGAGAAGCAAAGAGTCTGGATCTGCAGTCCTTCCATTAAAAAATTTTGCAGTGACCCCAGGAACACCTACTGGGTCCTACTTTCCAGATAGCCCTGTTGTGCACAATTTAAAACAAGAACAGTCTGACAAAGAAGCTGAAACACCTAAGAAGATTCCAGCAGAAAAGTCTCCTAAAGCCAAAGAAGCTGTGAGTCCTCTAAGGGTTTCACCAAGGAAATCTCCAGGAAAAAAGCTTCAGGCTGCGGATGTACTGCTGGAACTTGAAATGGCAGCACCATCTAGTGGGCGGAAAGCAGTCAGTGCAGGTGCTTTGTGTTATTGTACTTCCTTACCCTGAAAGGTCATACACCTTTGTAATTACAGTAAACTATAGCATGGTAAAATCCATTTCTAGATTCTGTCCTTCCATGAAGGTGACCTCTTGCTCTTGCATTGAGTTGTTTCCATTGTTGTCCTGCAGATTTAGAATAATTGAGAATTTTTTGTAAGGGATTGCTTAGTTGAAGTGTGTTGTGAACTCATTTTTATTTTTAAAGCTGAACGATTGAAATGGATGTTTTAAGTTAATCATTCTTAATTCTTACTTTGCTGTTTTTTAATACTTTGTCATCTAGGTAATCGGCCGTCCTCTGGTAAGAAACGCAAAAGTGGACAGCTTGAAAGTGATTTACCAGCCCCTCAACTTAAAAGGAAAAGGGTCTCATTTGGTGGACAGTTGAGCCCAGAGCTGTTTGACAAACGGCTTCCTCCCAACTCTCCACTTCGCAAAGGTGCCACACCAGGGAGACGTAGTCTTTCTCTCCTTAAACAGTCAGTCCTGAGGGGATCATCCACAGTTGACTTGATTGAGGTACATCTTATTATGTTTGTGCAGACTTCAACCATTCGTGTTCAATTGCTGTATGATAATTGGTATTCAGTGTTAAGTTCAGTAATTTGTCTAATATTAATTGGTTTTTTCACTGTACAGGAGCAGGGCACAGAGATGTCCAGTCCAAAACTTAAAACTGCTCAACGCAGTCCAGGAAAGACAGCATCTCCCAAAACAGTGTCTGGTACTCCTTCACCTGCAAAGAAGTCACCAAAAACAAAACCTAAAACTCCCTCTCCAAAAAATACCCAAAAGTCTCCCACTTCTGCCAAGACTCCACCTTTAGCAAGAGGCCATTCTCCCAAAGAGGAGCACAGGACACCAAAGGGCAAGAAATCAGATACTCCCTCTGCCAAGACTCCCTCCCCAGCCTCATCCACAAATAAAACTCCAGCCAAGGATCAGTCCAGTGTTACACCGAGTCGCAAGTCTCCTGTGGCATCAGCAAAGAAGCCTGCCAATGACCTTGTTCCTGCTGATACTGAAGGCGCATCATCTACTCCAGCCAAAATCACAAGTAATGGAAAAAGATCCTTCTCCAATGCTCCTACAGCTATTCAGTCACCAGCAGAAGTGTTGAAGACCCCACTTCCTGCCCAGATGGCCTCAAGTTCCTTTGCAAAAACACCCTCTCCCAGCTCATCCAACCGGACACCTACTGTAAGAGGCAGGTTTTCTGTATCCCGCATTAGCACTCCATCACCTGTAGCTGATGAAGATAAAGGTGCCACAGAAATGTCTGAATGTGTAACACCACGTATTCCATTGAGGAGGAAAAGCATGAAATCAACATCAAAGAAAACACCTAAAAGTGCAAGAAAGAGTATACTTGATGTTATGCGCTCCAGACGAAGTGGCGCTTCCAAGGCTAATTTAAAAGGTAAGCAGTAAATTTGGTCTTTCTCATGATTTAAACATGGTCTCAATATTTAAGATGATGTACTAAAAATGTGTTCATTACCGCAAATGTTGCACTATTGATTTGAAAATGTCTGCCTTTTTAAACACTAGTTGTGATGTCCTATGCTGATATTGTTAAATTTGGGGTAAGCAAACCTCAGGCTGATGTCCCCATCAAGAAACTTAAGACAACAGTCACTGTCAAGAAGAGTGTGGTAAAAAAACCGAAGGTAAGCTTTGGCATGTTTGGAATTCTGTGTTTTATATTGCTGTTTTGCTTTACCATTAACATAGAAATGTTGGCAAGTTGGAATGTACCGTGTTACAGAGAACAGTGATTACAGAAGTGTGAGTGCATAAATTTATGCATCTCTGTATAATGATTGACCCTAGTAGATGATGATCTGATGATAAACTAGTCTGTTCTGATTATTAGTGGTTGTGGCATAGCTGTAAGCTTCTAGGAAAAATGTGAAAAACAGAAAATTAATTATTGTATATGAACTGCTCACAAATTCTTTCTGTAATGAGCTTGTTGTTCAACATTATCCATCTATCTAGATTTTGAGATCAGCTTGTTGCAGATATTTGACAGCTTTAAAGGAATTTCTATGCTCTTGTATTACTATGCTACACAATCATGTACCCAGCTAGGTGTGTGTTTATAGTATAATGCATGTAACTTGGTAGTACACACTTGGCTTTTCAGTAAAGCTTAAGTTGGTGGGTGTTTTTGCAAACTATAGTAGCAATCTTATAACCCACATTTAAAACTAATTTAAAGCAAAGGTGGGTTAACACACTAACCACATGTAGCCAATTACTTAATAAACCTAATTGCTAGCAAGGAACATGTTTTCTATATTTTGTATTTTTTGACTGGATTTTCTTCAATTTTCACATGGTTGAAACTACATTGTATCAAATTACTGTTTAGTGTTTCAGCTTGAATTCAAGCTAATTTGCAATGCATTTCAGACACCTGCCAAGAAAATCAAAGAGCATTTTAGTACTGGACATGCAGCTTCTCCAGCTACAATTGTTGTTGGGAAAGCACATAAAACGATGACCCAAGTAGTGGGTGGTGCTCCAAAGCTTGTCCACAACATAGCACTGCTGAGGAAGAACATGGACATGAACGAGGACTTGACAGGTAATTTATTTGAAAATGTAGGTTCAGTGTTTCTTTATGACCTATATAGAAAGTGCATGGTAAAGTGATTCTGGTGTTTGTGAAATGTATAATATCACTTAATGGTGTTAGTCATTTCATAGCATTTGTAAACATTTCTTCACTGGTTACAGGGATCGCAGAAATTTTCCGCACCCCTGCGAATGTGAGGGAGAAGAGAATTCGGACCAGTGGAAAAGATTGCCCAGAGACTCCACAGACTGCTGCTGCTTTAATTGAAGTTTCTGTGATGGACACACCTGAGGAAACAGGTGAATGAGTTGACTGAAATGTAGCCCTCAGACTGATTGTTGTCATTTTTTCTTTACAATGTAGTCAGCACCATGTGGACCTCTGCCACAGATGCTTTTTAAAATCCAAAATTACTAATTAAAAAGCAAGGTAAATGAACAAGAAAGCCACACAGCCTATTAAATCACCAAAATACAGGTAGCTTCTGATGTTTTTGTTTTAATAGTAGACCTGAATATAGACTGAGATGAACAAACACAACTAAGGTGATTAACAATGAAAGAATGAGGCAACTGTATACTTGTATAAATACTAATTACATTGTATTAGTCACCTGTATGCTGTTCAAAATATTTCCCCTTTTTTTAAATGCTACATAGACACCAGTGTCTGTGTGCCTTTGATAGAAACATGCTTTCTTGTCTTGTGGTGCCCTTAAATACAGTACCAGTCCTTAAATGTTAATTTCTCAGCAGTAGAACTTAACTTCCACTTTGCTACCTTATCTTTTTTTTTTTTTTTTTTAATATATATAAACACTAAGAGCAGAAAGTTGTTTCTAATCTGTTGATAGTTGGCATGTCTAACATGTGGCCAGTTACATGTCCATTTTATTACTCTGTTATCCTAAGCAAAGAGCTTTGCTAACTTAATGTCTTTGTTGCAGGTGAAATGGCTGTCTCGCCATTAAGTGTTGTTGGCACTGCTAAACAGGAAAGGTTTAATCGTGAGGCAGTTTCACGGCTCCTCCAGGAAGATCAGGACTCCAGTTTGATTGGTGTTGATGCGTTAACAGTCCCCTTGATTTCTGCTGAGAATGCTGAAGAACAGATCTCTGTCAAGGGAACAAGGACACCAAAACAGAAGCTTGAACCACTCACATGTCTGACAGGAGTTAAACGTCTCATGAAAACTCCAAAACAGAAGGCTCAACAAGTGGAAGACCTCAGAGGACTTAAGAGGCTACTGAAAACACCAAAAGAACCAAAGGTGTCTCAGGAAGCAAGTCTAGTTGGTGTGAAAGAAATGTTGAAGACTCCTAAACCTCCGAAGGGCCAACCAGTTGAAGACATGGTGGGAGTTCAGAGAATGATGAAGACTCCCAAGGTTCAGAAGCCTCCAGTGATGTGCACAACTGGTGTGAAGCGTTTTTTGAGGACTCCAAAGGAAAAGATTGAATCTGTCGAAGATTTAACTGGAGTCAAGCAATTAATGAAGACCCCTAAGCAAAAAAGGGAACCAGTTGAAGATATGATTGGATTGAAACAAATGATGCAGACTCCCAAGCAAAAAGTTGAGCCTGTTGAAGACCTAACTGGAGTAAAGGAATTGATGAAGACCCCCAAGCAGAAAGGGGAACCAGTAGAAGATATGATCGGAGTGAAACGAATGATGCAGACTCCCAAGCAAAAGGTGGAGTCTGTTGAAGACCTAACTGGAGTAAAGGAACTGATGAAGACTCCCAAGCAGAAGGGCCAGCCTGTTGAAAACAAATTTGGAATCAGTAAATTGATGAAATCCCCAAGACAGAGAGGCGGTGCAGCAGTAGAAGATTTTGTTGGGTTGCAGGAACTTATGGAGGAGCCAGCAGATTATGCATTCGCCAAGGTTGGCATTCAAAACGACCTTGAAATATCTGAGGAAAAGGTATGTCTGTTACTATGACATGCATAATAGTATGAGCAACATGCTTTGTTAATGCAAGATAAATACTGAAAATTTAATTTCTTCTTTCTCAAAGGTTTCCATCTCAAAGTGTGAGAAGATGCTTTCAGATGCTTGTGGTGAGTTAAGTCATTTGAAGACTGACTTTAAAAATTTATTTAAATTGATGGTGAATGATGCTTAATTTTAGTATTGAATGCATTGGCAACCTGAAACAATAACGGCAACAAATTACCTATTGCTTGCCTGACATGCAAGTAAAAGTTGATTGTGGTGGCTAATTTACTGAAGCCTACCTGTCATTTAGATTAAGGTTTCATTTAACATTTTAATAGCTTAATAGCTTTTTTTTTTTTTTTTTTTTTTGAAATGTTTACCACACCCGTTTCAATTTTGTTTGGTCTCAGAGCTATTAAGATATGAGTACCTCACAACTTGAGGTACCTCAGTGGACCTCAGAACTTGATTTCTAAAGTTTTGCTATGAATACGTAAGATTTTTTTTTTTTTTTTTTTTTTTTCCCCCACCTGCCTACAAATAATACAGTGGACATAATTTGAACCTTGGCTAGAATGTCTCAATTTAGGGACTGATGTAGCAGCTAGCTAAA
This sequence comes from Albula goreensis, assembly GCA_022829145.1. NCBI lineage: Eukaryota > Metazoa > Chordata > Actinopteri > Albuliformes > Albulidae > Albula > Albula goreensis. Next base: position 18,627,432 of record CM040759.1, read on the forward strand.
CTGTATTTAACTTGCCACCATATAACTAGTTTATAGGTCTATGCCTTTCACCATTTTTTATGAACAAGCAAGTTCAGACCAAGGCTATTTTGTCATCAATGCTCTGTCAAAATAAGACTGAGCAACAGTCCAGGGCATCGGTTGTTTTTTTTTTTTTTTTTTTTTTTTTCCAGTTTGATTGTTAAAAATTATTTTCAGTTCACCTTAACAAAGTATTAAATGTCTTTAACAGATGCAAACATGGCTTCTAAAGATGAGCTTAAACTTGAGGAAAACCAAAGTGAAACTCCTAAAAAACCTGTTAGGGGAAGACGGCAGAAACAAGTGGACAACGGCTCCGCTGCTGACACAAAGGAATCCGCTTCTGTAGGCTCCCAGGGTGATGCAGAGATGAACAATACGGTTGATACTGACCAGACTTTGTCTGGGGTGAAACCAAAACGAGGAAAGCAAGCACGACAGATCACAGCTGCAGTTAGGACCCCCCGTCGCAAAATCACAGAAATCAAGGAGAAGGTGGTCAGCCCCACTGTTGTAGCTCCAGTGAAATCTACACGAGGGAAAAGGGCAAAAAATATGGAAGAATCCGATAAGGGTACCACTGACGAAAAACCTTGTGAAGATGTGGGATCTGTAGTGCTGTGTGATGAAGTTAAAAGCATACAGGCAGAAATCATGGAAACTGCAGTGGTTCATGCACCAGCCAAAGGAAGGAGGAGAATGAAAATTGAAGGAACTCCTCAAAAGCCTCCCACACCAGCTCCTGTCAGGATAACTGGTAGGGGGAGAAAGGCGAAAGAAACCAATGGTGGTCATGTGAGTGATGACAGCATTAAGGTTGAATGCATTGAAACACCTCCAGAACCTAAAACTATTGATGTGCCAGAGAAGTTATCTTCCCCTGAGCCTATCATGAAACCTAGAAGAGGAAGAAAACCAAAACAACCTCATGAAGATCACATCACTGCAGTGGAAAATGCAGAGAGAGATGTCTCTGAACCTGATAAGCCTGACGTTGAAAATGTTGTGCCCAAATCTGACATTGGGAAGAGCTTGCAGGAGACTGAGGAGCAGGCTCCTGTTGTGAAGTCTGGGCGGGGGCGGAAAGCCAAGGCTGTTGTGGAAAAGGAACCCCTTGAAGCGCCCCCAAAAAGGAGCCGACGTGGCGCAGTTGATTTGCCTGCGCAGACAGTCGCTTCCCCAATCCCAGCCTTAAAGTCTGGCCGAGGCAGAGGGAGAAAAGCTCAGAATTTGGACAGCATAGAGGAGGTGATTCCAATCAAAGCTGACGCTTTGTCTGCTGAATGCCCTACCGAGCCTCCAAAGAAGACAAGAGGGACAAGAAAAACAGCTAAGGTTTCTAATGCAGTCAGTCCATTGGAGTCCATCTCTGCACCTGTGCATACAGAAGGTGGAGATGCCTTGCCTGAAACCTCAGGGTCAAATGACCTTGTGAAAAATGTACAAGGCAAAACATCCAGAAGAGGAAGAATTGCCAATGGAAAAGCTAGGGTTAGTGAAGCTGATGTAAAGGCAGAAATTAAAACTAGTGATGTCAAAGAGAGTGTCAAAAAGGCCTCTTCAAGTAAATCTGTTAATTGGAGTTCTGATTTAGCGATGTCGCACACAATGGACGTTGGTGAGGTGCCTAGTGCTGAAGGAGGATCCCAGCAAAGTAAGCCAAACAAAGAAGAATCAGCCTCAGGATTCAGTGAGGCTGCTGGAAACAAGGGCACAGAAACCGAAGTGACTTCAGAGCAGCAGACAAAGTCTCGCAGAGGAAGACCTGGGAAGAAATCCACTGTGCAGCCAACGGAGTCCTTGCTGGTGACAGAGCATGATGACCCAGAACCTTCTGCAAGAAAAGCTGCCTCTTCAAGAAGGGGGAAAATGCAGGCTACTCAACCTGTATCTGACCCTACGAAAGATGATGCCCCAGTTGCCAAAAGAGGATTGAAAAGGAAAGCAACTTCCAAAGATGTAGAAAAGGAAACTGCCGTTGATGAACCAGTGAATGAATCTTTGAACATCGAGTCCTTGCCCAAGAGGGCTCGAGGCAGGGCAGCTAAAGTGGAAGAGGTGAAGGTTGAAGCCAGCACACCTAGCAGAGCTAGAAGGGGAACTGCAAAAAAGGCAGGCAAAGCACTTGAAGTGGAAGAAACCAAGCCCAAGCAAGAGGTAGAAACCCCAAAGCCTGCTGGACGTGGGCGGAGAAAGGCTGCCCAGCAAGCAGAAGTGGAACCTGAGCCAACCCATGAAGTGTGTTCCACCAAAGGCAAGGGTAAAAAGGAAACCTCTAAAGGCAAGTCTCCTCCCCTTTCTTTGCCCTGTGCTGAACAACATAAAATGAAAACATGATTTCGAGGTGATGGTTCTGTAACAGTGTGAAGTGAATTATAATTCCTACAGGTTATTTCTAACATCCAGTGAAACAATTTTGTGACAAATATGCATGTCTCAAAGGCACAAAAGCAAATTTCTATGCTCCTTGTCAATCACATTTGAATTTATTGTAGATTTAAATTTGATGAAACTTTTTTTTTTTTTTTTTAAATACGCTTGCAGAAAAAGGTATTGCTGTTCGAGGGAAACCCAAGACCCAAACAAAGGTTGAAAGTACAACAGAGTCCAGGCCAGTGAGACGTACAAGGCGAAATTGAACCCTGATCAAGATGTTCATTGTGTATATTCAGTAATCCGCAGGTTTAACTTGTTTTAATTTGATTACTATATACATTAATGGAACACATTTTTTTTTTCCTTTTTTACTGTTTCTCTTTTTTATATATTTGATAAAAGGTTTACTTGTATATGTGGGTTTGCTGTTTTAATCATCAAACAATAGGTGCATTTATTAGATGTTTTATCAAAACTTACATCTGTAAAAGTAATTTGGATTTTTGTTGTAGAAATAAGAGATGATGGGCATTATTTTCTGTAAAAGAAATAAACCCGGTATTAACTTTCATTCATGGTCCAGTAACAATGTTTTCAGTCTACTATGCATTTTCAGTAATTTGCCATCTCTTGTATTGTTTAAAATTATATGCTGAAGCTTAGTCATTTATGCAGAGTAGGTCTTAACTATATTTTAAATGCTTTGAATTTTGGAAGCACACTGAAATCTATTCCACTGCTGTTTGAAATTTATCCCATTTCCATTGTCAGTAATTGTATTTTTAACCATCATTGTCTTGACATTGATAAGATTTTCCCCATAATCTTCTAATTAGACAAAGTGTAAACTTTGGCATTCACTTTTCTCCAAGTGGCTTCGTCAAATTATGTTTTTAAAAATTGTAATTTCATGTTAGATAGCAAAAATTGAAAACTGCAGGAGGCCAACGTAAAAATGAGATTTCATTTCAGGCAAACCCCTGTAGATAAAATTCACCTTAATAGAATTGTGCATTGGGGGCTGTGAATCATGATCTCTATTCACACATGGGAAGACTTGTCAAAACCAGTATTGTTAATCTGTAGTTGTATGCTCACTACTAAACTAATCAGTGAAGTCACTAAGGGGGAAATGTGAACATTATCAAAGAATGGTAAATTAGCACGAAATGAGCTTATACTTCTGCATTTTCAAAACAAGCCCTTCATTAAAAACATTCCTAAGTGGTTTAATATTCATAGTTGAAATTTGCATGGCAAAATCAGTTTTCATTGCAATTGGTTTTTTCCTCCTTACTAATATCTGCATTTTTATCCATTTTGCCATGTGTCTAGTGGCTACTTGATTTCAATACAAAGCATCTATTGTTTGTCTTTCAGATTACTATTTTTTTAATCAAAGCTCTTCATTTAATGCACAAATTGTATTTTTACTTTTCACTTCCACTCATACCAATCATTGCAACTCAGTTTTTCAGGTAATAGTAGACACACTGTAATTTACCCACAAGACACCAAAGGAAATAGTAAGTTGCTGATAAAATATCCATATTTTTATAAGCGCTTTTGTGGCATATAAAATTGTTGAAGGTATTTTTTTATTTTGCAAACCGTACACCATACTGTATCAGCATATTTTGGTTACATTTTATACTTCGGTCAAACGCTTCATTAAAAATACATCTGAACTGCCTTGCCTGATTTCCTGTATGATTGATAGTCTGTCTTTACTGTTTTAAGTGTCCATCAGCAGTGGCATATGTATTGAGCAATGTTGCATTATGTTTTTAATAATCCTGCATATAACTAAATGATATTGCAGCTAGCACAAAGATTGTGACTCTACCATGTGCAATCTGAGGAGTCCTGGCTATGATCTTAACCCCAAATGTAAATTTCACAGCTGCTGACGGGCTGTAATATCCTTCCTTTTATTAAACAGCATCAGTTCCAGGAATACTGCTTTGCAGCCAGCCTTTTTCATCATTAAGGGCTTGGGTTAATTGCGTGGTTTAAACACAAAACGTCTTGTATCTGTGTGTTTCTAAATTTAATTTAACCTTAGTTTCTCCTTTAGAGACCCCTGGTGTATCTTCACTTTGTTTACCACAAATTAAACTTCAGCTGATTGTTTACCCGCCACAGAGTCCCAGTGCATTTCTATAGTGTTTTTTTTATTTTTTTTTATTTATTTCAATAATTGCAGAGCAGGGATTCATGTACATGTGGCCCTCATCTGCATGAAAATTATACAATTAACTTTTGATTAACCAGCTCGTTCAGGTTTTCTCCCCATAACCCCGCACCCCACCCCCTCATGCACAGAAGTCTATTGGATAGCCTGCATTTTAATAAATACCTTTTAAATTGGGAGCAGACCTTTCATTAGAAACCTTCGACTCTGACTAAACAACAATACAGGCAAATAATCACGGTGAGGACAATGGGAGAGGCTGCCGGGCTAGAATGTCATCTTTAAATATAGCTGGAGAGATGAAAGCACCCAGATTCGGCCTTTGCTTAAAAAAAAAAAAAGAAAAATTACTCTGGTGGCAAAATGCCAAGTGCTGTTACTATAGGTCCCATTTGAAGGCTCGAGAGCACATTTTCTGAGAAAGAAGGGGGGAGCTGAGGTCCTTTACTAGAACGTTACATCACGGAGTGCACTTATCTTGAAGTCTGACAGTAATTATCAGGAACAATGTCTTTCGAATGACTGTTGTGTTTATGCATCCTAGACACCAGGAAAGGGAGATAATGGCATTAGGAAAAAAAATGGAAAGGTCTCAGAAGACTCCTTTTCGAGGCTACAGCCTTCAATTAAATTGGCTCTCATACTCTGTAGCACCCAACAAGCAGAAAAAGAATGGCTGTGCTTCTATTATTTAGTGTTAAAAGGAAACTCGACATGTTTTCTTCAAGAAAGATAAAATCCTTTGTGGGGGGAAAAAAAATAATGGCAACTGTATTAAAAACTACAGCTGAAGAAAAACTAAAAATGGTGTGTAACATTGCCTTGTTTTGCTGTTAATAATTGTAAATTGAACACGAATGGATAGTTGTAGTTCAACCATGCATTTAATGTAAGGTCACAGATGCAGTTGTATATGTGGAAGTAATGGTGTATGTATTGAGTTCTCCGAAAAGATTTATCTGCCTACTCTTACTATCCATGCATGTGTCTGTATATGTATAATTACATGTTTAGTTGCTATTGTGAAGGTTATAACAAAAACTGAGGATTTTTCACTTGCTTTTTTATTTTTACCCATGCTAATTGATAATTGTCCTCAAAATGTAATCCAGTGAATTTTAGTTTTCCTTTTTTTTTTAAACACAAATGGACATCATCGTGTTCAACATTACACAGATAAGAAGGATTAGCTCTTCACAAACAGCAGACACGAGGTTCTTATTACAATGTCTAAATGCAAGGTTTTTTTGTTTCATCAGAGGGAAAAAAGGGGGGAAATATAACTAGAATAAAAGAAGCGAGAATTGTCAGTTCTGAAGACATTGTATGTTCCACTGGGTAAAGCAGAGAGCGCAATTGGCAAGCGATCTTTAGAAAGAAAAAAAAAAGAAAACAGGACAGGCAGCGGCAGAATGGAGATAAAAAGGGAGCTGCATGCTTTTTTCTTGCTGATGGCTGGCAATAAGAGATGAGCTACTGAAGAAGAGGAATATCTGAGAGGTCAGCTGTTGTATAATGAAAGATACAGAGACAGGAGACAAGTTGGGAGGCAAGGTGATTTAGATCCTCTAGAGGAGACTCTTCGAGGTTCTCTGAAAAAAAAAATACAGACACAAGGTTGATCTATAGTTTATAACCTGACCAAAATAATTAGCATTCAAATTAGATTTGAGGACTCAGCTAGACAGAGGAAGAGAACGCAGCTATACTTTAGAGATAGCCTTAACGATCAGGGGAATAGAACTCTGGTCTACAGCAGGATTGAAGTGCTTGCTTTTTTTTTCCCCTCTTCTAAAAGTTTGGTGTTTATTATTAAAATTAGGAACGCAGTTGTTCTGACAACGTGCAACCAGAGTCAAGTACAGTGCATTAAAATTCCACCCAAATGGTACTTAATGAGCTTTTAGTCATACATTTAATTGAATGTGTAATCTTGTTGCCTGGTATAATGGCAGATTTTTTTATTTTCTGTTACATTTGATTTCTCGCTTTCTCATCCTCGGCTCCTCGCTTTCATTTTTCCCAGAGCATCCTGCACAATGCCTTATGAAATCGTAAATGCTGGAAAAAAGCATATTAGAGCCGTCAATGGCATATGAATAATATCCATAATGAAAATGATATAGTCATGTGAATATCTATAATGTGGGGTTATTTCTCTCCTGACTGCTGTGAGCGAGGCTGCAGTAGTCATGGGCTCACATCCAAAGGCTGCTGAGAGGGAATTGTTCGAACACAAGAGGTAGAGGCCTGGGAGGGAGATATGGAGGGATTTAGCGACACGAGTTGAAGGCTGCTACCAGAGGAGAGAATTGGGGAGGACAAGATTAGCAGCGTCGGTCTGGAAGGCTTGTAGGAGCCCTCATCGAGTTTATCTCAATCCGCATGGCAGACTGCAACAAAGAGTACAACATTAATGCTCGGGGCCATGAAGTAGAACCTGTAGAGTCCTCGGCTGAGAGTCGTCATCTCCGCTGACTGCTCTCCCCTCTCCCGACGCGCACACTGTCACATACAAGGGGTACGCGCTGTCAGAGCAGACAGGTCTACAGGGAGAGGGCAGGCCATGGGATCCAGTTTTAAAAAGAACTTTGATGTAAGCCTGTAATCGCTGCACTACAGGCTCAATTGCAAAGTCGACAAACACCAAACAAAGCTTGTCAGTCAAAGGCGAAAACAAACAAAATAAAATGTCTTATAGTGATGAATGGGAACTTCAAAAGGAATGTATTAAAAGTTAAGACTGGCACTACAAGAGCACAGTAATTGTCCCTTTGTTCAGTGGATCTGCGACTCATCTTTGCAGACCACTATATACGCTGTTAAGCTGAACAGCTGTTAATGTTTTAAGAAAAGTTTTATATAGATCTGTGATCAAAAGATGTGTGGACTATAATGCATGCACATCAAATCATTCTAATGACTGAGTCGTTCTTAATTCAGAAGTACCTTTTGTCATACAGTGTGTGTTTTGGAATACACTCACTGTACTTCTCTTCCTGCATATCTTTGAATTTGCAGTGCGATTGGAATTATCTAACTTCAACCTCTGTGACTTGATGTCTCTACAAGCCGTCAACAAAACTTAATAGTTGCAAAGGCAACTGCAAACTTTGCCATTCACCACTGGGAAAAACACTGCAATCACAACTGACATCAAACCTTCTTGGATGGAAGCTAATAGCATGGGGTAACCCATAATTCTAATCTTACATATATCTGTTGACATATTGTACTTAAAGTGTTGCTAAATTTTTGTAGATCAAAGACTTGAGCACAGAGGGACAACAGTATTACAACAGAGTATTTCTGAACTCGATTTGGTATTACAACAAGTTGTTACCATCAATCATTTTAATGGTTTACACAATGTGATAGGAGACATAAAAACACTCTCAGGACAACAGAAAAGATATAGTCCTCAAAGTCATCAAGCCTTAAAATCATCAAGAACCAGATGTATTCACAAAAAAACCTTTTGGGAACTAACTGTTCCACCAATTTCTTGTGTTCACCTGAATGCAAAATCCAATAATAAATGTAATGTACCATAGAAAAATCAAAGAATCGTATAATAACTTTTTAACTGTAAAAATAAAGTAACACAAACTGTGCTGCATATTTACATTTTTATATTTTTACCAGGTAGGCTAAACATTCATTGTTAAGCATCATGTTGAAATTTAACACATTAAACACAGCCTGAAGTTGAGAGCTCTGCCTATGTTGCTCAGATATCCTTCATCAACAGCATACTTTCATCTATAATTAGAGCTGGACTTTTGAAGCCATGAAGTCACTCCAAAGTTTGTCAAATCTTGATTATTTCCAAGGCTGACAGGCGGTGGCCAGAAAAGTTTCCTCCCCAGTGTCTACGACATTAAATATGTAAGATGATAATGACACACTGTGGCACAGATTCACTTCTAGATAATGGTACAGAACTCTGCTACTTTGGTTTGGGCCTTAGCATTATAACCAGGAGGCTGCAAGTTTGAATCTTTTTTGGGACACACTCACCATGTCTGAGTCAAGGTAAACTGTCTACATTTCTTACAACACCGTCATATATGAAAGTTTTATGAAATGTCAGATGTTAGCAACGTTTCTGAAAATGAGAGTATCTAAAAAGTAAAGCAGCAAACATGATTCCAGAAGTATACATGATTAACAAGTAAATATAAAGGGTCATTACAGGGACATTACAGAAACTGTGGTCCAATACAGCTTAATTTACGCGTGCATTAAAAAAAAAAAATATTTGGCCAATTATTTTTCATGAGCTGTGGCGAGGAGTTACTTATTTTGTTCATTTCTTCATGCGAGAAAATACTTTTTGTTTACAATGCATGTCTTACAGATCAGCGCGAAATAGGAGGACAGCACATTGTACTAACCAAAGACTAGAAGATAACATGTCCGTAAAACGTCCAACACCTGCAAAAATAAGCCTGTGATAAAACATTGTTTATACATTTCCTAACAGTAACATGCAGGACTAATCATAAACCATTTTGTATGCTACTGTATGTTTTTTTCTTGTTTGAAAAATTGCTTTTAAGCCAATTTTAGAGACTTTATTTTTCTTCCACCAAGACTGCATTAACAAAAATATGAGAGCACTGAAGCGTTTAATGGTTCCGGGAACAAATCAAATAAAGCAAAAGAAAACAAAACAATTATTTCTTATCACAACCTCAGCAAGGTAAGCACATCTACGAGTTAGGAAATCCAGCGTTTCAGGCGTACCTTTATTTCCGTGCTTCTTTTAAGGCCGCACCGTTCACCAAGAAGTTCTGTTAGGAAAAGAAAAGGAAAAAAATCAATAGATCACCACAGAATACCTAATGCAATTCTACCGTGTTGAGCCAGACTGAGATCAGCAGCGCTTTCAGCGCCAGACAGAGTCAAAGCGAGAAGGACTGCCCCAAGGGAGAACGGGCACCCGGGGCGGAGGTTTGGGTGATGAAGATACATTGTTCTGGGTGTCATTTGCATCGTGCATTAGCCTAAGCAAATCGCTCGCTAGCGCTCGGAAAAAACTATCAGAAAAATTGCATTACCACAGTATGACTGATGGCAGAACACAGCGTGCTGGCTGGGTCTATGTCAGGCCCTAAATGGCTTGCTGCTTCGACCTTCTTAAGTAGCCAAATCTTTATTGAGTGTTGGGCCACTGGGACATTTTAGCCTTTGAGAAGGTTGTTCTAGTTACTATTGCTTTAGTGGATAAAACCCACAAGGACGTTCTTGTAACTTGTTTGGACTCCAACTGTTGTGTTTTATTTGATTTGGGCCCACCGGGGGAATGGCTAATTTAAACACGTCTGGAGTGGCTTTCGTTCTGGACTTTTTAACTTGACGAATGCAGGCAGGTGATCTTTAAGCTATCCCCTCACCCTTGTAAATAGACATTTTACATTTGACCTGAAGTGCTTTTCTCTCAGTACATGGGACTAGCTCCTTGCATTTTTATGAACACATAATATCTACATTGTGGGAAGTGGAAACTAGAAAATGTGCATTTGTAAAATGCGAATGGTAACGCACATTTAAATGAAATGGAAAATTAACTACATATGAGACATAATATGCGCCCAAAATTTCAGTGGGTTTTCTCTCCATTATAAACTATTTAGAAAGATAACTGGATTACACTCTCTCACCTTGCAGTGGTTAAATTATGCACAGAGTGTCGTTTTAATGGAAAATTACATTGTGTCCCTAATGTCCATGCAGTAATTGGGTGGTAAACTATTAAACAGTAAACTGAACAACGATTCTTGGTATTATCCCAGTCGGACTGCTTAGCTTAGTCTGGGAAATCTCATCGCAGTACAATGCAAAATGTTTGTTGAGAGAGCAAGAGCTACACTTCAAACCAGGAGTCTAATGATGGGGACAAAAGAAGTCATATAATGTGTGCCAGGCAAGCAAAATAAGTGCAAGTCAACTGCAAGTATCATATTTGATTTTACAATGCACTGATTGTCTAAATGCAGAGTGCAGTTATTACATCACCAGTGTGTTTCATCATCTCTTTCTATAGAAATGTTGAATATGACCACATCTGCATAACATACATCTAGTATAATCCAGTTATGCAGATGTCCACACAAATAGCCACAGGAGTGCATAGATACTCAATATGTGCCTTCATTAAGCTGGCTATTCATAAGCGCTCAATGTCATCACAGATAATTATTTATAGTAGCTAACTTTTGTGGGTCAAGGGAATTTCAGGCAAGTCTACAAAACCAAAGTAACTAATAAATGCATTCAGCCCAGTTATAATCATAAGAGCACAGTATATCATTCATCATAATTCATCATGATAATTAAGTTGACAACTGTGCATAATACATAGTGCAATAATACATTCATGTATTTCGAAAATCTGCTCTCATGAGCATTTGTGGCCTTTCATTTCTCATTATTCTCTTCTGGCGAATAACTCCTTTTGTCTCTGCCCAGACTCCGTCCATCTCCTGGCATTCTGGTGGAATTTGCTGTAACCTGGTAAGTAATGTGGATTTCAGTAAATGAAATGGTATTGTAAATTGTGGGTCGTCTTAAAGGGTAACCTCATCAAAAATAGACAATTGGGTGTTTTGTTCCAGAAGCCACACTTCTGCTGGTATGAACATTAGAAAAGTGGCCAGGATGCTGTTCCACAGTCCCTCTTGTCCTGTCCTCTTGTCGCTGAGTTACGTTTCCCCTTTTCAATACATGTGAAATGAAGAGGCACTCCTTGCAATAATTCAGATTTGATATCTCTATGCATGCCCTCAAACGTTGCGTTTCTGTCTGTCTTATTGTTTTAAACTTTTACATAGTTACTCTTTTTTTTGCGACTGTTTATTAAAACGTGTGCTTTATGTAAAAACTGGATGATGTTCCTGTGAGCCTTCAGTCTGTACATGCTCTTTGGAGCCAGCCTCTTTCTTCAATATTTGGCACTCCATAAGTGGATTTGCCATACCAATTCATATTGAACACAGTAGCCCCCAAACCAGCTTAACACACAAAGAGTTGCCTGTATAGTCATCTTAGCTAATCTGGTGTTTGTGCCTCTAGGTGATCAAGAACAATTACATTAATTAAGTTACGGCAATATAATTTGCAAACATAATTTGCACAAACGACAGAGAGAGGAATCAGATAGATTCTTGGATTTGTGTTTGAGCTTAAAGTAGTGTACAAATCAAGAAAAGTAATTCTTACTAGTCTGTGATCTTAGAAATGAGAATGTAAACGAAGGTATTATATGTAAATGCTTCTCCAGCTTAATCAGTATGTATAAACCTGTGTGTATGTGTGTGAACAGATAATACCAAGACACAATTTTTTTTATGTGAAGCATATATTTTGTAGTAGTGAGTGCATTATTGTATGTGCATTTAAAGAGAGAGAGAGAGCAATATTATATCTGGTAACAGTAAAAAGTTCAGACAACTTTTCTGTTGGTAGCTTATGCAGTAACCTTATTTTTCCACAGGGTGGCACTCTTAAGCTTTGCAAAACCATCAATTTCCAAAAGCAGAAAAAAATGTTCATGCAGGGTAGAAAGAACTATATAATAGTACAGGTCTCTCATATAACCTAACAATGATTATTATGACTAAAACTGTGTTTAAATGTACAAATCAGAAATATGTATTCCAATATATTTTTCCGAAAGACAGTTGCTGTTGTATGCATGTTTCATGATGAAATTAGGGATAGAGGTGGCAAAAACATTTACAACACAACACATAACTGTATTGTCCATTCTTAATAACACAACAAATGTACAAATGACAGTGTGTCAAAAGTGCATTCCTCTGTGAGGAATAAACCATTAATTGTTATTGCAGATGATTTAGAAGGTAGTGTGAATCTTACGAGAGTGCAGCACATGTCTTCATCTGTACAAACGATAACAGAAATACAAGTTATAATGATCGCATTTTTATGTATCAGTGTGTGAAAGAACAGTAATGTACATTTTTTTTCTACAAATAATTCACAATAGTGTAAAACCACAGCTCAGAGCTTGCGTGTGCAGAAATGGCTTGACCCTCCAATAAACTGGACCCGGTTCAGTTTGAGGACTCATAATTGAGCATAGCTTTTGGAATGCGTTGTGAGGGCAATGGGAGGGAAAAACATGTTCCAGACCTCCGTAATGGGCTGCAGGGTCAAGTACGCTCAAGCCCTCCTCTCTGTCAACACCGGCTTCAGCGAAACACAAGCCATGAGCAAACAGTCCTGAGAAACACCTCTGCAAGCTGTCTTTAATGAAACACACACGTGTGTGTGTGTCTGTGTGTGTCTGTGGATGTGTGTGTGTTCCTCAGAGTGTGTATATGTCTGCTCAGTGTGCATGTATGTGTATGTATCTGTGTATTAACAGGACGAGTTTTGTGTTGTGTCCAATTTCTCCCTTCTCTGTTTTAAACCTCTGGAACAGCAGTGTTAATTTTATTTTCTATAGAGTTTTAATAACAGGGCGGGGATCCATGGAATGATGTCACAAGGCACTTTTAGAGACATTCGGAAAAAAAACCATGTTAATTTTATGAAATTCAGAAGAAATATGTATGGTGGACTAATTTCTATGTATTCTGATGCTTGCTAGAAAAGATCTATCTGCAAAGAAAAAGGAAGAAATTGTAGCAGAGGTCAATACAGTACTATATTTGTGTGGGAAAAGTATTTTACATTTATATTGATGACTCTTGCATACTGCACTCCTGTAAGAGCAAGCAATTCAGATGTAGAGAATCAAAATTCAGGCCTGATAAGATGTATAGATCTAATTTCTTTAGCAATGCTCATCGCAGCTCACCGCTTCCATTATTCTGAACTGCCAGTGAGTCTTCAGCCAGAGATTTGAGTGCCTTTATATACTGTGATCAAAGAAGGGCAGAAAAATGCTGAAAGAACAAGTAAACATGAAATATAAATGAACGTGGCGAGATCCTGATGAAGAGCCCTGTAAGTATTTGAGTCAGAAACTGTTAGGGGCGACGAAATCTGTTTTGTTAGAGGAGTGGCGTTTTCATTGGCTGCCGTGAAGGAGCTGCTCCCCTCTGGCTTCACCTCGCTCTGCCCCTCAATTTCTGATCGCCCCATTTGCATATCTAAATTATTGTAAGTTATATTAAAAAAGTTACAGAGTAGCATTACATAATTGTGTGCGGTTTTTATACATTTAGTGGAATATGTTCAAAGTGGGCTCTTGGTGCGGGAGACATCCTTTCCCCCGGTAGAGGAGAACGCAAAATGCCCCCTGCTAGGAGGCGGAGGAAGCCTGGGGAGAAGATGAGGAGGGATAGAGGGCCGTGACAGGGCATGCGGCGTAGTGTGGATCGACGTGGTGCTGCAGCGGAGGCTGAGGGTTCAGGTCGCGGCAGCAGGGAGGCTCGGGTCGCCCCAGACTCCTTGGGTCCTCGCGTCCCTCCGATCCCCTCGCGTAGCGGAGCAGGTCCGGCAAGAGCCTCCCGTGCTCGAGCCTCCCACCTCCCCTGTCTCGTCACCTGGGTGGAATGCAATACGGATTAAGCTCTGGTAAAACTCATTACCGCCATGTGTTAAACACGAGGACGTGTCTCCGAGGCCGGCCCGCGCTCAGTCTCTCAGGGGCCCCCTCTCCTCTCCTCTCCTCCCGACCGGAGGGATCCCATCGGCCTGTCGGACGCGCTAGGCCCCAAACCGGAGCCTGAACTCCAGCTCACAGGAGATCCACAGCTCGTGTTCTCTCAGACAGGACTGGGAACACCAGCCAGGTGCCAAAGCCCATTGATAAATCACTAGCACCACACAGCTTTTATTACAGTGCTTATTGGGAGGTTGGCAGTATACATAGTGATGGATTGGCAGACCCCGTATAAAAAAATAGTTGAATTTCATTCGCACGTCTATAAACGTTCTGCGAGAGACAAGAAATATGCAACGTTTGGTTTTATTTTCTAGTTTTTATGAGGTGTCTCCCACCCCACGCTATAGAATAATCTTATACAATCAAATAAAATGTGACACCTATTCAATTTTTTATGATATTAACATTTTTTTTTCTTCAAATCAAATATCAATATCAGTATCTTTATCTTTTTTTATCTTTTGATGTGCTTGGCCAAATTACCTAGTCAATATTGTGCTACATGTGAAATGGATTTTCTACATAATTCTTTGGTATGAGATTTTGAGTCATTTATATATGAACATGTCAATGTTTGATAGAACAAAATGTACACTAATGTATCTCAGGGATAATTTTACATATTAAGAGAGTCACAACAACATTGCCAGTGTGTTTCACACTATGTTGTCAATAAGATGTGTCTGAGTGGTTAACACTGATACAATATATTGTTAAGATTTGAAGTAGAAAATGGCTCAAGCGGTCAAGCCAGTTTCTATTGAGCATGAACATTGATATTAGCTCAGGTAGGTTCAGACTGTCTCTGGTTTTGTGTCACTTTTGAGAACGGTCTGTAGAAATGCAGCCATGGCCTGGGACAGACACACACGCACGGCTTCCTGACCGCTGCGCTAGGAGCAGTGAGTGAGGGCTGACCCAATCTGCCACATAATAATAAAAGCACACCTTGGCTGTTCTGGGGGCAGGCCTTTGGCTCGGCCTGGGAACACAGGAGCCGAAATGGCTGATTTCCCCGGCCTGAGCAGCGACGGCAGGGGGAAGGTGGGAAACACTGCCTTTTTTTTGGTCTGTGGAGTTAATTAGAGCGACGGTGTTAGCAGGGGCTTTGTCTTAGCGGGGGCCACCTTCTGGTTCGAGGGAGGCCTCGGAAACCGCCGGGGCCCCCCTTCAGCCTGCCCAAGCCCAGCCGTCATCATCAGAGCAGGGTGGCGGTAGGGGCTTGGGGGCACTGGGGGGCAACCGGGCTCCCCACATCCGGGATGTGAGCCGGGGCCCACGCTTTGCCGGTCGCTCTCCCCCGCCGTCCGGCCCCTGCCCTCTGCCTCGGCCCACGTCGGCTGCGTTTGATCAAGCCGGGTCCAGGCTAGTTAAAGGGCGCAGCAGGGCAGAGCGGGAGCCGGTCAGAGCAGGGTGGCTGCAGGGAAGGCAGCGCTACCATCCGCGCGCACATTCCCACCCTGCCCTGATCTTCAGCACGACTTCAAGGCGGGACACGGTGCCGACTCGCCAGTTTAATTAGAGGCAAAAATGATAATGCTCTGCTTAAGAACTGAAAGTCTCTGTAGAGAGGGAGCAGCAGAAAAGAGAAGGCGGCGTGTGAGTGTGTGTGTGTGTGTGTGTGTGTGGGTGGGGAGGGAGGGGGCCAGGCACTGAAAGTACGTGGCACATATGAGACTAAATAAATAGGATTATTAACAGTGTTCATGATGAAATGTTACATTTTGGAGCTAATTATTAGCGTGTTTTATCTTGTGACCAGCTGGGCGTTTTATGCATGCAAGACCTGCCTTCCAACAGATCAGAGGCCATCACTCCAGTGTCTACATAATTTATTTCCAGAATGAAACACACTGGAAGTAGTTCTGTAACTTAAAAGAAAGGAACTTTTTCCAAACTGATGCCGACCTCCCAATTAACATTTTCTCTCTGACAATGGTGGGTTCCTTGGTTTTTTGTTCATTTTTTTTTTTTTTTGCTTTTTAGAGAGGATGTAATGAGGACTAATTCAGGTTTTTAGTTTTCTTTCTTTCTTTGCCTACAAAATGAAAGTCAGCTCCTTTACAAAAATGTTACATCTTAGCAAGTCAATGGTTCACAAAAATAGAAATCATTCACATTTCTGTAAAATTGCTCCTTGTTATTGCCTGCATTCAGAAGAATCAAGTATTCTCAAGTTGAAAAGGTTCATTAATGTCTCCCTGATACGACTTAACTATCTCAAATCATTCCAGTTTCACTGGAAGAAAGCAGTTTGGAAACATCTGTCTTTAACTGGTTTGTGCACTTCAAGTTAAAGCAAATTTGAGTGGATAATTAGCTGTGATACTCTGGAAATATACCAGTGGGTGGAGCATACAATTACTACATCATGTTCAATAGAAATGTGTTTACATTGAGATTGAAAGGTTGGATATCTATGGTAAGAACAGTCTCACAATTCTAACTCATTATGATTCCCAAAGGGAATATGAATATAATATAATACATATTATAATTCCATCAAAATTTGTTCCACTATTTACATTTTAAGAAAGGTTTGTTTATTCTGAGCAGCTTTTGTGCTTTGTCTGTATGCACTGGACATCGCCTGTGTTATTAACGTCATAATCAGCCACAGATTTGAAGGTGATAACAAACAGGTGGTAATATCTGAAAATCCATAAACTAAAGGTGCACACAAACACAATTCACCCCGGCTCAACCTGTTAAGAAATGTGCACGAAACATTTCTGCATTTTTAATATTGCATTTTTATGGCTGGTCCTTACTTTTCTTATTATTCTTATCATGAAACTCTAAAGGATTATAATTAGTGGTTATAGGAATGACTTGTTGCAATATCTTTAATTGACACTAATTAAAAATATATAATTACCAGTGTCTATATCTGATATGTTGTGCCTTTGGGAAATGTATCTTTCTCATATTTTCCATGCCTGTGCAAGTGGAATTACAGCCTGTCATTCCATCGCTCCATTTTTTTTGCCTTTTTGAATGTCTTGTGTTGTAGCATGTCCTGTTCTTCTGGTCATATTTACACACCCTAGGAGGATGTAAACTCTAAATGTATATAGAAGGCTTGTATCTCCTCCTCTGTCAGATAGGTTTGGTTGAGATATGTGAAAAAACGGAGAGATCGCCCATATCGATGACATGATGCCGTATTGATCATTGATACAGCAACGGACATGCACGCGGTCCCAATGCCGACACACGTACACCATGTGTGGAAGTTCGCTTTCCATCAAAGCCCTGCTGTGAGGAGGATTTATGGGAAGAGCTGCTTTTTAATCTGTGGATTAAAGCAATATGATCTGAAAGGTGTGAAATGCTCTTAAATATTGTCTTATAATGTGGGTTTATCCCCATTCCTGAGTACAAGAGATTAAAAACAATTATCTGCCTAATCCTGTTAGTTCTGGCCCAACAGGGCGGCAGCGGCGGAGAAAAGTGAACGATAACGAGCGGACCTCACGAGAAATAACAATAAAGAAATCCCAGGTAACCCAGCTGGACCTATCGGAAGGAACCGCATTTTTGGTCCAAAACTCCAAAAACATCTTAACTTGACCCTTCCGTCTGAGAGCCTCCTGACCTGTATCTTGCAGGGTGGCGTATTCGAACATGAAAGCCACGGCGTAATGGCTGATAGCCGGGATAAGCCTAAGTCCCGGGCTCTCGGAGAGTACGCTACTGATAGCATTTCAGATAAGTACAAGCACATTTCAAACCCGGTCCCCAGAGACCACGCCAGCTATTCTCTCTGATGGATATGCAGTGGGACACAATATCAGCTTCACGCAGGGAGCAGGACCGAGAACCCCCCGGTCTCTCGGTAACCACAGTACTACTTACGTGTCAGATTCTTTCCCCTTAAAGGGAATGACATTTTAAAGCACTGCACGTGTTTATAATTTATGAATTATAAGAACTTTGCCATTCTGGCCCAGAGAAGCCTTTTTTTAGTGTTTGCAGGTGATTTTACAGAGCAGAGCAAGTCAATACTAATGAAGAATTTAGTTTCCCCAGATTGAGTGTTGTTAATGAAATTGGAGGTTACATAATGGAGATCAGAAGGCAACTGAAGGAATGAGGAGCCTGTGCTGGCTGTGTTTTTAATTAGTTCATTTTAAGCAAGCTACTGTGAACCTCGGACCCGTTTAAGACTGGTGTAGTTTTAATAAACTCTGAGACTTCAGTTCAATCATCTGAATGTAAAAAAGTGTGTATTTGCCAATGGGATGCAGTATCAGAACTATGGTCATTTTAGAAATTGTAAATGGACATGTGACTATATTTCTGGTACATTTTTACCAATTGTGACAACAAATTGGTTTCTACAGCAAAGAAAAATGACAAAAGGTCACCAAAATTGTCACCTGAAGTGGATGATGGTGCATTATTGAACAAGTTGGTGTCACCCAGCTCTGGTTCCAATAACACCTCAGGAAAAAGCCTATGTGTGTAAATATTGTTGTTTTTTTCCGTGAGCGTCTGAATGAGCGCCTCGGCGTGCCCACGGGGTGTGATCTCAAACTGCTGTCGGTTGAAGGGCATCTCTCCCGCGCAGAGCCAGGGCCAACCGCCGCCGCACGGGTCGAATCCACTCCGCCTCTCTGACGGTGAAGTTTATTAAGGATGTTGTGCAGCCTGTTGTGCAAAACAGTGTTTTTTTCTACCACATCCCTCCCCCCAACCCCCTCCACTCTAACTCCCTCCCCCCACCCATGCACCCCCCAAGAGTGGGAGCAACTTCGTCTCGCTACAGTAGTGCTGTAATATTCCGTTTATTCTTTGTACATTTTATTTTACTCTAAAGTAAACCCCCCAGAGGTGTATTATCTGATTCAGGAACAGGTGCACACTAATTTACTCCTATTGCTAAGAGAGCCCAGAGGCTCCTGCAGCGAAGAAAGCAGCAACGTCTACACAACCAGGAAAGAACATTTAATCCTAATCGGGCCAAGGCGCAATATTGTTTAAAGCTCTATCGTACAGAACAGCGTTCACATCAGAGAGACCAGCCTGCCTCTCTGTGAGCTCTCCTCAAGCCTCCATTTTCTTTCATTTCACTGAAACACCACTTGCTGTGTCTAAATTGCAGTTCTGTTCTGAAGAAAGTCAATCCCCAAACACACTGGATATAAAAAACCACCAAACCACATTTTATTCTTCTTTCCGAATGTGAATGGTTGTTTACCTGTTACCGTGTCAGACATATCATCTCTGTTGCCAGTAATGACACAGTATTTTATGATTATTTTATAAACTTTAAATGAATTATCGCAACGCTAGTGCTAATTGTTCTGACTAATGTATTATTAAAGGCGTAGAGGTATACTGTATCTTTATCCTCATACTTTATACAATATATTTTGTATTTTTGAGAAAAATTAATCAAAGGACGGCAGTGAAACTTTAAGTGTTATAAAAGGTAGCGTTGCAAACAGTAGTGGGAATGTGACAAATTTCCTAAGTTGCATAAACTTGTATGTATGACTGTATGGCTACATCTCACTTTTCAGTATATTTTTATTGAAGAGAAGGAAAAAAATAGGTCATAACTTTCTGGGTGACCCCCATACTTCCGTGCTTTCATGTTCTCCTGGACTTTCACCACTGTGATAACATGACAAGCTGTCATTCAGCAGTTCCGTATATATAATTTTTTTAAAGGTAAATGCAAAGTCTTATATATTCTTCTTGACATAGCGGGGGCAGTCAGCTCCTCTTCTGCGACTGGATTTGGCCTAAGAGTCCTGGTCAATCAAGTGCTTTATTCTCCTGAGACTGAGAAAATGACTTGAAAATGACTGGAAAAAAATCTTAGCTCCACGAGGACGTTTTTGAAAAGGTGGACTCAAGGTCAGCAAAGTGCTAAATGCTGTTTCTGACTCTCGCCAATCCCATGGTGCCTCTGTTCATGCTACCCTCTTGATTAGAGCGAATAGAGTTGACTACTTTTAAGATAACTCGCAGTGGGCCTCCGTGTGCCCGTTAGCCTCATAAAAATATACACATACGGCTGAGCGAAAAGCCCATTTCTCCCCTCTCTGCTTCTTCAAGAAGAAAGATGTCCGATATTTGATCAGGAGTCTGGCCCGTACCAGCCGAGCTCAAACGCTAAGCATTGTAAAATGAGGCTGAGCGGAAAATCCCCCCTCCCCGAGGCCCCTGCAGCACAGTGTAACATCTTAGTGCAAACCAAATCAGGGTACAGTAAATGTCTGAACATACCTACATTTAAGTGATGTATTGCTACTTTTTTCCATTTAAGGATTTTACTCTAAATCATCAGGAGAATACTCTTCTCCCCCCCCTCCTCCTCCTCCTCCTCCTCCTCCTCTTCCGCCTCCATCACTCTCCTTTTCTCTCAATTTGACAAAGCACAAAGCATATTGGAGAAAATCGTCCCCTCTACTCCGAGAGGTTAAAATCCTTTTATATTCTAACCAGAGCTGTAGATGTGAAAAATGGTAATTCTAGATTATATATGATGGTTCTTTTTTGTCTGCATGTTTTTTTCCCCACCTCAGTATGCACTGACAGTGAATTCCTGCAAAGAATAACCTTGAAATATTTTATGATAAGATATGTTGTTATAGGACTCTTTTTGTAGATTTTCACATTGTTAACAATGTTAAACCTTAAAACGGTGTCATTTTTTATACATCCGTGTTCAGTGGATCATAAATTCTTGATATGAAATAACACTTGCATGGAATATATGAGAGTTATATTTAGCTGATTCTAATTTGAATTCAAATCATAATTCTTGACAATAAAGAATTTTCTTCAGTAAAGGGCAGTGTTTCAAATACTGCAGTTTCATCTACAGAGCGACAACATTAATGTCCATCCTAGCTGAACTAGTGTAAACTGCTTGTGAAAATGCCATTTAGATAAGCAAAGATTTCTGGGACATTTCCTTAGCCATGTTTACACCACTTGGACTTAGAATATTAGATACAATCAACAACTTGCCATATTTTGTCTGTTAGATTTAATAGCTAAGTCATTAGTGCTCATATACTAATAAGTAAGTGAAAATGTTATGCTTCTCAAAATATTTTTACAGCATTACATCATGGTAGCTCAGAACCTAAAGACATCCTGAATATGTAAACAAAATGTTTGAGGTACTCAAAGCTGAAAGGTCAGTCCTACCATTTGGAAACCATTTGTGAGTACAAGAAACATTCCTTATAGCCTACATGGAAATCCATAACACACTCAACCTAACCATGGCCAAATATTGCATGTAAAGAACCCACATAGATGAAAAATATATGTATTTAATTAATTAATTAAATCAGTATGCGTGCAAAGTTCACTTCCAATTAAGGGTGACAAAGGTGCACCAGGTGACCCTTTTCTGACCTGTCTGAATAAATCAATTAAGATGTTTCTTCTGAGTTGTGTTTCTCCAGGGAATTATGTAATCTGTGGACCTTCAGGCTGAAGGAAACCTAGAAGAAGAACATAGCACACATCGCTGTTACGCTACTGTTCCATGCATGCAGTAATGTGCTGAATGTCTGAAATTTACTCACTTTAAACCATGCCAGCAGACTTATTTAACCACATCTACAGTCAACACACCCATTTACGCCCCATGTTCTCCTCCTGTTTTTCACCACTCTGTGTGGATCTGTGCATAAACTGGATACAGCTGTAGACATAATAACATCTGGAATGCTGGATTACTTGCAATGCACTTGAGGAAAATAACCTCCCTCCAACATATGTAAAACCCCAGATATGTTCTGTTCATGTCTCATATAATGTAGTTGAACAGCCAGCTGAACTACCAAGACAAGATTGGAGGATACTTCAAATCATTGCATTGGTATGAAGGAAATCATATCTATATATATAATTGTGTGCTTCACTGAGCATTAACTTTCTTAAATGTAATTTTGAAATTTAAATTATGTCTTTTTTTCCTGTGGGATTTTTTTTTTAATCATACAGTAATTCTATCCATTCAGCAGTCAACAACTGCAAGCTGAGTACAACTGTACTACATTTGAAAAAAAAAAAATGGAACACAGTTGTGCTGTTTGTTGTGGTCGTTTTGCTTTTCACATCTGCTGTGTACTTAAGATCTGCCCGTTACCCTGATCTGACTGCCGGTGATCTTGTTTTCTAGAAGACGATTTGGGTTGGCTTTCATCTTGCAGAGTCACTCTACAATAGCCCACAGCCATCTCTGCCCCCCTCCACTGTGTGGTCCAAAGTTCTTTTGAACTCAATATTTCATTAAGTCACTCTCTGGAGTGTATGAAACCCTGTGTTCAGAAATCTATAAATCTAAATAAAACAATTAAACTAAAATGAAGCCCGCGTGCCCCCCCCCCCCACTTCAAACACTTCTTGGGCTCAGGATTCCCTTTCGCTCGTCTTGCGGGCGCAAATGATTCAAACGGCATTGGGATTATCAATATAAATAATAGATTTAAAATATATTAAATGCCATTCTGAACATTCACAAAACACCACTGATATAATTTGTTTTTAATAAAATTAATTAGTAAAAGGAATTCTGTAATGAATTTATAATTCCGATGTGCAGGGATCTGTGTGACCCTTGTAACATTGTTTCACAGTACTTCATTTTTTAATTCTCATATCTCTGAGGAAACCCTCCTCTTATTTATATCAGCTGGTGATACATACTAGAGGCTTCCTTCTGTAAAATGGACAGATAACACATTTCATAAACAGGAATGTCTTTCATTCTTAAACATGCCATTTAGAGAATTCAAAATGACACTGTAATCCAAACAAGAGCAGGGGTTTGGATAAGATTGATGAAAAAAAGATTCTTTGATGAATTAGCATATATGATCTGCAATAAAAATTTTGGGTTGCTTGGTAATATGTCCCATTTTTGGATGCTGTATACGGTTATACAGCATGGGATGTCTTGTTGCCCTCTTGTATTTTATCTGTTTTTGGTTGATTTCCTTGTTATGTAGTTCTGAATGGCCAGTCATATCTGTAGCCCATGAAAACACTGCAATACACTGCCAGTTCAGTACAACAATGCAAACAGGCCCAAATATGCTGCAGGATGCATGCTTCCTACCAGTGCTTCTTCCCAGTCTTCAGTCCACCAGCTCAGCTGCACCATCATTATGCTGCAGTCTGTAATCAGACCACAGTTAGATGATCTAGCAGGTGGATTCTTCTTGTGTGATGAGTCACACATCACCCTCAGCACTCCCCCTCTCTGGGGTATGACAATGCATCTCCCTGCATCCTTGTCATAATCAACACCAACCCAGTCAGAATCCAGCCCCACACCATGGATGAGGCTATTCAGTGCACCAGGGAACTACTGCTTTATCTGGACTCACCACCCAGCTACCCCCTGTGTCCCCTTGAGTAACATGTAAATACTATAGCTATTATGTAGTATTGAATAGTAAAGTTGAGTACTGACTGAACTGGCAGCCTATGCATTGGTAGTATAACCAATGCAACAATAGCGCAACAGTTTCATCAACAGATTACATGAAAAACAGTACATCCAAACTGACCCTACACATTTAAAAGAAGTAGGTCTGTTCTTTGACATTGTGGAGTATTTGCTATCTACTGTGCAGCAGCTAGCTAACAGCATGTGAGCACATGGTACAAAACCAGCTGGTGAATTCAGTTAAAACCTTGAGCTCAAATTCAGCAAAAAAACAAAAGAAAACCCTCTCCATGGGGCACTTACATATGTGCAGCTCACAAGGCACCAAAAAAGAGGCCACATCAATTGCATAACTTACAGAAAACATCCACCCAAATAACCCTAATAACATGATTAGTTAGCAATAGATTTTTATGTTGCCTAATTCCTTGCTGAAGTGAGATGAGGGTCATGTGACTTTGCCGGTGCAGCTTCGGCGCTCACGGTGGTTGTCGCTGGGCTGCTGATGATCCCTGCCGTTCGGCCTGGAAAGGAGGGCTCTGATACAGTAGGCTGGACCTCAAAGTCACGGTTGGGGATCTCTTGTGATGAATTGCCGTCTTGATCCTGTTAAAGGTGTCCTTGCAACAAAGTCTTGTTAACTCAGGTTTTCCTCTGGATATAATAAGACTTGGAAACTGGCACTTGGGAGTCAGAGCTCAGAACCCTCCTTTGCAAAGCGCATGAGAAAGAAAAGAACAATTATTTTTTTGCTGAAAACAAGTTCAACGAAAAGGTTTTTTTTTTTTTAAAAATGTGGCCTGATTTTCCAAATTGGCTATTTTGTTAAGAATTTGCTATGCTGTATGTTGTGTTATTTGCTGGTTGTGTCTGTGAAAAAGAGGCAATTAATCAGATAAGTCACTGAGGGGGGCATTGAGGGACTACAATTCCATGTATTTGGTGACTAGTTAAAGACTAATGTTTTTAGCTCTGTTCTGAGCAATGACATCTATGTGAGCTACAAAAATACATTTATCATTGATCCAAGCAGAATTAATTAAACTCCTCACTACATCAAAAATGATTACACTCACAGAAAATATAATTATTGATTTTTCTTACATATTGAAACCATTCATTCTACAATGTCACTATATATTTTTCCAGCTACAGATTATCTTTTTGAAATGATATCAAGTGACATTGAAATGGCCAGATATTTATATATTCCACATAGTCACACAACCAGCCATTTAATTGTGTATGTAATGACACAACAAATATGAAGTTAACTAGTTAACGCTAGTTAAGTCATCTGTAAAGATGCCTTTCACTTGAAATTAGATCTGAACCAAACCAAGAAGACTTGACAACGTGATGCTTGTGTCCTATTTAGCGTTCCACAGTCAGAAGTGCAAGCTGCGGTGTGTTTCTGCAGGAGGAGGTGTGTAAACAGAGGAGTGAGGAAGTGAGTGGCTGTTTCCCTGTCATGCATAAAAACACCAGGCCATTTGTATTCAGTGTTGTGTGAGCTTTCGGAAGTATTCAGTTACTGTACACATTTCCCCCGTATGTACATTAGACTGTAGCTAATAAGACAGCGGGCAATCTTCAACAGCGATATCCTATGCACTTTAATAGTGAACAGAAAACAGTTGGCACCTAGGTGTATAAGTGTAACACACACTCACATGCATGCACGCACATTCAATAATAGTGCAGAAATATGGAAGAAACAGAATGAAGGAGCGCTGCAGAGCCAGTATTTGTAGAGAGGTGTGAAACCTGGAGAGAAAGAGGCGGGAAACCTGGAGCCTGCAAGCAGCCTCTTTACAAGCCAGCCGAGCCAGTAAAACTGGGCTGCCTTCCTCACATGAGCTTATGGCTGTACATTGAATGCAGCTTAATGAGGTTTGGATATTAGCACAACTAAGGTGATTCCAGGGTGAGTTGTTTGGCTGTTATTGGAATGGAAATTGTTTGCAATTCTGTATCTTTAACTTTTTAATCTTGGTTCTGTCATACTTGGATTAGAAATCTGCACTACATGGTTAGTAATTTTGCGGAGATCTGGTGATTTGTAAGAAGTTTTTTTTCTTCTCTTTTTTATTTGTATGGTGATGTTTGTGGTTTTTTCAGAGCTTTGTTTGTAATTACAAAATGATTATCTACCATAGCTGCAAAGTATTTACTGTGCTGCACTGTGGTGTCTCATAATCTTTTACTTCTTACATAGATATGAAAATATATGTAAGCATTCTCATTGTAAGTGTAAATAATAATCATTATAAAAATAATAAATTAACGAAATTGACGAGCATTTATAAATAGCAATTTTACTGTACAGCTAACACTGCAGTGTGCTGCTTTGGAATGTGCAGTGATGTCTTGTGCAGAAATACGGAGCAGTGGCACATTTCTGTGTGTCGGTGTTTGACATTATAACAGCCTCCCTCATTTCCGCTGGCCATGGTGTGTCAATTATTCCACTGACCGCCAAAGAAATGAGGCAAGGTCACCTGGCCTGATTGTGTTAACATTATTCTCATGGAAAAACCATGTATCTGGAGTTAGGATCATTTTTATTGTGATGAATGATATGCTCTACATTTATATTCACATTTGCACTTTGACATGGAAAGCACAAATTCAATGTTTTACACTATTGTGACAAGCAGCAACCCAATAAATAATTTCAAAAAGAAATGCATGCATGTATATTTATTTCATTTATCATTACTATTCATTTTTTTCATATCAAACATTCCAGTGTTATGTATGGGCTGGGTTCTGTGTTTGACTGACAGATCACACTGATTGGTGTTTTTTTGTTCAGCGCCATCCAATCACATGAGATGGATTACTTCAAACGACTGCTTTCCCCCCCTCTGTATGGCGCCAAGTCATCAATGATGCAGAGCAAGGAGAGAGAGGGAGAGCGAGAGTGAGAAAGAGAGATAGAGAGAGAGAAAACAGACAGTGAAATATCCAGCGGATTTGAATTCAATGTCAATGAGATTATTAGTGCTTCAAGACAGTAAGGAGGGTGTGTAGGCTACAGTGAAATATAATAATCACCCCGTCTACATGTGGGGCTCCCTGGCACAGAGAGAGCGATCGAGCAAGAGAGAGAAAGAAGGAGAGGGGAAAAAGGGAGGGTGGGGGCAAAGAAAGGGGGACCACGTCTCTTTACACCACCCCCCACTCATATATGAGCCCCCTTTTTTAATCGCATTCCAGAAACATAACTTGCAGAAAGTTTGGGCTAGCCTGGTGGATTTTCATTTCAGATGTTGTCAACTCAAGGGCATTTGGACCAATCAATATCTGTCTGTCTTCTGGCACACACAAAGTTGGCTATTAGAAAAGAGCTTCTTATAGCAGGCTCAGCCAATACCATTAGCCTTAGCCTAAGGGCAGTTCTATCCATAAGACAGGTAGGCACCTGCCCCCCCCCTCCCCCCTACTCCCCTCCCCCACCATTAGGCAGGTCTCTGGGGATGTCATTTGGACATATCGGGCAAAGAGCACTTCTTTATTCTTTCTCTTTTCTACACCCAGACTCCACCAAAAATCAATAAATCTGTTCTTTGCTTATTTTCAGAACTTTGCTTCAATATAACCAGGACTTACCTTCCAGCTACAAACTCATGCAACAGCAGGTCAGTTTTTTCTTCTTCTCCTTCTTCTCTCTCCCCCCTCCTTTTTTCTCTTGTTCTTTCTGATTTCTCCAAAGCTCCAATTTAAAAGCAAATAAATTGGGAAACTATTGGCTCTTCATTTTGTTCTGCAGAGATTAAAAGGCTCCCCTTAAAAGAGAAGGATGCTTACATCATTGATGTACAGGGTGGCCCTCGTTTGTCTTCCCCCCTCTCTGTTTTTTAACAAGCAACATCTTAACGATTTAACTCTCACAGTGTTGAATAGGAGCTGTCAGCTCTTAACAGAGAAAAGGCCATGCATGGCTATATGATCATCAGCAACATGCGGTCGTTGCAGATATTGTTAGAGCTGTCTGTTTCTTCATATCAGCGCCACGATTTCGCAGCTCTTTTATTTGTCATATCGCATGTCTCGACTGCACGTTTTCATACCCAAAATAATTAAGAGCCGAACAGTGTCGCATTACCCAGAGCATTTACATCTGACATAACAGGATGACGGAAAAGACAAGCTTTGAACAGCTTTTTGCACATGTGTTTATGTGTGTGTTTGGGTGTGTGTGTGTGCCATGCATGTACATGCGCTTGTATGCATGCATTTGCTCTCTCGCCATCTATCAAATTTCCATGCGCATTATTGAAAGTGACAAGTGCTTTTATTTCACGTCCAGCCCTGCATTATTCACATGCAAGCCAACTTGTTATTTATAGAAAGCTGTAGAGATGGAATCTGTCTGCGTTTGCTTCCATTTTCCTCAGTTTTACTGAGAGGGGGGTGGGGGGTGGGGGGTGGTGAGTGTGTTGGAGGCGGCGGAATTCGCATCAGTTACCAAATGATTCTGATCTCCGTGACGTCCCAACACACTCTGAGATACATTGCTCTGATTAATCTCATTATGTGGGGGTGTGTGTGTGTGTGTGTGTGTGTGTGTGTGTGTGTGTGTGTGTGTGTTTGCATATATGTGTGTGATAAATAGGGAAGCATGAGATGGGGGGTGCGATTATTCCGACCGTACCCGTTGCGTGGGCCACACGTGTACCCAGTGCCCCCCAAAACCGACTGGCGCACAGAGGGGTCCGCTTCCACGCTACATTGAGAAATCGGGGGAACCTGCGAGTCAAAGGGACCCTTATATAATAGCGGCAGAAGGTGTAGCAGTTGCTGTCCCTGTAGTAGCCCGTATTGATCGGCCTTAATGAGCACCAGTGGAGCTGTAGCTAATGGTGTTGTGTCTGCAGTTGACGGCGAATGTGGGAGAAGATTATCAACCCAAGGGGTTTGATGGTGGCTGGGCCAGGCGAGCCCTCGGGGCGCCGATGCACTTGAGAGGTCACCGTATCAGATGAAGAGAGCCGGCTCGGCCTCCTCCTGCTTAAAGAGAAAAAAATAGGATTTTCCTCTCTCTGTTTTTTTTTCATTTTTCTTTTTTATCGCGTACCAAGTGCATGCACCAATAAACCTTTTACAGTCATGTATATGTACAGTATATTAAATGCTAACAAACATACGTGGTTGTACCTTCAGCAAATGCAATACTAACACAAGAAACTTGTTTTGTTTTATTTTATTTATCATTTATCCATCATTTTTTAAATACAACTTGATGTCTATTTTTAATTGCATTTAATTTTATGATGGTACAAATGTGGTATTCCAATGTGCGATTGATTTCTTTTCCATGTTTTATGAACACGAATATGATTAAATATATATTTAAGCTGCTTTATTGCTGCAAATAATGTTTTGTGATTTAATGTATTTTCTATGCAGTCACTGAAATAAAGGTGTCACCCATTCTCAGCCAGCAGAAGTGGTTTTTGTTCACATATCAGTTTTATCATGAGGGCAGCTCCCACCTCTGCAACAGGAAGCTACATTGGTGCCGGGACAATTCACTGAGTTGGACATCATCCCGTTCTCTGAGAAGCAACTGAGTAACGTGAATGCAGTCTTATGGATGGGACCTAAAAGTCTTCCCCTGACCGTAAACAGCTCAAATTTTCCCCCTCTGTGTTCGAAACTTAATTGGCTGTTGATTAGTGATGTCACAGGGCCTGACTCAGGGCTATGTGTACACGTCTTGACCCGGTTGCGCCGGTTGGCTCTGGGGGGGGCGTTCCACCGCGGCAGCTAGCGTAGGCGCTCATTTGCTGAAGCATCGCTGCGTGTTTACCCAGCCCTCGCCGCCCCGCATCCGCTTTCAACTTCCAGAGGAGAGGGTGTCCTTTAGAAGGTAGGGCTGACGCGTCCTGGGGGAATTAGGCCGGGACAGCTGGATCAGAACCTCTGCACCTCCTCAACAAGTACCCAGGGATGCGGCATAGCCCAAGAGGAAGACCAGGCCTCTCTGTGATGTCCCTCATGAGAGACATCTGAAAGTTGAGGTTAATTAATATGTAATTATACATCAGATATATTTTAGCTGTGAACTGACCCATGAAAAACAACATCAATTACGCGGCGGTCAGTGACTGAATACTGCTGCTTGCTGTGGCATCAGCCAAGCTTAACAGGGGCCCCCCCACCCAACCCAGCCCCATTACGGTGTGGGCTTATTTTGTGATATGGCTATTAAGCTGTTGACCAGCTGAGGTGTTATTAATGCTATTGGCCTGTGTGTGTGTGTGTGTGTGTGTGTGTGTGTGTGTGTGTGTGTGTGTGTGTGTGTACATGTAATGAAGTTGCAACCTTCCTTTTCTTTTCCTCTCTTCCCGGACCCCGGCACAAGCGATACCTTGCCGAACCTGCTTGTGATTTCTAATTGATTTCTTCTCATGAGCCGGTGTCTCTCACGGGAGCACTGGAGTGGAAAACTTGTCTGCAGCACCTGTCCTCAGAAAGAGGTGGACGGCTGAAATATGCTTTCCCTCAAAAAAAAAGAAAAAAGAAAAAAAAAGATGAAATGTTGCCTCTCTTGAGGCCTTCCGTCCATCCATGGTAGCATTTTAGAGACATTTAATAAATTAGGACTTGAGTACAAGTTGAAAATGCCACCTTAAGCTGTGATACAAGCTCAAAGAATATCATTTTCAGTCTATTTGTTCTTTTTTGCCTTATAGTATGGGCATGTATTTTTTATACATACATAGGAGGGCCCTCAGTACTTTGGTCTTGTCTTTGTGTTATTGCCTACAGTGACTGGAAGCTGAGTGTAAGAACACATCCTCGGCCCTGGAGTGGACATGGCTGGCCTCTGTGTGTGTCTCTCTCTCTCTGAGGGGCGTCTCTTAAGTGAGGGATGTTTTTGATTTTTCGGGTTAAACAGCTGACCAGCATGTCCTCAGAGACCTGCCCCACACCCCCTCCCCTGTCCCCTCAGAACAGACAATTAGTGGGGTCACCATGTCTCAGAGGTGCCTCACCCCAGGCCACTAACACCACCCCAAGACGCCTTGGCGGTGACGGTATCGGATACCCCAGATACCCCAACACTCAGTCACCACTTCCCATGTAGTTTCCCATTGAGTGATTCTTAAATACCTCACACATATGCTTTCAATAGCTAGACAAATACAACATACAGATTATAAACCACTCCATGGTGAATAGAGGCCCAAAAAACCTGAACATGAACATCGAGTTACCTCTAAAATTGCAGCACTGGAGAAATTGAGCCAGTAATGAAATCTGCTAAACTAATATTAATATAGGTTTGATCCTCCACAACCAACCATAATTTCAGCTTTAAGAGTTAAAGAGTGTTCACAATACGTTTCATGGAGAACATCTAATTTTATCACATAATTGTTGGGCTGTTTACTGTCTGCTTATCCAAAATAGGGCATATCCACACCGTAATTTACTTTTATGCAGAATAATCGAAATAATCTCAGACAGACAGCATCAGCAGATTCCTCCCCTGCCGCTGAGCCAGAAACGGAGCAGAACGATCACGCCTCCGCCTCTGCTTTTTACTTTATTCACTCCATACCTTATTCATTTCTCTTTTGCTTCTTACTTTACACATTCAGAACTGTAATCATCTCTCTTTTGCTTTTAACTTTATTCATGTGAACAGCTCATGGTCTTTTGAGATGTCTGAGATGCACAATATACCATATATCAATATTATCATTTTTTAGTTTTGCACTTGCAAATACAGCATTATCAGCAACAATTGTATTATCAGTCATTTGATATATATTTAAATGTTTATATACAAAATGTCATATACTGTATGAAATTGGCAATTAATTATACATTTGGTACAGATTTGCTGTATTTTGACATTATTTAAATATTTACATTTGCTATACTTTTGGTTGAATATTTTAGGGTATGTGGACTGGAGGAATTCCTCTGAGTTTGCGGAGAATGAGGCCGTCGTGAGGAGAATGAGTGGTCTGTCCTCAGCAGCTGTGATTCACTTAAGTGGGTAAACAGTTAATGTGACAAAAAGGGGAACAGATTACCCTCGTGTCGTCCCATTTGGGAAGGCGCGAGATGCGGAGAGCTGCGTGCGGCACGAGTTCATTTGAGTGTAATCATTTTGCTTTTATGGCTGCGCTGGGTTCGGTGCATTAATTTTTGAACCATGAAAACAAATGGTTGTTTAATCATGAACCCCTTCCACCTCCCTGACAGCGCTGTTGTGGGAACTGTTTGGATGTTGCTCGTTCACACGGTTAATGTTGAAGGAGTGACTTCTCCTTTCTTTTTTTTATTTCTTTCACGCCACGACGGCTGTATCATCAAACTCCAAGGCTGTTGCATCCCCATCTGCTGACATTGTATGCATTTATCTTTAGGACTGCTACCACCAGCTGGAACAAAGCAGTGCATACCTCACACAATGCATCAAAGCACCATAATCCGTCAGTCTGCGTGTTTCCAGTCTATGTATCATAAAACGTAGTCATATGCTCTCCTCATTTTTTTATGAGCATTTGTTTATTAGAAACGTAATATTTCCTGTTGAATCCTCGGCATATGTAGTGATTAAGCTGTGTTCAAATGGGCCGACTTTTCAAAGTGAAGTGTTTATGAAGTGCCTTGCTGTCACCGCCAAGAGGAGACAGATCCGTGATCAAAATTGATCGTTCCACGTTCGTGTTCGCGTTCGGGCCTTTGCTGCGTGGGAAGTGTTGCAAGAACTCAACATGGCAGCCAGAGGGAACCGTACACTCCGCGGGACCCAGAGGGAAGGGAGCTCTGGTAATATGGAAATTATCTCAGAGTGAAGGTGGATTACGGTAAACACTGTCAATTAATAATTAACAATGTCCCAGCTAAATACACATGCAATGCATCCTGGGAAGGTACCATTTCAAAGAGATTTCTCATGCTTTGTAATAACGTGTGTGTGTGTGTGTGTGTGTGTGTGTGTGTGAGGGAGGGGGTGCTTCTTGTTAAATAAAGTCAAAATAGCATGTGATTTTATTTGTTGCAGTTTGCTGTTGCAATGCACTATACGGTTTATATGGATAAGTGTGATAAGTGTTTTCATTGGCATATATCATTCTTGCTTTCTTCCTGTCTCACTCATACTACCCAAAGATTGTGCACAGACCATCCAAACTGATCCTGTTACTCCGAACTGATCTTGTAAGGAGATGTGCCGTTTTTCACACAGGCCAGAGGTCTGAGAGTAACAATAAACTTTAGCGCTGTTTTTGTTTTCAAAATGATAATATGAGCTTGACCATTAACTTCTCTTTAAACAAAAAGTCTTCAAGAGGAGAACAAGATGTATGACCTTAATTTGTTGAATAATCATTGACATGCTCACCACATCATCTACCAACTAATTATTTTCAAGCTACGACTAAGAACTGTAAGATGCAAATTATCCTTTTTTGATTTCCTAAACTTTTTTTTTGTCCGGCAATGGAAAACCGAAATGACACACCACTATTTTTTTTATCTGAGTCGTTTCTCAGAAGTCCAGAGCTGGGTGATCCGGGGGCTTTCAGGGACAGGAGTAAGAGTGATTCTCACAAAGAGGTTCAGGGTAAAATAGCGCAACCCTCCACTGTTGCACGGATTAACTTATCACCCAGTTAAATGGGCTGTCAGAGGGAGATGGCAGTGCTTGGCAGTGAGAATTCAAATGCATGTAAATTTCCCTCGTGGCTGACTAGCAAGTGGGGTGGAGCTGTCAGCCGATGACACGCGCAAAATGCATTAACACGGTTAAAAATACATCGGGAGCGGATATCTCATGTTTTAATAACATTTGTAAGGACAAATGACACAAATGGATCCCACATTTGAGGCCTTATGATACCTTTTTTTTACTCTATTGTCTGAAATAGGAAAAAAGACTGAGGCATGTTTTGAGAGGAGAGGAGGTAGCTGAGATGCTACTAGCCAGTATTCCTGCGCTTTGTGAGGTGCCCCCATGAAACAATTAACAATTAGCTGTCAGTGCTCGGGCCCAATCCCAGGGGCCAGCAGGCAAACTGCACTTTAGAGAGGCAATGTTCCGATAGCCTGGTCTGTCAAGTTCATTTGATCTCACAACAAAGTGATTAAAAACATCAAGGAGCTGCTATGCACTTTGCTTTGTTGGGACTTGTGAGACATCTCACTGTCTAAACCAGTCCAAATCTCCACTCACAGCTGAGTAAAACAAACCATCCCAAATGCTGAAACATTATAGGCCAGGTGCCCTTATTACGCATGAACATATAAATGCTTGTGTGCTGGCGCAGTACTTTCAATAGCACATATAATATTTATCTATTTTTTAATCAGTTGTTATTATAATTAATAATACAATTATTTCTGCTCCTCAAGAGTCTAAACAGCCATTTATTGCATTGCTACATATTTTCTTTCAGCTGCAACTTGTTTTAATTAATTGATTTATTGTATATTTATTTATTTTGTTTTTACAATGCAGATGTGTATCTTCTGTGTGTGGATGTAGCTCCAAAAGGTATTCATATGTTAAGATAAAATAAAACAAAACAAAATTATATGAGATAAAATAAAGGTATTATAGACATGTCCTTTGTCAGGAAATAAAAGTTAGCATATAGTTTGCACCACTGTAGCTTGTGCTATATCTATATGTCATCAGAGTTATTGATGAACTCACAGCTCCACCTTGTCCACCTATTGCAGACAGAAACCAGTCATGTATGGCTCAGTTTCAAAAATGATATTGAAAAAAAATGTGATTTCTGTGGTATTGTAGAACAATGAATCAGGATGTTGTCATTGATGTTTGTATTCTATAAACAAACCCAAATTATCAGATTTATCAGAATATCAAATTAACTTTTAAAATGAATACAATGTTTTTCAACAACACATTGATACTATTTTATTTAATAACTGCTGACATAACATAAATTCATATTTTTCTCAAATTTGTGCACAGATATCACCCTTCTTTCTTCAGTTTCCAGGTTCCTTTAGTTTCAAAGCTAGCTTCCTCGCAGACAGCTGTAAACAGTATGCTGGCTGTCTTGGCAGAGCGAGCTGCAGTTGACCTCTAAAGTTGGTAGAATGGGTCTGGAGGTCAGGAATACCTGCAGAAAAATCAATGAAGCTGCAAACAGCCACCTCAAACTGCCTGAGCTGACATGTTGCACAATACACAATACATTTCTCCTACACCTGACTGTGGCTGGTGAGAATAAGGCTGGCCCGGAGCGCACTCTCCTGTACTACATGGACACGAGTGTGTTCGGTCTGTCATTCAGCCAGGATCCTGGATCAGACGAGCCACCGGTTTTCAGGATCCGTGCATACGAGCAAGGCGGGCGCCTCTCTGTTTGAACCGTGCGACGCGAGCCTCCATGCTGTTTTCCCGCCGCTGGAGCGTGGCGTAGAGGGAGCCGTGCGACGCCTTCCCCCTGGCATTGACAACAAGAGTGACACAGACAAGTCCCAACACACGTCAGGCATGTAAAACGGATCTATCATTTATTAATCATTCATAAACAAGAGAATGCAGAAAGTCAAAAGGAATAAGAGGGAGGTTGAAAGCGCCCTAGGCAGGTATAGAGGATTACACTGAAGTACCTCCACCCTAGTCCGGGGGGTGTGGGGGGAAGGGGGTGCACACAATGGGACAGGCCTTTCTCTGAGGCACAGACGGAAAGCAATCTGACACTGAGTTGCTCAAATCTTACCTTAAAGGGCAACTACGGCTGTCTTCTGCAGCATAAAGGATCAATAGTCTACACTATAAGATCATTTAACACAAAATCTACACATGCAAACACATGGGTGTACCTACTGCATAACCTCGAGATACGATCGCATCATTCATGGCTCAGAAATATCTGTAACACTGAAGTCAAAATGCAATTGAAAGAATTTGAGTACTTTATGTTTATCTTAACTTGAAAAAATGAAATGACATCTACATATATTTCATATGAAGTGAAAGATATTAACCACGGAAAGTGCTAGGAGGATCTTTTAAGGGGAAAGGGTCAACAAGCAGACAGATTCTGCGTCATCAAATCACATGTTTTTTCATAACCTGCAGGAGAACAGTAGGGAGGTATCATGGGTTTTATTGAATCCATGTCAAAAAAACTCTTTTCCCTACCTGTGCAAATGATGGTACCACTAATTCATAACAATACTAATTTAATAATAGTCATTTATTCTTCAGTTGGTCTGTGCTATGCACAATGACCACAATGGCGTGGTCCAACCAATGCTATCTGGATCCAACCAAGCACTTTTCCTATGTAATAAATGCCATTGTAGATGACACTTCTCAGTACACTAAATTTGTTAGAGAATTACAGTTCTGATACTGTATGAATTCTGCAGCACTCCAAATGGCAGCAGGGCCCTGAAAAAGCCCTTATTAAAATGCATAATAAGACCCAGGAACTTAATTTTCGAGTCACTTCCATCAACCTGTCAAAGGTTTGACAATTAAAACAGCTTCCTTTTAAACATTAATGAGACACAATAAGGAGAGCATGTTGGATGGGGAACAAAAAAGACATGAGAGCTTCGGTCTTCATGAAAGAAGCTTGAGGAGAACTCTTCTTTATTATCTCCCAACGAAAAAAAAATGTCTCTATGCAAATTATATTATAATGCATTTTTAAATACGTCAATGAGTTATATATAATTTAGTGCTGCTTATGCCCTTATAATTAATTTTTAATGTAAGTTTTTTTTAAATTGTATAATAAGTCTCATAATTTAATGTTTGGGATTTAAAACGCAGGTGTCGTTACTTTTTTCAGCATTCCTGAGGTCTTTGAAGTCTCTCCTAAGTTGCAGACCCAAGTTAACTTTTCCACCAAAGCGAGGAGGCAACATGTTGGAGTGACTGCAAGTGAGGGTCTTGGGGAAGAAATGAGACAAAGGTTCGACAGATGCAGAGTCACAGAGGAATTTACAACCCCGTCCCAAAGAACGCAGTGCAGCTCCTCTGTGTCCTACAACACCGTCGCTAGCTGCAGACTTAAATAACATTTTGGTACGTGATTGAAATGACTAATTTAGCATCAGATTTCAGAGGGGGGGAAAGAATAATCTACAGGCATTAGAGTTAACTCAGATTTTTTAACAAAATCACTGACCGATTCAGTGTGAAAAAGCTTTACGGAAAGCTTAGATGGATTTAATTGTTTACTCTTGATGTCCATGTGGTGTGAAAGTGTGATTATTATTTTTCAGTCGCTTAGAGAACATACAAAGGTCAATGGTTATTGGGCGTTGAGTGCTGCACTACTGTATGTTTTATCTCTGTTTGGGTTGGCTGGAGCCGCCGCTGTCTGCCTGGTGTCGTGCCCGAGCCAAGCGGACCAGCCGGCGCGGGATAAATGGCGGAGCCGTGGCAGGTCAGAGAAATGGACGTGACGGTGATGGACAGAGGCCGAGCAGGCCTTGGACTGGCGGGTAAATGGGCAGAAACTGATTGGTGAAGTGCATGAGTGACTGGCTGACTGATTGACTTCAGGCCCCGGTGCCTGCTCTGCCTTCATCGCGGCTGAGGCTCTTTGTCAAGGCTTTGCCACTCAAACTGACTGAACCTTGAGAAAAACCAGGCCTGGACACTGCATCGCATGGGTGGGGGGGTCTGCAGCACAGCAGATGTGTCTGTGTTTGTGTGTGTGTGTGAGTGTGTGTCTTTGTGTGTGTGTGTGTGTATGTGTGAGCACGCACTTGTGTGTGTACATATACAACAAATATATAAGTAATAATATATTCAATAAAAAGTCACACTTTTGGTTTTACTTATTTGAATTTTTAATGATGAATGATGCTTCCTCCTGGACAGGTGAATGGTGTTAAAATAATTGCTTATATCATATTTTGTCACATTTGCAGTGTTTAATTGATTAACTAACAAAATGCATGTGTAGGTTTCTACCCTGTAACGGCATACAGAGTTTTGTTCTGGAATATTCTACCCAGTGCTATTTTCAAAAGATAACTGCGATGAGTCATGGAATACTGAGATTTTGAAATTTAACTTAAATGAAAAGTGTGGGTGAGAAAAGTGGTGAGAAAATGAGTAATGAAAATGGTCATAATTGGCTTTCATCGGTCATTTGGATATTTGGAATCCCTCCGTAAAATGAATAAGGTCAGGCACAGAGCAGGAAGCTCTTGACTCTCCATTTCACTGAGTGCTGTAGAGAACAAAGCCTAATTCTGAAGCAATGAAAGTGTCAGTTAAAGAAGACGAGCATCAACTCGCCGAGGTGCGCAATTTATACCCCTCGCGAAACTAAAGGGGGGTGGATGGAGGTGGGAAGGGGGTGTTGTGGTGAGTGAGTGGTTGGGGGATGCAGACGCAGCCGTTAAAAGCTGACGACAGCCAACCTGTGCGCCTACACAGCTCTCTGTGCTCATTTTCCACACGGTAACCTTTGATTGTTTACAACTGTTAGTTTGCTTGACATGTGGCCCTGCCTGTTACCAGCGCTCAGCGCGGCATCTCCACGTCCGTGTCCCCCTTCTTCCTCTTTGTTCTGGGACCCTGCCTCCGAGTGAAAAATACATCAGAGGGAGCGTGGAGGTCACAGGCTCAGGGCCGGGCTCGTTCTGGTGCCTGGTAATTTGGTTTTCGTGAGAGAGAAAGAGGGGGCTTGGTGAGTGTGGAGCATCGGGCGGGCGGGCGGGCGAAGCGCGAAGCCGGGGCGGGCAGCCCTCCGGGCACTTTCTCGCTCTCTCTCTCTCTCTCTCTCTCTCTCTCTCTCTCTCTCTCTCTCTCTCTCTCTGCTTTCACGCTCTCCCGCTCCGGCGGCCTGGCTCCCGCCTGGGCCCTCTGCCGCGCTCCGCTCTAATGTCTACACCCCGGCAAACAAAACAGATGGAGCGGCAGAAAATGAATAATTAGCCTCCGCAACGCTGAGTTCAAGCTAATACTCCAGACCAGGTATGACATCAGCGCCTCCTCGGGGGAGATCACAAATGTCATGATAGGAGATGAGAGTTTTTCAGATGCCGCGTGTCAGGAGCAAACAAGAGAATGGTTTTAACTCTTCCACCCGTCTGCGAGCGGGTCCCTGAGGTTGCGTTTGTTGGCTGCAGAATAGAAATCGGCTCTCTTCCCTCACCGCTGTAATGGCTGCCTCCAGAAGTCCCAGAAGTCCCTCTGGGCCTCGTGCTCTCTATCTGAAGCCTAGAGATTTTTTTTTCCTTCAGCCCAAACCCCCGTCCCCCCTTCCCCCACACACACACACTCACACACACTCACACTAACCCACCCTTTTCCCCTCTTCAGTTCGTCATCCCTCCATCAAAAAGTGCCATGCAATACATGTCTATTTCAGAGACTATTATTGAGGGAATATACATGTGCTCCTGTAGACAGGGATTTATTCTGTGATATGGAAATGGTGTTTCTCTCTTTCAGTGACCTGAGCAGCCCCTCAGATAGCGGCGGAGCCTGTCACTGAGGGCCTCTGGTCCCCCAACTCAAGACAAAATGTCTCATAAAGGAGCAAGGAAGTGAGCCCATTTGTGTCTATTAGAGAGAAAAGTTCCAGTAAGCCAGTCTTTCCCCGTGCCGCGGTTGTCACTGGGGGAATTCCCCTGGGCTTCCGAGCCGCTCCACCTGAGGCTGGATATTATTATTATTTCTCATCCCTTCCTCCGGTCCTCCCTCACCGCCTGCCTCCCGTGCCCAAACGCCGCTTCAAGTCGAGAGGGTTAATTTTAGATGCTGTTACATTCCTCCTCTTTCTCTCAAATTAGTCTGGGATTTGGCTCTTACACTTACAAATGGAAATTATTCCAGTCTATTAGAAATAAAAAAAGCCATTCAGGACACGGAGAGAAATCGACCATATTATTTTTCATCTGCCCGGTCCTCGTGCTGTAGCTCCAGTCTACGGTTAGCGCTGAAATGTAATCTAAAGCATCTCATGTCCCGAATTGCCACACACTGCTTTCATTTGAGACATTTTACTCTGTATTTAGCATTATAAAATAAACCAACCATATTGCAACATTTAAACGTTAGCTTGTGTTTTAAAAGTTTATGCATTCTCCAAAAGTAATTTGTGATTAAATGCTTTATTGTTCCTAGAATGCATTCTATGTCTGTTTTAAATATGTCACATAAAATGTATATGCAACAACCGGTATTAGATGCAAAAAAAAGATGGAGGTTGTTAGCAGGTTGTTATCTTCTCTGCGTGTGAGGGGAAGAGGAAGAGAGATTGACATCCACTCCAGTGTGATGAATTCACAGTAACCACGGAATGCCGTTCCACTCAAATCCATGTTTTACATGTCATTTTCAACAGGACACATTACATGAGAGGTCTGTGACTAATAGAGGCAAGGGGTAGAGGCATGTCAAAAGAAGCGATGGCCCACGATGAAAAGCAAACACCAGTTGGGAGAGAAAACGGGGGATCAATCAAGGCTTTGACCACTCAAGATCTCCCACCGTCTCATTTTTTACAGGTAGAAAAGGGCCTGCAGTGAAGCCTTTATGACTGCATTAGACATATTTTTCCACATGGCGGTCCAGGGCATGTTCCTATTACTACTCTGTGCTCCTGCAGGAGACATTTTGAGAGAGCGTCGATTGATGGTCTGTCACCGAGCCACACAATTATTCTTCTAGATCATCTTAAAACAAGCAGTAATGGTCCGGGAGGTTGCGCCGAAACTCCGAGAGCGAGTATTACGTTTCCCGGCAGTCCGTCAGAACACATGACCTCACTGGTGATGCGTACCGCAGATGACTCCAATAAAAAATAATGAGCTTTTCAGGAAACCCTATACAACGGACATGAGGGTGACGGAGTGTTTTCTCAGGATACAACTTTCTACTATTTACCATCAATAGTTGTCAGGCTATTTCTGTATTTGCCTGTTATGAATGTGTGTAGTTTGATATTTATGATGATCTTGGTCTCTTTGTTTATGTTTTTTGCTTGTTTCTTCACTGAAATACCATATCATATATACAGTCTGTGCAGCTGTGCTTTTCCAGAGATGCTTTTAAAAGATGAAATTTCTGAAATCAACTGAAAAAGGTGTGGTATTTACCTGAATGTTTCCTCAGTACAAGGAATAATTTATTGGCTTGTAATCCAGATCTTTGGCTCAATAACCAAGAACCATGCAGTATATATATATAAAAATAATTTACAAGACTGTTATTTAAATCGCCAGTCCTGTTACCCAAGCCAGTTTAAAGAAATTAACTTTTCCAAATTCACTGAAATAGGATATTTTAAAATCTGAAATAAAAATGTATCACTGATACACAATTAACCACAAATACTATTTAACTTTTCTTGCAAAATGTGGAGAATTCATCATGGAAATGACCAAAAATGCATAATGCATTGCAATTGGTTTGTATTTATTTAGCGAAAGTGGGCATTTTGTTGTACAGGAAATTAAAAAACAACATTAATTAATGAAAACATATATCACCAAACAGTTGATTCCTTTACATTTAATGCTGTAACCTCTTCTCAGATAGTGCTTCTGAATTCCCAAAACTTTCTTTAAAAGGATAGAAAAAAAATCAAAATTCACATGGGAGGGAAAAAAATGTAAAAACACAC
Organism: Albula goreensis; assembly: GCA_022829145.1. NCBI lineage: Eukaryota > Metazoa > Chordata > Actinopteri > Albuliformes > Albulidae > Albula > Albula goreensis. Next base: position 18,668,705 of record CM040759.1, read on the forward strand.
TGAAATATTGCATTTGTATAAAACATAACTGTGTTAAGTCTTGTCATGCATCAAAGATTCTCTATTCATGAGAATTTTTGGAGCATGTGATTGGACAAGTTACATTACAGTCAGTTAATGACTGACAAAGTGGCCCTCTTTTCTCCTTCATTTCTAAGCAGACTATGTGTCAGTTTTAAGCAGTTGCAAATCAGATAAACACAAATGAAAATAAGCATATCGCAAACAAAAATTGCAGAATGGAAGTGTATTTAATCATGTAATTTGTTATGCACACTCATTTTCTAATTTTGCCATGTTAGACTAGTCCAAATGGCAGAGAGGAGAATAGGTTGATCACAGGAGTTTTTTTTTGGTTGGCCTGTTTCTTCTCAATGAAAACAACAAGCCAGCAGATGTCTGATGGGAGGGGTCCTGGCCAGATCTGTTCCTGTGTCATTTTTGCGGTCACTCTGCCTGTGGGATGGCATGACCAGAGGTTCAATTCTCGGGCCAGATCCTGGAGCCTACATGGACGCGTGTCCTTTTCGTGCCAAATCTGGATGCAGGACCATCAAACAAGCTTCTAATACAATGCTGGCTATAAAGCAAATGTACTCCAAAACCACCTACCTCAACACGTTGGATAACCACAAACACAATACCACAAGAACATTCCAATAAAATGTTCTCCACAAAATGAATTAATGTAGTTCTACCCGCTTGCTTCCACTGCTACAACTACAATTCCCACCACCGCTGCACGGGCTACCGGCACTGATACTAATGATGCAGACATTTCCGAAGGGGAATCATGTGTTTTTACTGGTGGGTGTCTCTGCAGATTGTCAGCGGACCAGCTAACACAGTTATTACTGCAGCTGAACTCCTTGCCCCAGAGCACCAGGTCCAGAAACCACTAAACAAAAAAATATCAGTACCTAACCAATGTATCGCCCAGAGCCATGGATTTAAATAGCAGATCATGGCGCAGCTCATGTGTTCATTTGTGCTGCTTATTAAAACGAGAGCGCCCTGTGCACCTGAATGAGGTACAAGGCCTCGGAGACCCGTGGGCGTCGAATCCCTTTCTCTCCATCTTTCTCTTTCTCTCTCGCTTTTTTTAAACATTATATATTATTGTGCAAAGCCGCTGACTCACTCCCCAAACAATCAGTGTTATGTTCCATTACGGATTTGATGGTTAATAGGGCCGCATCCATTATCATTAGTGCATCTCAGCGCACAGGTACTCGATGGGAGCTCAGCCAGCGCGTTCGCTCCGGCTCGCTGCGTAGGGGGTGTATGTGTGTTGGGGGTGTTGATGGTGTATGTGTGTGTGTGTGTGTATGGGGAGGTTTGGGGGGGTGGGCGGAGGAGGTGGGGCGTGCTCCACTGCAGCTGTGGATGCAGAACACCTGCTCCGGGGCTTTCAGACGGACCAGTGCCATCCTTCACATCTCATGCAACACTTGTTCTGTCAGAGCGCCGGGCCTGGTCTCAGCCAAAAACGCCGCTGACTCCAGATCAGCCCTCCTTATGCCTTAACTACCCCCCGCCCTCCGGGGGCCATGAAATTCCAGCCAGCTGTGGAGGTTGACGGCACGGAAGACCAATGCTGCTCAGACAGTGCCATGCCGCGCCACGCCACCCGCCGTTAGTCTCTCTGCAGTATCCCCCAGCCCTCTGAGACCGTATCGGTTTCTCATCTCCTCATGAACAAGACCAAACTAATTTCACAATCACAGCCCTCTCTTCCAGGAGTCTCAACATCCAATCCTTAATTTAACTAGACTTACTGGCCCTTTAATGCCTGCTCCCATAAGTGCTTCCAACATTTACTGTGGTGGTATGGAGATTATTCTATTTAAATGAAACAACAAATGGCTCGCTCAATTCAAAGAACTCTGCCTGCTTATTTACAAGCTCAAATCAACAGCAAATGTGCAGTAAAGAAAAGAGTAATTCTGCTCTCACTTTATTGCATTTCATGTGTTTATGCATGCCTGTCAAAACATTCTCTTCCTCGCTCAATAACAAAAATAACATAAAAATATGTACTGCAGATCTGATCCATACTAGTCTTTGTACTTTTTGAGCATGAAGAAAACAACAGCGCAAAATACAATAGACAAGGGCTTCTGCCTTCCACTTCAGAGAAACATATCTTCTGATGAGTGTTAAAGATGTCAGTTATGTTTTGGAGAGAATATAAAATAGTACAGCTATTATTTTTGTATTTTTCCTTTAAACTGTCTTACTTGAAAGTTCTGATTCTTCTCAGGAATTTTCTATAAAAAGTATAAGCAGGGTTTGAATATTTTGTTTTTTATCGATAATAACAGAAACAAGAAAACAGACAAAAACACACAGACTATGTCAGCTTAATTTAATCAATGAAGGATTTTGGATAACTTTTGAGACTTCAAATTAAGGTAAAATATGCAACCCATTTCAAAGAACATGTAACAAGAATCTCAATTCTGAAAAGATTCTCTTATTTCATTCTTCTTTACTGTTTATGTTTATGTGCAGTTGTACACTTTTGATATAGCTTGTGAAATGTTAAAATCTCTCAGCTATCTCACCTTGGTCCTGCTGAGAACGCCTAACGTTCAGGCTTGGATAATGGAGGCTGGAGTCCAGCAGGTAGGTAGAACACTATGAAGTTCCCAGGGGTTCAACACTTGAATAATTCGGAGCCCATTGCTACCTCATGGTGTTTTGTGTGTCTGAATGTATGTACAACAGATTTTTCAGTTTAGCTCATTTATTTTGTGATTGCATCTGTAATCTAACCCGTATTTGGTTTGTGTATCAGTATGCAACACTGCTGTACCTAGTTAACATTGCACTGTCCGTTAAACAGTTAATGTTGTCCATCTACAATGCCACTTTAATCAGTGTATTTTCAACTCAACAACATAATTTTGGAATCCCATCTTTTCATACATCATACAGCACTTTGTGTAGATGTAAAACTCAAAGATAGAAATATAGAAACATAAAGTTCTGGGAAACACTCATCAAGTATTCATTCATTTATTTATTCATTCATTAAGTGCAGAGATGCAGAGCAATGGCATTATCTGAATATTCTATCAATGTAGTCCAGTTATAAGAAGCGTTAAATTATACAGTGCACCGCAGGGTCTCACCGCAAACACTGTCAGCTCTGACTTGTCTACAATCAGGACTTTCAATTTTCACCCTGACACAAAGTAGAGAAGCCTTTTTCATTTTAATTCTTGGTTTGTCACGTTGACACTTTAACAAGACCCACTTAGAAAGCTTTCTAATTTAGACACACTTCTTTGACACGGCATCATTATCTTAACAAAAGACTTTTAATAAAGATAAAAACAGAAATGAATAAGTCCTCTATATTACTATATGAAATTCATATAAAACATATAGCTTATAGCATATAGCTGTCAACCCCAATTCAATGGAATCTCAAGTGGAGTCAACCAATTATATCAATTAGGATAAAGGTTATTGAGGATTTTCTGTTTGACATTTGTAGAACGTAGTGGCAAAATATTGCCAAAAGGAGGCTAGCAGCTGCTCAAGCAAAGCTCCTAATCCACTTTGTTAACAAATACCATTAATGCTTTTAACAACAGCATGATAATGTGTGTGTGTTTTTTTTCCTGTGAATTTCAAATCATTTTCTCACGATAGCACCCATTGTGGGCATTCCTGTTTATCTCAGAGAACGCGTGCCTCTGCCAGATTTGAGCCTCTTAAAGTGGCAAACTTCCTAATTAGGTTATATCGCCTGCAGTCATATTTTTCAAGAGTCTTTTTCTGTGTTCACTGGAAGACCAATTAGCGCTGGAAGCCTCATGAACATCCCATAATGAGAACACTCAGCCCGGGTGGAAAGTAAATACCAGGACTTTGCAATAAGGAGCTTATTTCCCTGTGCTTTTTGCTCAAGCCAGCTGGCTCGAGAACGTCATAAAACCAAAGAATAAAAACAGCAAAGCGCAGGGTTTAGAAGGACAAGCTGTCCATCTAGAAATATCTACGAGCGCCATAAGATGTTCGGCTCAACAAACAGTGGTGTCGAAAACCATGAGCACATTTGAAATTGAATGGCACAGGCTTTTGGTTTTTTTTTTTTTCGTTTTTGTCACAGAGCACACTCTCCTTAAGATACGACATGAATAAACTTGAATTTGGAGGATTACTCCCGACGCCTGCGTTTATTTCTTTTGGTGTTAACATTATCTGGCATGTTCGACTGAAAACGGGCCGGCCAAATTCTCCAGCCAGCAGTGCGTTATGGGAGCGCTCTTTGAAACGCGGCGATTTGTTTCAGCGTTCTTATCACTTCCCAGTGTCTGTCTGTAATGCCCTCCAGCTCCAATGAAGATTTTTTTTCATCAATCTCCAATAATCTGGGCCCTTTTTGTTTCCATTCAATGACTTTGTTACATGCGGCGTTAAGATATCGCGTAATGCGTGACCACTTTGCTAAAAATACAATGCACGTTTTACCCGCTAAAAAATGACCTTATCTAGGGCAGCTTATAATTTCCCAGCTCTTACATCCTGTAACCCATTTATACACCTGGAGTTTAGCTCATGAGGTAAGCGCCTTCCTTGAAAAAACCTTGAGAGAAGCAATGACCCAGACCCTGAACACACAACGCTAAGGAGCGCGGTGTGCCAGTCCTCGCCGCACACTTCCTGTCCAAGTACAAAGCAGCTCCAGCAAGATCTGGTTTGTGACTGGGTGGCTCAGCCAGCCCCTGTAGTTCAACATGACAGGGTTGCCTGCGGTCCCCATCATTCTGAGCCTGTTAGCCATCAAGTAACCCAGAACAGAGCCCATATTCCACTTTATTATTTCCTCTGATATAAGACCTTGAACAGAACTTGCATTCGAGTAACAGGCGTGGGTAGCCGCCGCCAGATCCAACGGCAACAGTGAGCCCTCAGGACAACAAGGGCTTGTAATGGAATGAAGGAGGTGTCTGATGTCCGGAATGATCTGCTCTGTTGATGTTCGGCGACTGAAAGCCAGTGTCTCGAGGAGGGAGAGGGAAGGCCGTTACCTCTGGGAGAATCTGGGGAGTATCGCTGTCATAAAAATTCAGACTCTTTGTGAGAAATTACAGAGCTCTGAGAAGTTCCAATCAAGTGTGATTCATCGACGGGAGTAAATTATTGTCAACATTGACCAAGTACACCACGCAAATCAAGGCAGTCCAATTATAAACAAGGCAAGGAGTACCAATGTGTGTGTTATTACACTTATTCATGCTGATTCACCCACAGAATCCTAACCTCTGTTCTGCAACAGGGACAGTAATCACTGCAATGCTCATACACAGACTGAACGGCCTTCTGTACCCAAAATGTCCTGAAGAGATGTAAATGAGACTTTGTGAGAAACTGCCTTTAGATTGCCTGTAAACCAGTTCCACTCGTAAGAATATTTGGGCAGAGTCAGCAAATCGCGCCCCCTGATCTTGTGATGCAGTGTCCTTCTGCTCAGTCATTCCAGTTTGGGCTCAGTCCCTCAGTGCTGTTTCCAGGCGCTGCCCACTTAAACCCTGATAGGAAGTCAGGATCAGCATTTCACCCCGGTGCAGAATCATTAAATCACAGTTGATCAGGCTTTGCTGGAGAACGCAAATCTGTCTGGTTATTAGCTTAGCCCAGCGTTCCCGTTGGCGGCTAACCTGCTCTGACTGTTTTACAGAGGCCAATGAAAAATTTGTATTAAAATTGCGATGCCCGGGCGCCTTTCCAGGGACCGAAATCTGCTCTCAATAAATCTCCATCGCTGATTGCGAGTGAAAACTGCCTTCCGGATTTGCCCTCGGTTCATGAGAACCTGCGTACCGGGGGTTCCCTTGCTATTTTTAATATTAAGCCTTGTTTGAGGCCGTTTAGACACTGACATACTGTTCCTATTATGAGAGCACTTCTGCTTTCTATAGGAAGTTCTATAATTCTATCCAGACAGGTCAAAGAGCTGTTAGGTGCTGGGAATAGGGCAAGGTTAGATTTTCCTCACATCATGAAGTAATCAGAGCAGTGAAGCTGAACACATCTGACAGACCTATATACAGTACAGTCTTCTCCTGCTCAAAAACCCACCCCCCTCATTGAGGTTCTGACAATTTGGACATTTGATACAGTAAGTACTTATTTTTAAGTGCCACAGATTTATTATTATTTTTTTATGCTTCAGTGGAAAGTGGCCCTCGATCATTTGTTAACTGTTCCTGGCAAATAATGAAGAAGACCAGCACAACGACTGATGTCAGGTATCTGGATGTATTCCTGTGTAGCTGGACAAAAACACAAATTATTCTTTTGTGATCTGAGTTTTTTTTATTCTGAACAGGTTGAAACAGTCATTGAAATATGAACATCCACTCTCAAGCAACGTGTCAGTCAGAATTGGCTAAATTAAAGTGTAGAGTTGAAGAGTTGGCAAAAAGCAAAAAAAAGGGAGATATTTCTACCCTTAGGGTTACCCGAGGGAACTGCCTCTCTTTAAATCTAAAGAACCAGCATCGATATCAGCATCTGGGGCTTCTAACCCTCCAACACACATAACTACCCCCTCTCTCTGTTTCTCACACACACACACACACACACACACACACACACACACACACACACACACACACACACACACACACACACACACACACACCTCACACACACACACACACACACACACACACACACACACACACACACATACACACACACACACACACACACACACACACACACACACACACACACTCACACTCACACACACACTCACATACACACACACTCACACACACTCACACTCACACACACACTCACATACACACACACACACACACACACACACACTCACACACACACTCACATACACACACACACACACACACACACACACACTCACACACACACACACATCACACACACACACACACACACACACACACACACACACACACACACACACACACACACACATTCACTCATTTTTAAACGACTGCCATAATCAAATAAAAAACTGAACATTAAAATTGATGATTTATGGATTTCTGTCAGTATTATTAATATATATTTTTAAATAAGTTACATTTCAAAACTATAACTCTCAAAAAGGATTCCACAGTCATTCTCCAGTAAATTTGCATATGTATATGTACTCTGTATATCCTTTATCTCTCCCTGCAAGAATAACACATTCGTTTTTACAATGTCGTTCAATTTCAGAAAAAAACTCCAATCGACAACTAGTACAAGTAATATTAAACACTGAAATTGATATCATTTACATTAGCATCATAGAGATGTTTTAATACCATTTTCATTTGACTTGAAAAAATGGTAACTCTCTCTTACTGCTATGTATGCACAAGTATTTGCTTAATTTTATTAATGCAAGGATAATAGAACATGAATGACATGTAAAATATGAGGAAGTGGATATATAATACATATGCATATGTAGCCAGGGTAAATGGAGGCCTGTTTTAAAAGGCGTCCCAGAAGGACATTTGATATTGAGGATTAAGAGGCTGCCCCACCCCCGCTCGCCGCCTCGCCCCCTTGCTCTAATCCCCTGTCAATTTACACGTCTGGAGACAGCTGACAAGCCCTGGCATGCTTCCCCAGGAAGAGGAGCGGGAACAATGGGGCGGCCCTTATGTGGCTCTCCTACGGATGCCGTTCCCGCGCTTCACTTGGGGGGGCGGCCGATGTCGATGACCTACGCCTCAGGGAGCCACTGACCTCCGGAACGGCAGAATGGGGAGCGGCCGCTATGCCGATGCACCCCACCCCCCCTGATTAGGAGAGGGCCTGTGAGGGTGCCCAGAGGAAGCCCTAAGTCGCTGGTGCCCTCTAACCCTGTATTGAGTTGCTTTGTCTGGCAGAGGAGGAAAGGGAAATAGGGGTGTGGGCTGGGGGTTGGTGGGGATGGGGGGATAGTCTGTGGAGTTAAAGTATGTCCACAGAGAGCAACCTTTTTAATTCCAGAGAGTTATGAAGTGTGACACAATTTGTAAGCACATAGTGGGTTTGTGTGCATGTTGTTTATTTTGCAGATGGTTTTCAATTTTTGGATTATGGTTTGTTACCGGAATGTCTAAAATTGCAAAAATTCTCTAGATTTGATCTCTTAGACTCCATACAAGTGCACTTAACACCAAACTAACCCAAAATAAAAATTTTACTGACAAGACAAACATGTACATGTATTCAGCCCTCTCTCACATTTCCCACACATTTCTGAATTTATCCACATCAGAAATAACTATACCAGTGAACTACATTGCAGCTAACTATTGAAGTACTGCTCTATATACTATCCTCACTGTGATTTATGCATTGTGGTATATTGTTGTGTACGCACTATACTGCAATACAGGCATCACCAATGGGACACAATTACACAGACAGGCATGCACATGTAAACATACCCACACACACACACACACAAACTCACACACATATCCACACACACACGCGCACACACACAAACAGAGGCACAAATAGGTACGGTGATCTTGAAATCTCCGAGGCCCCTCCATGTCCTCTCTGACCAGAAGGCTCTCCCGTGTGCCCTGGAGGATAAGGGGCAGAGGCGAGCAAGCGGCGCACCTGGGCGATCTCCGGCGCCCCATGTGACCATATGGGCAGCGGAGGAGAACACGGGCGCACCTGGGCGATCCCGAACACCCCACACGACCATATGGCCAGCGCGGGAGAACGCAGCCGCACCTGGGCAGTCTCGCGTACACCACGTGCTCCCGCGGCGCCCCCTGCCTGTCCATGTGCACCCCGACAGGAGGCCCACACACACCTGGACATTCCCGCAGACCCTCTGCCAGTGGTGATGTTGTAATTCATGTTGCAATTCACCTAAATATCACTGACAGTCATCTTAAGGGAGTTTTGAAGTTTTAAGATTGAAAATTTGGCCAATCATATTTGTGCAGTTTGCTTATAGGAATCTTACTGATAGGTCATCATTTTTAAATTCAAAAATGATAAAGTAGTAAAAACATATGTCAAGCTGTAAAGGTATGCCTTGCATGTAATTGTATAATTTCCATATGTTAAACAGTCATCTGAAATACTCATAATTCTCTTTTTTTTACATTTTCTACAATACAATTAATACATATTATTCAGAACAACATATGCAGATTAAATATGTAATGATCACGCTTTGTCCCTGTAGGCTGAATCTGAGCATTGATTTCTTCCATGCTATCATCTTTATCTCATATTACCAGACAATAAACTGTAAACTGTGCGAAACCTAGATTTAGTTACTTTGGCTTTAATAAATACCAAGTCATAACCCAGAAGCCATCCAGTAGAAGTTGGTGGCTCCCAGGAATTCCTGATGACTTGGTTTTAATACAGTATGACTACCCCCATATTACCCACTTATATCCTTTTTAATTCCATCCAGAATTTTCCGAGGGCTTGATTCCCCAAACTGCCACAAACTAGCTGTAGCGCTGGCCTTGCGATCGGCCCTGATGGCTCTTGTGAGGGCGTCAGAGTTTAGCGCTCGTTAGGGCCAAGCTCTCCGTTAATGCGGCTTGTTCTCCGTCATTATCTGTTCATCTGCATCTCAGCTTGATCATTTCAACCATTTAACAGTGTCATATCTTTCTTTTATTGGACAATTATACCAGCGGTGTGTCCTAAAGGATACCGCGCAGGCCCACACTACGCTGGTGTGGCTTGTGAAATATCTCTTTTGTGCTTTTTATTTGATTACTTTAATCTTTTCCCCCCCTTTTTTCAGATTCCCTACAATTGTGCAGTAAAACAGAAGCAGATGCCTTCTTAAAATGCTATTATTGTCAAGGGCCTGCTCCTCTCTCCAACACCTGTTCCATGGCAATTTGCTTGTTTACAGTCTTAATATGAAGGTGATAATTTACAGCAACCAAGCTTTTGTTCCCAGTCCGTTCCCCTCCTGTTCTCATCTGTTTTAGTGGGAGAGCCAGGAAGAGCCTCTGTTTTTGGTGGGTGCAGAAGGTAGGAGCGTATGTGTGCATGTGTGCGTGTGGCTTGGGACTTAACAAGGTGTGTGTATGTGCTATGACTAGGGGCAGAGCAAGGTGTGTGTGTGTGTGTGTGTGCGTGTGTGTGAGCATATGTGTGTTTGTATGTGACTAAGGATTTACTGAAGTGTTTTTATGTGTCTATGTGTATGTGTGCCTAAGGACTGAGGGAGGTGTGTGTGTGCCGAAACAAGTGTGTGCATGTGTGCGTGCCCACGTGTGTCTCTGTATATTTGTGTGTGTGTCTGTGTGCGTGCGTGAGTCTGTGTTTGTCAGTGTGTGTGCATATGTTTGTCAGCATGTTTGTCTATGAGCAGCTGTGTGGCTATGTGTGTGTGTTTCTGCTTCTCTATGTGTGTATGTGAGCATGATTGTCTATGTGTGTGTGGGTCTGTCTGTGTATGTTTGTGTGTCTATGTTTGTCTGAGTGTGTATATGTGTGTGTGCGAGTCTGTTTTTCTTTGGGAAAATTTACATCTGTGTTTGTGCTTGTGGGCATCTGTTTGTCTATGTGTGTGTATGTATGCATCTGTGTGTGGCTCTGTGTGAGTGTGTCTGTCTGTGTGCAGCTATGTGTATGTATGTCTCTGTGTGTATGAGTATTATTTTACATGTAAATGTGTGTGGCTCTGTGTGTGTGTGTGTGTGTGTGTGTGTGTATGTCTGCGTGCTTTTGTGTGTGTCTGTGCAGGTAAAGGGATTCGGGGTGGGCGTTGGACATGGATTCACCTGTGATTTTTTCCCTGACAGCCTCACCACGCACAGCAGGTCCTGCCAAACGCTCTGCCATTAATTTATGATTTAAAGTAATTAACTTTTGCTGATTAAAGTAATTATTTCAAGTGCATTGCACTCGGGCCCAAATGATGTGCGGAAGCGCTCTCCACTGTATGAGCAAACCGCATGCCAAGTGCTTTAAAGCTGCATCGGGGAGCTCAATGTGGCCTCCTCCAGCCTGACAAATCTGCCATCATTTATGGATGACTTGTACTAATGGTCACCCCTGGCACCGGCCAGGCACTGCTCCACTTACCTTCTCCTGTAGTAAACAGCACAGGCCCAGGGAAAACTTTCCTCCCTTTATTTTATTCATTTGTGCTCTTTGGTTGTGGGGAGGGTTCCAGCTTAAACAAATGCCTTAAAACATGTGACAAAATATGGAAGACACACCATGGTTTAGTCTCATGCATTTGGTTACAACACCACCAACAACAACAACAAAAACAAATGCATAATAATAATAATAATAATAATAATAATAATAATAATAAGTGAAAGCACAAACAGAAATGGCAACAATGAACAAAACAATAAATATCTCATTTGCCAGGAATGCAATTACTAACATTAAAGAAAATTAACTGGACCAAAATAGTGAATAATGGGTATTTAGATAAAAATAATCAGTGAAAATAATTAATAGCTAAATAGAATTATTTGTGGGCAAGGAGAGATACTGGGTAGTTGATGGTTTGTTGTGCCTGCTATCTTATGCATTCACAAAAGAACTGCAATAAGCAGTGAAACGAGCTTAAACATACATGTCACACTGATTTTTAGAGTTGGTTGGCCATGTTGACCGAATGCTCCTAGTTTCAGGAAGCCCTGTTACTGTGTTATATAAACAGAATGAGGTTAGAGGATATCAGACGATACAGGTGCCAGTGTATCATGTGGTGTCCCGTTGGCGTGGCGACGTGCCACCGTGGGGACTGCACTGGGAGCGCGTGCATCAGGTGCGATTGAATTGCCTCATTTGACACAGGCAGCGTGAGCTCTGGACATGTCTTAACCTGCACCAGGGGACCCCCACAGCTAATGATGAAAAACCGCCATTACCCCCCCCCCCCCACCCCAACCCCAACTCTTTCACACGTTCTTCCATCTCCCAAACTTTCCCTACTTGTTCTCTGCGTGGATTCTGAACAACGTGTCCTGCATGATTTGTCAATCTCAAGGTCACCGGATATAAATCAGGAAAGAAAGTGAGCTTCTGACTGAGGCTCGGGACTTCATGAATGAATGTGAAAAAAGAGAAAAAACAAGTCAAGGATGTTTTCGCAGAAAGTGCAGTTTATTCACTGCTTGGCCCTGTCAGATCAAGGCAGGAGATCTCTTTCTCTGCCAAACCCAATAGCCAACACATTTCTCTCTCTTGTTTTTGACACCAATCCAACATTCAGATACTCAAAAAGCCAAGAAAGCTGAACAGTAGTACCAGTTCTCATCGTGGGTTTCGCAGGCATCCAGGCTGCTCGAGCTCCGTTTTCACAGGTTTTGTTTTTCCGTGAAAAGGAGCGGAGATAAAAGGGAGCCAGCAGCTCGACTCAACAACAATGGCCTCTCGAGCGGAGCGATGACACGCAAGCCCCGGAGAGAGCTCGCCGAGGGTTTTTACGCGTTGAGGGAAATTTTTTCGCGCCCCGGCCGAAAATAATAAATAACGAGGCCCATTTTTGCGCTCGACTGTGGCCTGCAGTCTGCAAGAGATATTAGAGGCAATTTGCAGTCGACGTGCGGGTCTACTCCATCTAAAATATTATCAATGAGCTTGTCAGCCCGCGCCCTAACCTCCTTTTGTTATTTTCGGCTGCGCTCTCCTCGGGTCCCTCTCTCTGTACCCTGGGCCCCCCGAGGACCAGCAACAGGATGTCATACACCTGTTTTGCTTAAGGCTGGGACTTGGCGCCCTCGGCTTCGGAGAGCCGGCATTGGCTCTCTCTGCTGGCTGGCTCGCCGTGCATGTCAGGATGTCAGATGACGGTTGTTGTATCTGCAGCTGTTGCGTAAGAACAGTGCCAGGGGCGCGCGGATCCTGCGGTGAGCTTTAATTTGCTCTCCCCTTCCCTGAAGAGCTCCCATCCCCTCACCTTGCTGATGCCGCTGCAGATGTAGCGGGACGCGGACCACGTGCAGATGGGTCCCAGCCGACCGAGTACGTGAGGGGGAGGTAGGGGGTTTCTAGGACAAAAACTTGCCTGTGCTGAGTGGGCCGCAGTGTGGTCGTTCTGAAAGGGGGCAAGAGGGGGTGGGGAAGGGGGTGAACGGGCCAAACGTTTAACCTTGCAACATCTTGCGTGCGTGTCGTGGAGGTGCTGGGTCGCTTTCGCGGGTGCTGTGATGGAGATTATCTCTGTGTGGGGCATCGACTGAAAATGGCCCCGCATCAATCAATCAGAGGTACAGTCATCTGCATCAAACATGTAAGAATTAATTATGGAATCTGAATGAAACATACGTATATGCATAGTAAACACATGAGGGTATTATTTCTAAGATATAATTTGGGCATTTTCGATTGTACATATCTATGGGAGTTATTCATAGAAACTGGTGGTGATAGCTCACCATTCCATTAAAACTGGGTTGGCTAATTCATAAAACAATTTACCACCAGCAGTATGCTATCAACAGCAAGGTGATTTGGGAGCAGTACAATTGACCATTAATAGCGTCCTGCTAATTGAGGTTAAAGCTTTAAAAAGGATAGTTTGGAAAGGCGTCCACTGAAAAAGCTATAATGCAAGCGACAAAGAAGCATTTTTAGAGAAACAAAGTCTTCTGCCATTATGTTTGATGTTCTATCATAGGAATGGTGGAGATGTCTTTGTGCAAAAAAGAAAAACATGGGAAAGACAAACCTCTGTGTCCCTAACCCTAAACTGTTGGTGATGATTTGTGTCTATAACATTCTGTAACAGACCGTCAATAGTGATGGCTAGCAGCTCACCCTCTTCTTTAATGACTGCTATAAAACAGCAGGAACAGCCATTGTTTTTTTTTTCTTAAATGTCTACATGATACATAAAATAGCACAATTTTACCTCAGCTAACACCAATAATGAGTAGGCAGCGATTGCATCGATATGTAGTGTCTGTATAATTGCCATAATTATACTAAAATGAGAGAACCAGTGAAAACAACGCTGTTGGCATAAAGACAACAGTAAAGTACATGTATAAATATATAAGTACTAGACAGAAACATTATTCTCTATTTTCACTAAGATAGTCCTTGCAGTGATGTTTATGAATAACTCCCTATGTTTTAGAGACAGAAACAAAAACTGCGTGTTGAAAATCCAAGCATGGTCAACACAGACACAAAGCGTTCTGTACATATTTTTTTCATTCTGTCGATACTCAAACATTGCCGCCGATATCGACCTGGCAGCTGTGCTACTGCTATGTTATGATCTCCGTGCGAACAGTGTTAAACACAACAAAGAACGAAAAAGAAAAAATATACTAAAATAACAGTAAAATAAAGGAAACACGCCTATAGCAATCTAACCTGATGTGAAATGCACATAAATCTCCAGTTACTGGGCTGACAGACTCTGAAACAGTGTGTAAGATTTAGTGTAGTGCCACTTAAACCTAGCTGAATATGCAGCATAATGGCATGGTGCGTGATATATATATACTCAGAAGATCAGACAACCCATTGGTCTTTCGTGATAGATTGCCCAAGGTGTCTGTGCCACCTCTGCTCAAATTGCTTTTGAATGAGAGCAGTAAACACCTGCTGGAACAGTCCTCGCAACTGGAGTGCAGTCTCCGAGCGTGAGTGTATACTCGTGCCAGTTTCCACAGCACAGACTATATATGTGTGTAATTAAGCTGTAATTACTTTTGTACGCTTGTTTTCTAAATGGAGATTCACTTGACCTCTATTTAAGTAATTACAGTGTAATTAATGTAAAAAGTGCCTCATAACATTTATTTTAGAAAGAACTTCCTGAAATGAACAGCGATTCAGATGTTAAGTTTATTTTGTCTCTTCCAGTCTGAATTTCTTCCCATAAACCTAACCCAAAACCTTACCCTTTATAACCAGAGCTCTCAACATACCTTCAATATCTTTTCTGCAGCTATACAGGCATAGACATCGTGGAAGTGGTATGTTACAGTTCTTTGCTGTAATTCTTTATGAAACCACCCTTAGGCAGGGTAGCTTACATAACTTAATTTTAAATATTTAGTATGCTTTTAAATATTATCTATATAATATCCTTTAACATAACGGGATAATTTCTGAAGCAGTTCAAGCTGAGTACCACGCTCCTGGGTACGAAGGAGTGTCACACCCACAATTCCAAGCTGCTACTGGATGCTTAATTACTTTGCCATGTTCTGTTATTCTGCTAAATATATCATGTTTAATGTATTATATTATATATTTAGTATAATTTTCAAAGTTAAGAATGACTCTAAAAACACATGAATATAGATAGCTTGTATTCAAAACCTTATGTAACTAGAGCTTATCCAATACAGTGTAATGTAATGTAACGTAATGACCAAACACATTTTCTTATTTCCAAACAGTGTGTCCATTTTGTATAATTATATATACAATATATATATATATAATTATATATATGTAACATAATATATGTATAATAATAATAATACATTAACTACAAGAGCAATTTAAGTTAATGCTGAACAGATAAATGTTTTCCCAATCACAAAGAGATCTTGTAATTCACATTTTAATTTAGACAATGTTTGCCAGAAAAAAGCACACTCATATTCATAAATCATGTGGCAGATTGTTATGACCACTTAAACAAAATCCAGCTGTAATAAAATGATATTTTGGCTCTTTACGGCCCTCAACAGTAGCCAGTGTTGGCATTTTCTTTCGGTAATCAAACATACAAAATGTACTTACAGGGAAGCATTTAAGTTACTGTAAAAGGTCACTTATTCTCCCTGGTATTTATCTCAGAACTCACTACAGGAGGCCCTTTGTGAAAATGTCTGCTATGCAGCCAATCAATAGAGTGTGTAGTGATCACAGTGTGCTGTTAAATGGCCTTGTCTGTTGAGCCTTAGCCCCTGACAATAGGCATTGGAATGTTGTATGTGTGCAATTATATAGAGTCTATAAATGTTATATTACACACCAAAGGAAGATGTATGCATTTGAACATCTGTAGCCATATCTATACTCCATTCTGCGTTCGTTTTGTTCGTGTGCTTGGCTATTGTATTCTGATGATGGACAGAATGTCCCGCTAGCAATGCTGTTGACACTAATTCATAATTTAATACAAAACCAGGGAATGATTGCAAAAAATAGAAAGATTTAAAAAAAATAAAGTAAGAGCTCAGATTTTGTTTTGACTAACACTATTATTCATTTGCAACTCAACCATAGATTGAAGTCAGCTAAACTGAAGAAGTGCTTACCGTCATGTCAGCTCACTGCTGAAAGCTAATTAACACATTACTTGCTTTGTGACCGAATACACCAGAAAAATAAGATAGTGACTTTGATGCCCTTTATTCTTGTACTACTCTTGAGATATACTATGCAGGGGTGTGTCAACCTCACTACAGTCATAATTCTTTATGACATCATAGTTGGGGTATAATTGTGGCCACATTGGGAAAACTGGAGGTAAATGAAAATAGCATGATGTGAGGAAGGAATGAATTATATCCAGATGAGAACTTGTCTGGAAAAGGGATTGTAGAAGTGGTCTATGGCATTCATTTGAATGAGGCAATTCTCGATCACTGTGAGGAGTCTTACACTCACATTTCAGCTAACACAGTAGCCAGGAGCATAATTTCTGCTGCTAATGACAAACTTGAAGAACGTAGCTTTGTCTTTCGTTTTCCTGATAGTCAGGCCAGGCCTTGCACAAAACGTAATAACAAGAGATTAGTGAGGACTGCCCTGGACTTGTGACAGAAAGGTGGCTTCTACTGTACCCTTCAGAAATGTGCTTAACGATTACTGTAGCAACAATTCCACTGTGTAAAGGGGAATTAAATTTACCCAATGCAAGACACCCTGTGCTAGGACTTAATGTGTAATTCCCAAATACATACAAAATATACTACTCACATTCCCTGGAAAATGCAGCTTCTTCAAATAGTATTAAATGTTTTCATATAAAACCTGATTAAATTATCTTTAATTTATAATAGACATTGTGTTTCCTTTACACAATGGATGTAATAAAATGCTTTGAAGTTAGGGATATTCTTAAACCAAGATTCAGGTTTAGTTTCCATCAGATATTTCTCTTTTTTAGAGTGAGTTTGGCGAGGTGAAGCCTTGTGTCGCTGCTCTACCCTGACGCACATAGGCCCCCGCCTTGCAGGGAAAAACAAATGGTGGTTATTTTTGGATTGTTGTCTATAGCGGCGAATGCTGTCATCGCAGATCAGCAAAAATCGGCACGAACAAAAGTCCAGTGTGTAAATATTTCACAGGGAAAGAGCACAAAAAATTCCTCGTAAAGTGACATGCACTTAATACGATGTAACATTATTTCGCCCTGGCAATGAAGTGAAACACTGCTGTTGTTAAAACACCTGCATGGAGGCATTCTCTGGAGTACCGTATTTGTTGTTTTAGAAGAATGCCCACTGAAAGGATCAATAAGCTGTGGCAATAATTTCACTGGCCCTGCAACCAGAAATTCCACAAAACTCTGAGACGCGGAAAGAAACTGTGGCTCAAAACAACGGTTCTGGATGCATGCTTGGAAAGATGGAAACAGCCATGGAGTTTTGAAAAGCCCCCGGGCTACGAAAGTTTCATGAGGCTGTGAGACAGAGGATGGCCGTGGTTATGCGGTTTCATCTCTGTTGTCTCTGACCAGAATGAAGCAGTCTTTACCTGCCCTGTCTTATGGCCTCTGCCTTCACCTTACTGTTTAAAATGGCCACTTGTTTTTTATTATTATAGCCAGGCTACATAATCATTTGGTCTCATCCAACAAGCAATGGATCAAAACCAGCACAGGGTTATTTTTTAACTGTTTTATTGTTAACAGTTCTATTAAGTGTCCTAGCTTCATTATGTTTGTGACTATCGAGAGACACCATTGAAGCTTTTTACCTGCTTGTTAATGTTTCCATCTCGCTTCCATGTTAAAATGTTCATGTTGACCTGAGTAACAAAATATAATGCAATAAATTTTTGTCGATTAACCTTGTACAGCAATCTAGTATGTATGTAGCAGTCTAGTAATCTTTATGCACTCTCTGGCCTCCCCATCATAAAAGAGTAGGAAAGTCTATGATCGGAAGATAACAAAAAAACAGACAATAGGTACATCCAAGAGACAATGAAACTACATGGACAGCAAACAACAGATTACCACAGTGTAGTTCAGAATTAGTAGTCCAGACAGATTTCAGTGATTCTCATGTTACAGCTATTTACATATCATATCACAATCAAATAATATATATGTTTTGGTATGCCCAAGCCTATCGCTCAGAAATGCTAAATGATTTGTTAGCAAACAGTTAAATGCAGTGTGTGACTATCTGCTTCTTTGCAACAGTCATTCATTGCAATCAAATCTTTCCTGAAAATTCCTTCTCTTTTGTTTCCAGCAAATTAGGAGGGAGCTCTAGACATGGCAGTAGTTCCCTTTGATAAGCCACAGTAACTGCACCAATGAAGCATCCATTATTAGAAAAACAAAACCTGAACAAATCCGTATTCTCCTGCATGCTGACTGAACATATGAAGTATTTTATTCTCTCTATTTTTGTTTAAATTATGCTGTGCAACATGCTTTATAAACACTGTCAATATAAACACTGTCAATTAATACATAATCAGCCAAAGGGCAAATACATGCAGATGAAGTTTGCAATAATCTCAAGAAGACTAGTTTTCATGTGATAAATTATCAAATTAATATTCATTATGCATTTTCTCTATTTGTTTTCAGTAAAATTATCTTCAATCGTTGCAAAAAAAAAAAAAAAAAAAACAAGAAAAACACTCCCTTAGACATAACAGAATAATGGTGTCAGTAATAAGCCAATAAATTCTGGTTGTATGATATCATCCAACAGTTTCAACATAATTTCTGGTTTTGAACTGCTTTTAATTTCTATTGATTTGGCTCATGGACATTCACTCTCTATGGAGTCTAGGCATCTCTTCCCTCCTGCACAGACTCATGTGCTGGCTGTAGCTCTGTTTCACCTGGCCTTCCTGCCACTTCTACCTGGGTGCTTTAAATTATCCAGAGTTCTATACTGCTCGGCTGGTCTTCCCAGAACGCACCATGTCAAGAGCCACCCCTGGTCCCCCTTCAGCAGCAGCCTGGCCTGCAGATACAGCTGTCACGGTGCTGTGGGGGTCAGGTGATTACCCGGCAGTCCCTTCCACTGGGGGTGGGGGGTGTACAGTATAGCTCACTGGATGGGTAGGGGCTTTTGTTCTGTAGGTTCATCGCTAAAAAGAGAGTTGAATGGTGGTCTCAATCTAGGCACCATGGGGGTTGGGTGGGTCGGGGTTGTTCATAATGAATATTAAGTGGAATGAATTGTTACTGCTGTCTAAATAATTATAGTTGCTTGTATTTTGTAGTTTAACATGGAGTTACATGCATATGGCTGAATTAGTAATTGAATCCATTAAGCTAGGATAAGGTTACATAGACATTGATCTCCACTGATCTGTTGCATCACAGATTTGGACACCACCAGAGTAGAAGGAAAGGCATCCCCTCAAAAAGTGAGTTGGAGATACTTGTGTTTTATATTAAACTCAATACCAATGATATCTCTCTACAGGAGGCCACTGAGGGTGAACTGTGTGTCTTTGGGTACCTAAGCTGTGGAACTGTCAGACTATTGTTCTACAGTTTTAATAAGAGTGGGCCCCACTTTGCCTCACTCAATTAAGCCTTCAATTTTGTCCAACAGTAGTTGTCAATATCACAATGTTATGATAGTCACTATATACAATAATGTATCTTTGTATTTCTACCCTTTTTACACCTTAAAATCCAGTTCTATCCCACTTAAATATGTTGCACTGGTAATAGCCATTCTGTGTACTGTATGGAGTACATACTGTATCGAGCATATGTCCCTGGCTGAGAACATCATGACAGGTCAGTATGGATTGGTGAAATAATGCTATGTGCTGCTGATATGCTAACGTGCTAAATCATTCTGAACACTGACCACCACCCAAAAAGTCAACTCTCCACCATCCTAAAACAATAACGTCAAGTATTCCACACTCCTTGATAAAACAGTGCCCTCAACATTCTTGCTTATGGTTATTTTCTTTCAAAACAAAAAAGCATGACTACATGGAAAAAAATTGTACTTTAATGCGGCATTTCATTTATATAACCCGTAACTGCTGACTGCGCTATTGCTGTCGTCAGAATTTCCAGCAGGCTGCCCTTAATCTAACAAGTAGTGCGAATTTAATGTTGTTGTTTTTTTTTTTTTTGTAAGCAAATCCCGTTTTTCACCAGAGCGGGCGGATATAGCTGACAGTTCACGGCCTACTTACAAGCCTCTGTGTTTACTCAGGAACAAGCGAGTCAAACGCACTCTATTCTCACCGCGCGTCATGAGCAAAGAGATTCAATTGTCACCTTCCTGGAGTCTTGTTCATTTCTGCAGTTTTTCCCACATCGAGACAGCTACCTTTGATGTTAGCAACTAATACACAAGGTAAAAAAAAAACGCAGTTTGGAGAGAATTGACAGATAAAACGGCGCGAGGTGCCATTACTCACAGAATCCTGCATAATGAGCGGACCTGGTTGCATGGTGAGACAGGAGCCCGGTTGAATTACCCAGGTCCCATCCAAGGAGCGTGCTTTCTGACAGCTTTCCAGGCAGAACAACACATTACCATATCCAGTGCCGCTCTGAAGTGCTGGCGAAAACCTTTGATGAAAACGTTACTAGGAACCTTTTTCTCCCCCCCTCCCTTCCTCTGGAACAACAAAGAGCAAATGAGAAGAGAAAGGGATGTAGAGTCAAACAGTGCCTTGAAGCACACAAATTACTGAACATGTACACAGGCATAAATTCTGTTGGTGAGAGCTCAGGTGAGGAGGATGAAGGCTCTTGGAAGAAGAAAAGGAAGAAGAAAAAAAAACAAATAACCAAATCAGTTCTGCCTGACCTCAGTTTGATATTGAACATAATGTCAATAAATTTATAAAAGGTTACCCAGTTTGCACAGACATAAACTCTCTTGCAGAATACCATAACATGGAGGAAACTAGTTCTCAAAGACATAATGAAAATGAAAAAATCTGTTCTGCCTGACTTATTCAGTACTGAGAATGATTTTAATAATTTAACGATTAATAATGTGTTATCTTACATACAGAGTTGCAGTGATAGATGTTCCTTGGGTGATAATTATTCAATAATCAACAGCCATTGTTTACTGTCAAAAGACCAGACCTTGAGTACTGAATTCAGAAAGGAAATGGATACTGTACGTGTTTAGCCATCTACATCAAAAGTCATTATTCCACACTGTGTTATTAATGAGTGATTTGAGTGAAATATATCTGCTGTCTTACCCCGGTCAGAGGGGGTGCTGGCACTAGGGCAAAACACTGACCTCACCAATTTATCCAACCAAACCAAGTATATAAATGATGTAAGACCAGGACCAAGGCCTGCAGTAACAGGAGTGCGTAACACTGCTTGTGAAGAGGAGGCGTATGAACATATGGACATATGGATCCTTGACACATGGAATCTTAATTTTACCTGTGTTTACCTCATTTATGATTCATTTTGTAGTCAGATTTCAGATGCCCATTCAACTTAAAAATGTATTATACTACACATATTTTGATTCACCAAACAATAGTTTGTTGTCTTACAACACTGAACTCTTAGCATGTGCCTGTCCAATCAATATTAATGGAGATGTGACTACAGTGTCCTTTAATGCATCATAGTAATGATATCTGAATCATAACCAGGTTTTCATTTTGCCTCCAGCTTTGATGGGGACCAGCAGAACAGCAGCACATGCAGCTACAAACCACTAAAACAGTCTGCCACACCAACCAGATGTATACATTTGAATATGTATATGTTTGACAAAGCCTGTATTTACAACCAGAGCGGAGTTAAGTGAGACTTTGATTGTACATTCGTTAGCACATACGTCGCTGAGGTTCTCCAACGGACTCGATTTATGCATGGCCTATTGCTGCAACGGCACGCACTTGTGTAAACGAGAGCGAAAAAAAATCCAAGCTCCAGATAAGACCTCCTCTGTTTCAAAGATGAACTCTTCCCTGGCCGTGGGGCTCTTTGGCTGCGGCAACACATATTTCAGCACCTCGGAGCATCGTTTCTTTGTGTAGTGGTTGCTGAATCTGTATCTTTACAACAGGCTAAACAGAGAAGGCATTATAGCCCCCCGGATAGGTCATTACATGGCTGTAGCCAAGAGCTAAACTGAAAAAGGGGTTTTTAAAAAGGCGAACAGGTGTGTCTCACTGTGGGGGCTGGATGAGGTCCAAGCGAAATGGCCCAGTCGTCATCGCTAACATTCTCTATCTGCCTCGTAATTAGGCCACAGCTTCAATAGAACCTAACTCAGGCCATATGGCCTAATGTACGAGCCGTGGAGACCCCCTGCGCAGGTGACAGTCTGTCAAAGCGAGGGCCTGTTAACACAAAACCAACAATACCACAGCTCATACATCCACGGGCTGAGGTGCAAAAATCCATCAAAAAGAGTCATACTTTGATCCAAGTCTCTGAAGGACTTTGAGCGCCTACAGGTAAATAGATAGTTTTGCTGGAAATTTCGGAAGTGGGATGGAGTTTAAAACGGCTACAGAAAAAAGGGACAGAAAGTCACCATCAAAGACACCCGCCAAGAATAGCAAATACCTAACCACTCTTACATATCCCTCTCTATCACAAGAACAGCCTAAAATACACATACAAGACAGATAATATTTTTGTCTTTTTTTTACTGCAGCGAAGTGTTTAGTTAATGCGGTGAGTCACCATAACAGCTGCGTGGTAACACCGTCAACTTTCAGTAGCTCTCATGATGTTATCAGACCCTTTGGTGGAAAGACCTTTCAGTGATAGCCAAGTACACTTTATCTCTTTCTGCATTTAGGAGTGTATCGGTACAGGAAATTATGCAGGTTAACCACAAGACTTTTTGTTCTGCTTTACACATTGGCAGAGTGTGGTGTTTTGTTCTCCATTAAAAGCCACTTCGGATTTCATGGGAGTTATCTGGGCAAAAAAGGTAACAATGAAATCATAACCTCCAACCATCCACAAAGCTGATGTTTTTAACATGAGCCACAACGAAAGAATAAAATAAATTGACAAGAAATAAAGAACCTGAGAAGATGAGCGGGAAAATGAGGGTGGCTGGTTGAGCCAGCCTCGTTGCGGTGCGCGTTAGCGCTGATGGGGGGTGAACATCTGCTGCGATTAGGGCTTGGGTGCGGCGTGGGCCCTCTTTCTCCTCGCAAACGATGTGTGGGACAGCGCTAATGTGCGACTCTAGCCCCGCCGAAGCGCCCGCCGAAATGTCAAAAGACAAAAATCTGTTGTGTTGTTTCACAGTTTGTGGAGATCATGTCAATAAATGTTTGGAATTAAAAGCTCCTCAAACGCGATAATTAATTCAGCGTTAAACAGTGCGTGTTGATAATTACGGTTGCCAGCAAAAAACCACGCTGGAATATTCATTAGATGTCTTTGCTGCAATTTCTGAGCTCTTGAGTTAACGATTTTGTTATTAAACCCTGTGCAGTACTCAAACTATATGGTGAGGATTTCAGTAAGGCCATCTTTACGCACACACACATGTCCTTTAGCATAATGACAGCTGTAGATTGTAGCACGACATTTAGGAGAAAGTACATTGTGCAGCCTAAAGTATGCTGAATTCGAAGAACAGAAGTCATTCCAAATCCCACCAGATGACAAACAAATTCTACTAGCACAAGAGCTGAATGACAGCAATTGTGGCACCATTGACATGGTCCTCTCTTTCTCCAAGATGTTCTCAGGGTAGCAATTGTCCGATTATATGTTGTAACCCAGATGGACTGAAATGAGACACAGATTTTGAGGCCTACAGTATTTTAAACCCATTCAATATTTAATGTTCTGTGCCTTCTCGAAACGCCCTGCCTTCTTCAACCAATATCCGTGAATGAGAAGTGTACATTGATCATAAAAATACAAGACAGAGGAGACCTGCAAAGCCCATGCCGTTTTTTTGTGTTTGCTACAAAAATGTTGCTAAAAAAGAAAAGCATACTGGATATTTTATCATATTTTATTTGTGCTCTACATCACATATGATCATGACCAAAATATGATACAAACTGATATAGTTTGGCCAAATTATATAAAAAACATGTAATAATTGTGACTATTTTGTGCAGGCTTCCAAAGTTCCATGACTTCACAGGAGAAGCAACGAGGCTCCTCCCACTTGAGTTCCTGTTGATATGTAAATGATTTGCTTTGTGATTGGTCGTGCTCATTTTTGGTTATCCTATCACTGGAGGATTGTTCAGCTTTAAAGTGTTGATCTCTGAGATGTCCCACAGAGAACAACAGAATCCGAAGTTTCTGAATTCTTGTTGAAGAACATTGCTATTTTTTTCTGGAAAGAACAATACGAGAACAATTAGTAATGGTATAAGATGTTTGATGAATATAATTAATATATGTGTATGTATACAGTATTAATCAAGTTAAGAAAGAATTTACAAAGACTGATAAGTATAGTTATATGAACACACTTTATATGCTGCATTTGTGATAATAATGTCTTTATACATTTATATGCAATTGTTTGTGTATAATTTGATATGCCACAACTCAGCTAGACATATGAGTAAACTTTTACATTCTTGCTTAACTTTATAGATTTTCAATATGTTGAATTTCATAGCACCACCTGCTGTTGTCCACAGGTATCAAACATTATATTGCATAATTTCTTTGCAAAAAATACACAAATCTCCCATCAATCTGTAGTTTCTAAGATTATACTATTTAGCTCAAAGTTGTTACATCAAATGATGTTACATCTGTATAAAGATGAAAAATATTTACTGAAGGAATTTTCATGTTCACCTTATAACACATTGTATTATTTAAATAGCTCCATTATCATCATGTCAGAAAACCTGATTGAAATGAGACCACCCAACACAAGAGTACCTCAACATATTAAAGTTCACAAATGAGACTAACATCAGTTAACAGCTACCTTTGATATTTGCCCAACATTAACCAATTGTCTGTGATAATGGATGGGAAACTGAATGCTGTCAATATAATTATCAATATATAGTTATCAATATAATTTTACGAAATGTAGTATAAAATGATCAAATAAAAATGGTGACAGTGTCCAATTACTAGAAGAAACACATATATACCAAGAAAGCACAAACATATACAGTTCAAGAACAAGAACATGCACAAATGCACTCTCATAAACAATGTAACACTGAATGTCCATCTTCATCCCGGGGTAACACGCAGCAGTGGAAAATGAGTTCCACAGAACATGTATGTCCCTCTCCCCTTTGACCACTTCTTTGGGCTATGTTTTAGTTGCTCTTCTCCCAGCTGTCTTCTTGGGATTTGCAAAAACTCAGTTCTGTCAAAGGAGTTCATCTTGATCAACATCAAACTGCATGGCACTCAAAAGCATTAATGTTTTCTCTGCCTGATGGCTTCTCTCACTCTCCCTAACCAATCCCTTCCCTTCTCCATAATTCATCTCTAAATCGTCACTTGCGGAGCTGTCTGCTCGCACGCGCGCCTTCGTCCTCCGTCAGCGAGACGTCTCGCGGCCTTCCGCTCCAGGTACTTTATGTTTCTCCGAGGCTTGCTACTTTACTCTGTAATCAATTTACTTTTTATATTTCTGAGACTCTTGCTTCACCAAAAAAAAAAGCGGAGACCACATATCGTTCACCACTTTGCAAAGTCTTTAACCCGCTGCTTTATTCATCGGAAAACCGTCTGATGAAAGCGCGGTCTGACAAGCTGATCTGGAGAGGAGAAGAACTAACAGCAGAACAATGCTACTGTAAACCGAAAAAAAAAAAAAAAAAAGATTTCCAGACTGCTTTTAAAGACTGCTTAATACCTCGGAGGGAGAGCTAGCCTGGATAGTGTGAATCTTTCAAGTATCATCAAGAACATATATTTCCCAACAACTCTGCTAGTATTCTTTAGTGGCAGGTGATTCCTGTAACTATTTCCTGGTCTCTGAATCCCTTTGAAGGGATTGCATGAAAAATGGATGTAAAGCGGCTCATCTGTAGATAGCGCTCGCGCTGCCTGCGTCTTGCATCTCTGCCTGCGAGTTTCCTTCTGCACTGCAGTAAAATAGCATGCCCAAAAACACAAATCTGCACAATAAAAGAAGAGAGGGAGGAAAAAAAGATCATGGACCAAGGATATTGGCTCTGCAATTGAAGTGAGATTTCCTTTTAAGAGGTCTGCAAAATTTTGCATACCCAAACTATTTTGAAAATTGCTACCAGTACTGTATTTTTGATGATGGCTGTTTGGGCTAGTCTTTATAATTGCTGGTTCCTGCTATTCTTACAGAGCCAAGAACCTGTTTAAAGTATCGTTAGGTGCCTGCAAGGCCTAATGTCCTGAAGTATCTACACCAATGGAAAATTAACCGTCGAACGATTCAAGAAATGCTCACATCAATGCCTCTCTGTGTCTCTCTGTGCTGTTTGTCAGCTGGTGGAGGTAGTGCAGCTGCTTTTGAGGAGTGCTTTTGTCTGAGGTGTGAGTGGGCGTCCCATGGTGACCGGGTCCCCCCGACCTTGGGGGGGATGCTGGGGGCCCGGTGAGAGGGGGTACGGGGACGGGGACGGGGAGGGAGGTGCATGGTGTTTTTGGGGAAGGGAGGGGAGGGGAAAGGAGTGGGGGGAGTACTGACTTAGAACCCCATCACTCTAGCCTGCCATTGAGAGCATAGCCAGGGGGCTCCATGTCTGCACCACTATTAATCACACTCTCACTGCGAGCATGACACTCCACACCAAAACACACACGCTGGCACTCAAACATACAGCTGGCTGCGTACGCGGGGGTGCGTCGTGCGTGGGACACAGACACAAACAGATGCACGTGCTATTCATAGACTGCGGAAATTAGGAATTCATCTTTTGTCTCACCAAGACAATGTATTTTTTTTTTTTTTTTTTTTTTACAAAAACTGAAGGTGTTTCATTGAAAGAAAAATAAGATCAATTTAGTCATAGAATTTTCATCAATTCCTGTACTAAATGAGAGGCTTTGGTATGTGACTTTGTGAGTAATGATCCAAAAGAATTTGGACTGGATCTCAGATTTACATGTTTTAAGAAATTCAGCCATGCCCATGTTTTTAAGTATGAGTGCTTTTTATTGTTTTTGCTATATCTATTATTATTATCGTTACTATTGACCTACTTCTCTTTTGGCCCTCATTGGATGTTTCAGCAGATGTTCCAGTAAACCAAATACCTCTAAAAGGAAAGAAATGCAATGACAATGGACTTAATCAGTGTCACACATTTTTATGGATTTCAACCATGACATTTTACGGCACATTTTAAAATGGCCACTCTCTGTATAGTGATACCCAGAGTTTCTGGATTTCAAATCACTGTATGTATTGCAAATAAACCCTGTTCAAAAGCAGAATTATTTCATGCTTGTATTTTTAAAGAAAATCCATATGATATGACAGCATTTCTTCGTATTGACCGCACAGACTGCCAGGGTGGCTTAATGTAACTCAGAAATCAATCCAGTGAGAGTCCAGTTCAGGTGTGTGCTGACAACCAGTGTAAATTTGCCAAAATGTCTTTATGCATCATTATAAATCCTACTGCTTGTTTGACAGGGAATAACCCTCTCCATAGATTCCTTAAAATAAAAATAATATGGTTTCCCTATAATCAGCTGTGTATTGTCTCAAGAACCATATTAGTTTTTTTTATTAGTTTTTATTGCAATTTAACACTGTCAATATTAAACCCATTTTGAATGGTCAAGCTGCTGTATTGTGTTAAAAGGAAGAATTGTCTTTGTAAATTAACTCTGTGTTTTAAATCAATGTAAAGTGTGTGTTGTTTGAGAGATCGCTTAAAATTGTACATAAACGAATACAGAGGAGTAGATGCATCCAAACCAAATTATGTTTTCAACTTAATTTTGTGACGTTACCTTCAATAGAGATATTTTCTCTTTCCTTACCCATTTTTGTGAGCATCACTGACTGTCAAGTCAAAATATGTAACAAAAATAAAACATAAGAAAAGTGACGTTTTATTAAAAGTGATGTACAAAGCACACTGAGGTTAGATTGAATCTGTGCCTGAGAGTGCTATCTAGGAGAGGAGCCGCCCTCCCTGCCCCCCTTCCCCCTTACAAAACAACACTGCATCTTCAGCAAAGCAAACAAACAAACAAACAAACAGGCAACATAATAAACAAGACACCTTGGTGGATCCCCTCCAATTTTTTTTCCCTGCCAGACTGACTTTGGTGCATTTTTAAAACATCAATAGGTAATTGGAACCGAGTGTTCTCACCAAAGATTTACATCTACTTTGTGAGCCCCTATTTGATCCCAGCAGAACACCAGCTGGTTCCAGTACAACTCCAGTTCAACCAGTCCCTCAAAGTTCACATACTTCACTTAATTGGTTCCCAAGGCAAGAATTAAATATTTACTTTAAAGCCCTTTAAAATTCAATTGATTTTTCTCTGACAGCTGTGTTAGTCTCGTGTGGGACAAATGCAGGCGGTCTCATCTGATTCCCATGTGTCCGGAGGAGAGCACATCGCAAACCACGGAAAATCTGCAAACGCTTCTCTGTCTCACTCAGAGGTACCCTCCCATTAAACCAAAGTGGTCACCGAATTAGCCTCTCACCCCAAAGTTGTGTGGCCTATCGACGGAGAAGCACATCAGAGCCCCGATTCTGTGCATCGCC
Source organism: Albula goreensis (assembly GCA_022829145.1). Taxonomy (NCBI): domain Eukaryota; kingdom Metazoa; phylum Chordata; class Actinopteri; order Albuliformes; family Albulidae; genus Albula; species Albula goreensis. Next base: position 18,697,529 of record CM040759.1, read on the forward strand.
TGCTGCCAGCGAAATTCAGGTCATACTATTGAGAGAGCGAAGAGAGAGAAAAAGGAAAAAAACTTGAGTCTGGGTTGTTAAAGAAATCATTTCTACATTTTTTTGTTCCCTTTTTCGCTTGGCCACATTTATGTCAAATCGTATTTCTCCAAAACGGTAAATCTAGAAACGTGTCCATGAGCAGGTTTGTCAGATTGCACCAGAGTGCACAGGTATCTTGTTACTGAGAGGAAAAGACTTTCAGCGCAAAAACATGAAGTGTGTAATGCGTTACAGTGTGTTACAGTTGTTTGCCCCCCTATTCTGACAGGCAGTAGGCTGAGAAGGCGGCAGCGGCGGCAGAAGCAGGGACAGGGTGTAAAAACGGTTAAGGGGATCCGGGGTGGCCTGTGGAGGGGGCATGTCAGGGCCATGAATAAGTAAAAGTGGCGGGTGAGGAGGGAACGTCCCGCCTCGTGTCCCCCCTTGGAAGAGAGAGAGAGGGGGCGCCGTCGTTGGGAATTGGTGCCTCTCTCCGAACCTTTTCTCTCGTCTCCAGAAGTCATGGGAGCCGCGGTGGCAGCCTGGGGGGGGATCAATCACGACAGGCCGCAGCTACATTAAAATGTCACGTCTAATGTGAGCACGCCTTTCACTTAACCGCACGCCGTGTGGAGGAGCACAGATTCTGTCCTTTTCATTGCGCGTCTCTGCCGTGACGCTCGCCTCGTCCACGGGCAACAGAAGAGACCAGTGTGGCTATGAGAGGAGAGAGGGAAATGAGAGAGGGAAAGACAGAGAGAGAGGGAGGAATGGACACAGGTGTAAGTAAAACAGCTACCGATCCTGGTAAAGTAAAACAACATACCCTGGGTATGGTCAGTAGTCACTCGCTGTGCTTTCAGACATTATACTACAATTGCAGTGATAAACACAGAAATACTGCTTCTGGTATAATAATAATAATAATAATAATAATAATAATAATAATAAGAATTGAATCGAATAGTTACATGATTTTGCAATTAAATAATAGTTACTAGAGAAACAGTGAATCACGTCGGTCATTTGTTTTCAACAATGAGATCACCAAATGAAATTCACTACTGTTTGGATGACGTCACACCAAATCAAGCCTGCATTCAAATCCTTGAAATTATGTAACATTTAGATAATGTTGAATTACTGCAAACACTGATGCCTTTTGAGTCCATGCTTCCCCTGTGTATGCTGAAAAAGTGCCGTTGTGTTTTTGAGAGGATATTTTCCTTTCAGTGCAGATTTTAAACAGTACATGCTTATATTTCCATTGGCTGGCCATGATATTTAATTTAATGAAAGTGTGGGACCAAAACTGCCATATAGTTTTTTACGAAGATTTTGTTTGAAAAAAGGCTAACGTCGGACAGGGCAAACATTGCTGCTTGGAACAGTCCAGAGGTGTAAATCTTAGCTTTTGATCAGGAGCGAGCGGAAAATAAAAGGCTTTAATGGCATTTCATTACTCATGATTTCTGTGCCAAACTGTCCCTGTGGCCACTGCACCACTCTGCCGCCCAGAATGTTCCCTTTCCCCCTCTCTCTCCTTTCAGAAGGTCCTGGAAACAGCAGCCACCTCTGTTAAAAACGTTAACCGGCATGACTGCTAAACCTGTATCCCTCACCTTCCTAAGGTTGTAACTATGTGTATCTTGACATATTTGTCTCTGCTCATGGAAGGAAAGACAGTTGAATAAAACAAAAAGGAAATGAAATTACTGCGAAAACAATAACAGTATTGTATTACTCATTGAAATCAATGCATTACTTTCTAGTAATGAATTATTTTATTCATTGTAAACACAGATGTTAATGGCCTGCTTATTAATATGTGCTATCCATATATTGCAGATTACACAGCAACAGAGCTTTGAGACAGAACTTTGTGTTCCAAATGTGTGCTTGCAGAGTCAGTAAAGTTATTGTAAGTTAATGTACACTATCTTTAATGCTGGCTGTTGAATGGCCATTTTTAAATGTCATTCATTCTGTCTGTGTTGTGTGTGCTTTTAAATAAACAATCACAGTGCAGACCTATGGGAGGAAACAGGCTCCTGATGACTAACATGTAAAATGAGCTTTCAGAATTCTTTTGCACATTTTCTGTAAGTGATGTCTTAAGTGTGTGCGGACTAAATCATGCATGCGCCAGGCGCGGGGAGGAGGATGGAGCCATCTTTTGGGCGCTGTAATACAGACGAAGCAGGAATTACCTTTGTCACCTTTCTCTTTATACTCTATATCCTCTCTGTCTCTCTCAGGCTCTTTCTCACTCTCTCTCAGTCTGCCTCTGTCTCTCTCAGCCTCCTTGTTCTCTCTCTCTGGAGAAGGAGCGTACTCCTCCAGAGCAGCCGGGTTGACCGGGTTAATTTGGTAGACTTTGGGGCCTTAATATGGAGCTGATCCGCCTCTGACGCTGGACATTAGTGGCGTTTGGTGGAAGGTCCCTGAGGGCCACGGACGACATGCAGATCCATTGAAAAAGCAGAAGGGGTGTGTGTGTGTGCGTGTGTGTGCGTGTGCGTGTGTGAGTGTGTGTGTGTGGTGAGCAGGGGTTCAAGGTGGAGGGGGCCGAGTGCGGGAGCCTGTCGTGGCGCTCACTCTTGGTCCCCGTTCGCCTGTCCCCCTTAACGCCGCGCCCGAGCTGTTTACGTGGCTACGCGCAATCACAACCCCCGAATTCATTAGCACTTCAATTAAACAAAAAAGGACGTAGCCGTGTCTGAATCAGGAGCCAATTTGGCACGGGGCCGCACGGCACAGACGAGGGCTCCTTACTTTCCGCCATTCCGGCCGTAAACGAAAGTGACAGGATCTGTCACCGCGCTGGAAACAGGCAGGGAGTTACCTGAGCCTCTAAGTTATATAACACAAGTCTTATTATAATTAGTGTCAGTTTTAATCTGCTTTTAACAAGGCGCACATCTGTGTGGTGGTGTGCAGGGTGCAGGGGAAGTGGCAATAATAATGATACCCCCTTATTCACCCCCCAACTCTAACCTGTGCATTAATATTTCAAGTCAAGCTGCTGAATACAAAGGAGGGTTTAATTATTGTGAATTAGGCCGCGATGTGTGATGTGATATTTCCCGTCTTATCGAAATGTGTCTGCAGCACCGTCGAGGGATGTTCGATAAGGGTGCATGTGTGCCATCACAAAACAGACTGCGTCTTGGGGAATGTAGTGTAAATTCACATTGTGTTTCAGACATCACATTTTCACCAAAATAATAATAAAAAAAAAAAACAAATAGAAAAAATGGCCATTCGGGAGGCAGGCCTTGACGCGGTGATGTGTGAGTATGTTTATTTCTGCACTTCCTGTATGGACGGATTTGGGAAATCCTTTTTCCCCCCCGCCTGCTCTCCATGTCTGTCCGGGGTTTTCCGGCTCCTGACGGGTTCATTTGAGCCGGATCCTGCTGGATGCTCCCTGTCAGACCGCTGTGGAAGTGTGTGGGCATCCGTGATCTCTCTGCCGCTCCACTCTGCTCCGGCCTGCCACACTGCCCTCCCCTCCATCCCCTCTACGCTCTGCGCTTAGCCATGAGGAGGCACAGCTCTTACTGTACCAGATTCACAACAGACACTTCTCATGGAATTACCTTTGCTGCAGTGCTAGTGTGAGAATTAAGCCAGCTACACAGTGCAGTCAGACATTGATCCATGTTGTATTTTATGTTACGTATTAATCTGATAAACAGATCATTTTTACAAAAAATGTTGTATTATTATTATTAACTGTGTTGTTAATAATAATAATAATAATAATAATAATAATTAGAACAAATCTATGTGCAATATTCAGATATAAGAAAGAGTAAAATATTGATAAAAACTGATTTTGTATCTTGTCTTGTTCATGCCGTCATATTTGCTGTGGTGTTTAAATATATAAACATGATTCCACATTACGTTCTCTTTATTATTCTTTATTAAGTTACTAGAAAATTAAATTATTTCAATTTCCAATTCAAATCATATAGTCATTTAGTAAATAAAATCAAATGTGATGAAGCTAGGTTGTTTTATGAATAATTAAACTTATGATTAAAAGCGATGAGCAAGATTTGATTTCATCCATGTACTGCGGGCACAGTCTAATGCAACTTAACAGCCACTCAGCTCACTTCCCTTCCTAAACCCCGCCCACCTCTTACAATTTCCTGTAGACCTGTCACATGATTGAATTAGGTCTCATCTATCATAATTTGGTTATGCAAATCAACATGTAGACATGGCACAACTCAATAAAAAGGAATTGAAGAAACAGAAAATGAAAAGTCTTGAGGCTTCACCTCATGCAATATCACGCTCAGATGTTAATTACATTTAAATGGAAGAGCGCTATTTTGGTAACATTCATATGGCCACAAAAGTACTTTCTAGTTTATCATACCTGTCAAGCCCAGTGCATCACACACTAATACTTTATTAAGAAAAAGCCATCAGGGAGCAGCTGATCCCATTTAAGTACATTGGGCAGAATGTAAGACTAATTAAAAAGCATATTTTTACATTATTAATTTCTGAGTTTCACACTTAATGAATGTGAAATGACAGGGCTACTATTTTTATATACATACACTCAGGGCTTGACAACCTAGGGATTTGAATTCCTGAGGTTTTTGAAAAGGCAGTGTTGTGGAAAGACTTTCTCACTCTTTTTTTAAATACAGACAGAAAATGCAGCACTTATATAATAAATTACATTGTGAGAAATTAAGGAGATTATGGGGAACCGTGAAATGTGCGACCAGAAGTGGATGTGCTTTTGCAAAATCTTTCTTTGCCTTCTTTGCAATCTGTTCTTTTTGAGAAATTTTTGAAATGTGTAATTTTGCTTCCTGGCACCTGGGAATACTTTTATAACAGTGGTTTTACATTTATTAATTAATAAAAAAATGAGATGTCTGAAATACTCTTGAAAGATGTGCATCATGTCTGTTTGGGCTTTGTTTCTTTCATATGCTGGGCAGATTTACCCATAACCACCTGGTCTTTGCGTTTGAAAAGGTGTCACTTGAATGAAATTTCAGGGGGTCATGGCTGGTAAATTGACCGTTTCTAAATCTCCGTGTTTCAGTCCATCTCCAGCACCCCCACCCCTCCACCCCCCAACCCTCACCCCGCTCGGAGCGAAACGGCCCTGCGTATCTTGCCGCTGCTTGCGACGCTCATCTGAAGGGTTCTGGCCCTCTGAAGAGCCCAAGCAAACCGAGCGCGCTGAGCGCCATTCGCTGCAACCTTATAATTCACCGTTTTCACTCGCACTGCTTTCATCTGATGTGAGACAAGTCTGAGTGGCATCTCAGCGCTAGAGCCAATAAATAACAAGATAAAATGGCCCCTTACTGTAGGGTATGTGTGGCCCCTTATAGAGATAAGTACTGTATGTGAAATTACAATCCAACCACATGCATCGAGGCTCCAACATTTTATAGAAGCAACTGGAACTGTCAGAAATGACCAAATGATTAATAAACAGGAAAGTTCAATTTCAATTATTTATCTCATATTTATTACTCATCATTTATTGCATTTCTACTGTAATTGAGGCTTGAAATACATTTTTCAAGACTTCTTCAACAAGGCTTTTCTGGGAAAAAAAGAAAAAAAAAGAATATATTTTAAAATGATCCCCAGGGAAGTGTTTAATTGAAAAGTTCCATACGCACACCAATTTCAGGACCATCCGTCTATGTACCTAGCAGACATTCTCACTTATCCAGGGTAACTTTAAACACATTAAGTAGTTAATAGGGGCGATGGTGATTAGAATTATAATGTTCAGCACGTTCATCCAGAAATTTACCCTGGGTCCCCCCCTGCCTCCACATGATCACCCTAGAAGCCTTTGTTCCATACTCTTTATCTGCAGTGAGCAGTTTTGTGGGGGGTCGCAGCGTTATCAGGGTCATTGTTGCTGGCTTTGCCGCAGACTAAAGTGAACGCTCTGTTCGAGTGCAGGGGCAACTGCTTGTGTTTGTGGGGGGCACTATGATCAGAGACAATCTCGTTATCCAGCTTTCTCTCCATCTCTGGGACCACCTAAAGAGGAATGCCGGGACCAGCCCCTTCTCATCCCATCTCCCAATTTGTCGCAGAGAAGGACGGAGCACTTGGCAGCCGTCACAAGTAGCTATCGCTAACACTTTTCCAAAGACAGCTTTTTACTGAAGTCATTCTACATTTTTTTCTTTTTAAATCCCTTTATGTTTTTAAGTTACATAACTTTACGAACACACAAAAATAAGTTGTAGGCTTGGTGAAAAAAAGTATCCCGGTCTGTTCTAGCAAGCGTTTCCTTTTTTTAACGACACATGTGAACGCCTCTCGGTTTTCCCTCCTTTTCAATTACGCCCTCTCCACAACAAGGTTGGCATTTCATTGTGTTCCCAGACCTCTATGTTTTCTCACTGAAAAAAGGAAAGCCTTACAGCCCAGACCTTCCTCCTGTAAATATTAGGAAATAACTTTCATTAGGACCACGGGACATGGTAAATGGGAAACTGGAGAAGGGCCAAGACAAATTCATCAGGATAGTCATTGCTCTATGTTAAACACAACCTTCGTTTATTTTCTTTAAGTATTAATTTGTCAACAGCTCTCGTGTTTCTCTGTGAAAGATGGGACTGACACTGAGAAAAAACATAGAAGCTATCTTTAATACCGAGCCTTGGGGCCTGGTACCTGTTTACTAGTAATCAGTGTGCAAACATGGCAATGTTTTCATATTTATTGTCACTCACCTCTATGACCTGCCATTTGTATGCACCAACATCTTTATCAGAACATGCATTTATTATTTTCTGCATGATTCAAAATTATATTTCAATCAGCACACAATGTGAGGCTGCCACATTAGTGTACACAGTGATATTTATTTGATATCATTTTCATAATTAAGAGGCTCAAACATAATTTGATGACATTGCTAAGCACTACTGTTATATTACCCACCTATGGAGACATTTACAATCCTCTCCTGTAAACCTATTAACAGGAGATACTGTAATTTCCTCCAGTGTTGCACCATTGAGAAAAAAAAGTGATTTTCAGCAAAAGGCGAGTTATCATTCAATAAGCGATTATTATTTTTGGCAAAACGCATGCTCTTGAGCACCATTCTGTGATAACAAAAAACAAGGGTTTGACAATGTTTAGCTTACAGTAGCGTTGCGTTTCCAGATGAATTTGTGGGTTTGCTGTAAGAGGCTGCGCCGCTGCGTGTTGGGGGCCCTGCGCTGGAGCTGCGGGCCGCGCAGGGGGAGCCCTGCAAGCCGAGCTCTCCCAGCCCCCGGACCACAGCTTATTAGAATAGGTCTGCCAACTTCAATATTCCTGCTTTGAGAGCGCATACTTATCAGTCCTCATTAGTCTATCATTCTGAATGGAAACCCGTGCCAAGTGTTAATCAATGTGTTTTGTGACTCAGTTAGGGGAGCTGTAGAGGAATATCGTGCCCCTAGGGTTAATACAGTCAAGCGCAGGGAAAATGATTTGGACATGTCCACAACATGTGGCTCAGCATTAGCATTAAATGAGCTGAGCTGAGCACATCTACATATGGATTTCCACTCGCATAAATCTGGACTGATATCATCTGAAAGACCTGAGCTTTTTTTCCTGAAGGTTAGACCTTATATGAAAGACAATATGCAGACCAGATCTATTTTTTCCCCCTTCCAAAAACTTAGCTACGTATTTCATAATGTAGGGGGTGTGAGGGGGACAGAAGAGCGGGGGTGGGGTTTGGAGGATCCGTTTTTTGAGTAGTTAAAAAGTGCTGTTTTATTATTTTTTTTTTTTTCCAGGAATTGTGAAGGAAAGGAGGCATGAGATGTGGGACTCTCATTGACTGTGAATTGATCCACATGCGTAGTGTGGGGTCCCGGGGGGAATCACACCCACAAACTGTAGCCAAGCAGAGACTTACTGAAGGAAAAGGACTGACAAATAAAAAAAGAAATAAATAAATAAGTCAAAATATTAAGAGGGCGTTTTTCCTGCCTGAGAATGAGAAAACCGATTGTTGTGGAAGTCAAATGTAATAGGTGTATATGTAAAATGTAATAGGTGTATGCATGTATGTGTGCATGTATGTATGTATATATATATATATATATACAAACACACACACACACACACACATACATACAATCTCAGATATAATAATAATAATAGTAATACTTATAATAATAATAATAATAACAACAACAACAATAATAATAATGACAATAGTAATAATAATAGTAATAATAAAAATGTATTCATGTATTTGATTTATTCATGCTTTTATTCAGTTATTCGGATATAGCTAAATGACTATAATCATTGGGGTAGGCTGAATTACCCCCATAAATTCCCAATGCGGATGAGCTCCCTGAAAAAAAAATAAAAGAAAAAAATTCACAAATTCAGGAAACACTTGAGAGGTAAAATCAACACTGTGAGACAGGAGGCAGGACAGCTCCTGACACGGGCCGAGCTGAGAGACCCTCTGGAGCCCAGAGACAGGAAGGGGCCCGGGCTGGGGTCAAGGCTGGGGGGGCAGTGCGCACGGAACAGGGTGGAAAGAACCGTTCCCAGTCACAATTATACCATCATTGACTTCCATGGGAAATCAGCGGAGAGAATGGCCATTCACCTTCAGTCTTTTCATGTAAAAATAATAAAGTCTAGATAACATCTTTTAACATTAACACACTGGCTTTATTTTAAGTCCTTCTCAGTCCATTTGTTTACCTTGAATTTACAAAAAATCTCTACAAGAAGATTAATTTGATTCGTCAGTGATAGCTTAATTCCATACACATTAAATCGATACAGTATATTTTTAAAAATATTTTTAGTCGTGCATTTGTCCTTTATGAAATAACACATCAGGTATTAAGATTTTTTTCTTTTTTGTCACTGTTGTAAATTGTTTAAGGACTGAAACAAGAGTAAAAAAAAAGAGAAAAAAGTTTCAGCGCTTTTTTTCTCAAATGTGCAGGCTTACTCTCGGAGGTCCTTTTCATTTTAACCAAATGGGGGGGAAACTTGTCCTTACCGGGGAGAGGCAGATGGACCAATAAATCACAGCAGCCATTGACTGCCTGCAGAGCGCTCTCCGCAGCTGTCACTTTTTTTTGTCTCCTCGGTTTTAGCTGACATGGTTTGAGGTCCACTGTGAACCAATCTGGACTTTTTCAGTACAGTCATATCCATCAAAACGACCGGTGGCCATCAGCCTTTCCTCGGCGATCGATTGGCGCGCTTATTCTCACGCATAGCCAATGCCCGGCTCTCTAGGTGAAGCTCGGGAGAAGCTCCTCATTTTAGCTCTTTAGCCCGGAGCTACTGCTGTGATTTTCCAGCAATCTTGGCCCACGTTATTAAAGTTGCATTATGATGGATACTATAGTATCCACGTCTTGAGGGTTTTAAAGGGGTTAAAAAAAAAAAAAAACTACCCATTGTTTTTATATATTCCTAAACAGCAAAGACGTAGACTTATACATACTGGTTGTTTTGCAAAGTAAATAAGTTCAATTTTCTGTGCATAACCTTATCTGTCGTTTAAAAGGTCAGTTTTCAGCTGCAGTGCTGCTGTTGGCCAGTGGGTGGTGCTCTAGTGCCAGTGATCGAGTGACTGCGGTTCAGTGTCCTGCGTGTTAGACAAAGACTGAGGAGAATGTGTATGCCAGGTTGGAGAGATAATGCATTACATTAAATTGGTGACAGCTTAAAATATATTTTTAAATGTATAACCTAATATGATATTTAATTTTTTGGACCATTTTACCATTCTTTTGAAATGCACATAAGAGGAAATACAATAATGCATTTTTGGACTATGCTGTTGAATTTAATAATTCTCAATATAAAATTAAGAGTGAAATTTATCTCCTTACATTTAATGTAAGTTTGAAGCTAAAATGACGAACCTTTCATTATTTTTTAACAGAAAATAAAGAATTTTATATGTTTTATATTTAACCACATATGCACATTTTTATCTGAAAATCCAGCAAATATAACAGCTTATCAAAACTTTTATAAACATTTACAAAAATAAATAAATAATAAAATAAAATAATAAACAGAATGATAAATGTATTTTTATCCTAGTTTGACTTTTGCAAGTTGTCAAAATCTACACGATAGTCTATGTAAGCCAATGCAGCTCAATTGAACTTACCTTCTTAGCAAGACTGCAAGAATCCCAAAGTCTGTGTGACAATGTCTTGCTTCTCTCAGTCTTCTTCTCTGTGTGTTCCCTTTCATCCCATTATAATTTTTATACATGTTTTATTCCCAAAAATATTCACATCGTTACATATGCAAAAAGTCAAAAAAATGTAGTATCACATGCTGCAAAAAACAGTACTCTTTTAAAATACGAGGCTAAGGAAAAAAAAAGAACAAGCATTATTTCTGAATGATATGGGACAGCACTTGACATTTATTATCTAAAGTGAGGAGGAAAAAGAGACAGTGACAAAGCAAGGCAGTGCTGTCTGTCTGCTCAATTACACTTTTTAAAGGCTTCTCAGATCCTTCCGTTTAAAAGGGTACATGGGCCTTTGTGGCCGATTCCCCAAATTACATCAGAATCAGGAGTTAAAATCAAAAAGGATTAAACGCAACATGGAAAATTTCCTGCCTCTCGACTTGGGGGAGACTGGCCCTCGAGTGTGAGCGCCGTTGCCCTGCGATTCACACGCTAAATTACATCTCAGTTTAACCACGGCTTGCTTTTCTTCCTTCATTTCCCTTTAAGTAACTCTATGTTGTTTATCATCAAACTTTCCTGTTTTTTTGGAAAACATATCTTTTTTGTCTTGTTGTAAGAAACGCGATGACACTCACTATACTTCAGCACTATCCATCCTTTCTCTTCTTTCATACATCTTACAGTCAGCTCAACAGACCATAATTATACATTTTAAAATATTGCAGGGTGGGAATGTATCAAAATATGCAGTGCTGCACATATTTTTTCATGTTTTAAAATGTAAAAAAAATATGAGATTATGTAAATATGTAAAGAAATGTTAAAGAAACCTTCATATGACTATAGTAACAATAAAAGAGACTCATGTCTTGCTGTAACAAATATATAACAGGTTCAAACCTTTGTGGTGTTTGGGACTAAAGTCAAAAGGAAATTGCAAACCGGAAATGTGTTAAAATAACTATTTGTTGTACAGCAGGGATTCTCAGACTCTTCATTATACATACATACATATATATATAAATATATAGAAAATAAACAATGTGAAGGAACTCCTTTACATGCATCATTCATATTGAATAATGAATGGAATGAAGAAAAAGACAAAGTTGCACATAAAATATGAGACCTCGTGGTGAGGTCTTATCATGGTGTATTCTCCCCTGCTCTGGCTGTAGCTAATTTTTCTTTTATGTTCAGAGAAAGGGTCCGTGCGCTTGTTTGGAGTTTACGCTCAGCTCAGCCCAGAAAAGACAGTCATGTTCTGCAGGCATTAGACACAACGCCCACTGCGCTATGTCTGTCAAACACAAACCACATTCTGCTTTTCATATGACGTCTTCTCTCTGTTTTTAAACGAAAGGTAATGGCTTACAATTCCTGAAATCCACATTGCTTCAAGTACATCATGGACAGTATTACCATTTGAGACAAAGCTATGCTTTTCACTCTACACTGTCAAGCAAAGAAAAAAAATTGAACGCAATATGATTCATTTCAGCTTGAAATAAAACAAAAAAAGAATAAATTATGACAAGAAATAAAAGTTCCACATGCTAAAATGTATTCCTGAAAGTTGAGGCTAATGCTCTTTGCGATTGGACAGACTCTCCCACTTAATTATGATATGCTCCTTACTAATATACATACAAGATTAATAACCAGTCCATTCTCCTGTGAGAGGGGCCATGCCGTGGACAGGGAATTTCAATCCAGCGCTGGAGCTGAAATCCTCTCCAAACTGAACTCACTGGCTACTAATTGAAAATTTGTATACCGCATAAAAAAAGAATCTCCTACCCAGAGCAGCACTGAATCACAACACAATCATCAACGTCTTTATTCTCATCAGGGCTCGAGAGCCATGCAGTGCTGTGTGTCAAAATCCAAAGGTATTAAAAGAAACTATGCTTATTTATGACTTTACTGCAATGCATTTGGCTTTATGATTATAATATGATAATAACACACTGTAAACTGCCCAGTTATAATTCAGCTCCAGCAGAGATCATTTGAGTCCGAAAAGAGATAAAGTATACTTATTCAGTGTAAAATACTATATATGATACTATATGATATTTTATATATAAAAGTCATCAAAAAAGTATTATGTAAAAGCCATCTTGATAATAATAATAATTAGAAGACAAGACAGAATAAGAGATCTAATATTGACATGGGTAGTAATATCATGATGACCTCTTCAATCCTTAATCCCCCTCCACCTCTAAGCAGTCTAAGTACCTGCACCCATTGCTTTGGACTGCAATAATCACAATCCTTGGATCAGAGCTATTGATAACCCAAAAAAGTGCCAGAATCTGACTGTGTCAGATGTCTTATGGCAAAACACACTTGTCTCACCTAAAGCCTTATTTGTGTTGCTTAAGATGCATTTTTCCTTCTTCTTTCTTTGTTGCTGTTAAACACTTAACCAAATAGAATAATATTTAGGTCAATTATGAATCTAAAGACATTTAAGAGATTGGATGGGTGTAGTATATTTAAGAACTTTCTTGTACGTATTTAAGTCCTAAATGGTTAAAGTGCAAATGGACAAAGAGGAAATTGCTAATATTTTTGGCTTGCTCTATTTTGACATCTCATCTCCGACATTGCATCTCATGTTATCTACCTCCTAAAGCTCTTTACAGTAAAGGTGATCATACATTAAAAATATGTCCTTATCAGCAAATTGTGTTTGATTAAAAGGCTGACTGTTCTATAAATAAATCCTATGGGCGAACAAGCAGAAGGACAATATTACTGCATGTAGTGGAATAAATTATTCTCACATCCAGATAATGTTATTTTGTCTGGCCTACAGCACTGGTAGAGAGCAGACATAAAAATATTTGGCACGCTCTGCTTTTCTTGTCTGAAATATATGGTGATTTTTCTCGCAGGTGTCTCTCTCAGATGACGGATCTGTGTGTTCTTTGCACAGTGCCCATTGTGTAAGGTAGTGGGGAAAACACCTGAGTGTCCAAAATGAAATCAGCATTATGAAGCTGCCCAAATGGCGGGCAAGGCAAACGGATGGTCAAATCCGCCTCCGAAATGCCGGCCCAAACAGAAGAACTCTGATGACTACGGTTAGCGCCACTACGCAAAGCTTCTTGTGGAAGGCCCCTCCTCTCCAACCCGCGCCATCAAAGTTTCTCTATTTCTCACACGCAGTGAGTCGCTTTGAGCTAAAACACAAACTTGTCAGCTGAGCAGGTGATACTCTTTTCCCCCACCAAAAAAAAAAAAACACAAGGAAATCACAACTCTGGGATGTGTTGCATTTTATGCCAACAACAGCATGACAGTTCAGTGTGTAACAGTGGAAAAAACCATGACACATTTCCAAATATCAAAAAATAAAAAAATAAAAAATATATATATGCTTGTGTAGCTCCTGGGACTGTGGTACTGTCACAGGCCCGGAAGGTCACTGCCTGCTCGTGCTCTCTCCAAAGTCTGGAGATACCGCGTTGGATGGCTGGCGCTCTCAATGCCGTGGGGCTGGAGGGAAGCTCTGTCTCCCTTTTTGAAGGGAAGTGACAAGAGGAAAAAAGGTCCCTCTCTGACAGCTGTAACCCCCAAGTTCAGAGGTCCTGCCCCCGGTAACTCAAAGGTAAAATTACCTATGTAAATCAGTGGCCGCGGCTATGCTTGGCAGAGAGCTGGACTTGCAACTGTCAGGGGTGCTAGTCACCTACTGTAGATGAGACAAGAAGACACTGTCAGGTCCAACGCACTCTCCCTCTCTCTCTCTCTCTCTCTCTCTCTCTCTCTCTCTCTCTCTCTCTCTCACTCACTCAGTTGCTGTCCTCTTGTTCTCATCGCCCGCCCCCTTTCCGATGTTTATCTGAAATAAAGAATTTCTGAGGTGACGTCCCGTATCAGCATGATAATCCAGCAGGACCGCAATAAGAGTTCGGCCGCTTAATTAGCGGCGAACAGATGAGAGCGCCATTCGGAACTTGGGGTGGGGATGGGGGGGCCCGACAAGATGAATGTCGCGTTGGCGCGCGTAGCGGCTGCAGGGACCCTGTGTAGGCGAGTGGGGTGTGATAACAGGGCAGGGGGGGCAGCCGGGTGATTCATTCCTTCAAAGTCTGCCCCATGCTCCATGGATCAGTGACCTGTCCCAAAGTCTCATAAACTGCTAGTCAAAGATGACATTGTTCAGTCTTGCCATAAATCTTTTTGTGAGCGGGGGAGACGAGGAGGTGGGGGGTGGGTTGGCGGTGTTGGGTGCTGGAGTGGGTGGCTTGGGGGTGGGGGTGGGGGTGAGGGAAGGGGTTTGAAACTTTCTGGAACCTTGATTTAAAACTTACCTTGACAGGGTGTGCTCTAGCAGTGCACCGCTACGCTTAATGTCACTTCCTGTCACAGAGTCCTCCGTCAAGAGAATAGAGCCGGGGCATTTTTTTCAATTCCTCTGAGCGCATGCGGTGCATCAGATTTAATCCGGAGATTGTCACGTCAAAAGCCAGTCCAGCGCTACACTTTCCGTTTTTTAATTCATTAAAATCTGAAATATTACTGTACTGTTGGCTAATTGTACATTGACTCAAAGGCAATATTACACTTCATCAGTGCTGGAGGAACAGAGTGGAGTGGCGGCCGTCCTCCGGAGACGATGAGGGGAAAATTTGGAGCGATGTTTGACAGGTGATAAACAGAAGTGTTTCACTTTGTGGCTACCGGAGACTCGTGGAGCCAAACAGACACAAACAACTGTCCTTGCGTGCAATTCCTAACAAGCCCGATACAACTGTGCATCAACCCCTCAGAGCATGTAAGCCAGTCAAGAGCGTGGCATGTTTCGAAAGTAGACGTTTAACCTTTCACAATAGAAAGGAAAGCACCGGCAAACGTACTTCTTTCGCATCTCCAGAGCGGGAACGAGCGTGGAGAAAGCCATAGACATTAGCGGGAGCCGTGAAATAAAGGAACAGTGGTTTTTCTTCACACTGTTGTAGCTGGCATTACTTCAGCCGCCAAAAAAGCGACTATTGTGTGTCCCACTTGGGCAGTGGAGAACCTCCTCGCCATGTGGCTCATTGAAAAGGCCTGGAATTATCCTTTATCAGCAATCCCATACTGTATCACTGGGCCCTCTCTTGAACCCGAGTCAAGCTAGCCTGATCTGGATTAGAGATGGACAGAGCATTTGTGCATTTCTGGTCCAACATTATAACCGGATGAGCTCATTGTGCCATTAAAATTAAGTATGCATCAAAAGGAATTGAAACGGTCTGGAAATATGTTGCGGTGTTGCCGGAATCATTGTAACCTACTTAACAGGAGCCCGTCCGGAGAGGAGCACTGTCGGATGGCGGCCGATAAGTGCTGGATCGCGAATTAAGACTCCTGAGCCGCTTTCCGGGCTGGCCGCGGCCAAACCCGAGCTGGAATGCCGAGCGCCGGTTCCAGTGGATTCTCGGGATTCCGGCTGAATGGGGGCTAATCACAGAAGCTCAGCCCTCTCCCGCACTCTCTCTCCTCGCACCCTCGGCGTTTGTAGCCCCACCACAACAGGACGCTGTCCCTCTCCTCCCATTTTGTTACATCATTTTCTCAACAATGTCTCTCCCACAAAAATATGACTTATAAATCTACAAAATATTTATTTCGCATGAGCTATCTTTAAGAGAACACAGTAATTCCCTTAAAGGGTAAAAGAACAATAGATAACCATGATTGTCTTTCTTCTTTTCATTTCTTTTTGTCAATTTTTGGCTGCTGCAGAGAAAATTCGGTCACTTCATCAGTTTAAGGATAAATAGATGCATTTAAGGTGGTCACTCATTTCATATGCAAAGGACCCTGCTAGACCCTTAGCTGTTTATCTCATTTTGAGGCCTACAGAATTTAGCTTTAAAATACTTGTCTGCACATTATCAAACAGACAGAAAAGAGATTTTTGTCTGGATGAAATCATTGAAACACATAAACTAGTCACTGTAGCTGTTACCTCTGTGCGTACTGAGAGACCTTTTGAATTCACCTCCTCCTTGTCGTTTTGCTCTCTCGACCCCGTTCTGTGTCGCCAGGCTTCATTTGTCAGTCTCTCTACACCCCTGAATCTCTCTTTAACTCATCTTATTATGCAGCAACGAGTCCCAGCATTGTTTCAGACAGGAGGTGACATGTTAATGGCTTAATAGCATAATCTAGCAAATAATAATATCCTGTCACATTGTCTGAGGCAAAATGTTTACAAGAGGAGTGGTAATGTACGATGACAGTAATTTGAATAAAAATGAATTTACTGCTGTCGTTTCATTTGCAGTAAATTCACACATCTTTCAGGCGCCATCGACTCTGTATGACCCTCCCTCTCGACACGAGGAGCGGGCTTGCTGCAGCCGCCCGCGACCCCGTTGCTCTCCGCCGCCAGGTCCTATTGTGTGATGCGATATAAGAGCAGGATTTGCGGGGGGGGTTGGGGGGGGTGAAGAAAGAATGAAGTTCACACCGTGATTTCTGGAAGTCTCACTTCATTTCGTTTGCTGAAGGCAGATGTGGTGTCAACGCGGCTGTTTAATTAATATGAGCTGGAGGTGGCGATTGAAATGCAGACGCGATTCCGATATGACTCTGTATTACAATTTACAAAATGACTGTCATTAAAAACGTGTCAGGGAAGCGGGGCCACGCCGTATTCAGGGAGGAATTGGAGGCGTCTGGCTGACAAGTTCGAGTTTGCGTGGCCGCCGGAGTTGCGAGTCGAAGGGATAAATAAACATCCAGAAAAAGAAAGCGCCACACAGATCGTGGTCAATGTGAATGCACAGACAAACTGCTTCATGTGCACGCTGCAATGCAGATGGAAACACAAAAGCCTCAACACAAAATCACGTACACACAAAAATAGAGGGATGTGACAATAATCGACAATTCAAATTTTCCATTAAAAAATGAATTGGTGGAATGCTAACAGACTAATGTAAGGATGACAGTGTCTGGCAAATTAGAATAACACACAGAATAGCACAAGCATGTTGTAGAATAATAAATATCGTGGGGGGGGGTCAAAGAAGATTGTGTTCTTCATACACAAATTAAAACATTGACTTCATACATCCTGATGAATAAATTGGTAAGTTTAAAAAAAAAGTAAGCATTTAGATTGCATTTTAGTCGTTTAATCAACAACACATTTGTTATTTTATCAGGCATTGTTTAATTCGTCTTTCAGTGTTTCTTTTGCTCTTCCGTAATAACAGATCCAGTCTCGTTCTCTAGGGTCATATTCAACTAATTAATCTGTGGCAACATCCCATTGCATTATCTTGATTGGGCTAGGCGTATACAACAATAGTTGTAATAAAAATTCACAGAAACACTGTCAACAGAAAATTAAAGGCATGGCGGGGCCACAACAGCACTATAACAACTTGGTGGCATTTTCTTTGTAGCATAAAAATGGCATTTTTCCACTTTTTCTGATAACTTAACTTCTGTTTCACAAAGCATAAAGGAAACACATTTTTGCAACTAATTTGTCCTAGTAACACTGTTTCAGCAATATAAATCCAGTGGAGAACAAAGTTCTAATTATCATTATTCTTATGAATATTACTGTATTGAGCGATTATGTGGAAATGTTGTGTTTTTTGGCAGCTGTTCATAATGTTGATCGCATAAAAACAGCATAGATGAAACGCATCAGTCCCACCAGTGGCGAAGGATGTTAGAGGTCACAGAGACACTGCTTAATTGGGGTACAGAGACGGCTGTTTGCATATAGTTAGTTCAGTAAAACAATTTGTCCATTCTGAATTGATCACGCTATTGATGAAACTGCCGCCTTCAATTCAGCTGAGAGAGAAAAGACAATTAAAAGCGCAGCATGCTGACCCTCACAGCTGCAAAAAAACAGAAAAAAATACACCTCACATTGGCTATAGGAGTGGTGAGCTGACTCTGTTTAAACAGATAAAAAATGCAAGTGGCAGCAAAAAGCTATAATTAAGATAAGGAGAAAAGACATTTAGTATGTATTTCTTTGCTCATATGGGCCATTAATATTGCAATGATATAGTTTTATTAGTGTGTCACTGGCTGACTGATGTTCAATGGACAGATTGAGTGATCGTGAAAACATGGAGGTCAGGGATGTTGTGGAGAGTGAGTGATCTCACAGGAGTCATGACGAGGAAAACACACACGCTGGAGCATCAATGAAGTGACCCGTTTTAAGAAAAAGACCCACGTTTCCTGTCTTTCCCATGATGCCATAGTGTAAGCCCTTCCATCTCAACCCTTCCTGGGACATCTCAAAAAGAATTCCTCCCCCCTCCCCCCCTGCTAAACCCCTAAACCTAACAACAAACAGCTTTTGGCAAAAGAAGAGCAAATGAAAGAGAGAGGGAGAGAGAGAGAGAGAGAAAGAAAGAAGAAGGAAAAAAAGAAAACCTCACACAAACAAACATGGGAGGCACAGACAGGTCTGTCCAGATCGTGGAGCAGCTCGGAGACGTGGAGCATCCTGCTGGTGGTGGCTGGGTGATGGAGCCTCATCTGGAGACAGTGGTAAACTGGGAATGATGGAGCGGCTTGTGAAATCAGTCATGGTGCTCTCTCCAGTCCCAAACATGGTTATTAACTCACTGCCAGCAGCTCTGGTGGAGGAAAAAACAGATGCCAAACATGGAAAAGCCTCAAGCTTTTTTTTTTTTTTTTTTACAGTATCTCAGCAGACTTGCCTGCATCCTCCACAGATTCCTCAACCTAGACAGCGTTCTGCGGGAAAAAGGTGGAAACGGAGGCCAGTGGTGTAGACTCAGGATTCATCGCTTGCCCTTATGAAAAAGTCATACATGTTAACATATGTCAAAAATACTTACATTCTATGTTATGTACAGAACACCAACACGGCAAGGACTGTACCATGTACTTTGCCTGCTGTGTTACAGACTGAAAAAGTTACGATTACTCTATGCGCTTCTGACATTCTTTAATAGCATTTAACATCATTGATTTAATAATCACACAAAACATTTTTGAGATATATTATATTATATATTTTCCAGTTCATATTTTTTTTGGAAATTGTACTGTTGGTGTGGGCTGGTGTGGGCCCAGCCTGGGGCTGAGATGGGCTCCCGGGCCTCTGTTAAACATGCTCTCACCAGCAGATCACATCCTGGTCTCTTCAGGCCTACACCGAACATGAAGGTGGGGGGGGGCGGTCACAGGAGCCTGCGCCCGGACCCCTGAATATTCACAATATTCCCGTCTGTTCGGGGCAATAATGGCCGCACCACCGGTGGATCGTCTTGGGGGGGGAGAGCGGTGATGAGAAACAGATTATTTAAAACTGCCTATGAAAAGGAGAGCGTGACAATAGCTCTGTCCCTTTTCTCTCTCTCTCTCTCGCTCGCTCTAAAGCCGCACGTTTTCCAAGGATGAAATCTTACTTGCAAAAAGCCTTATTACCGCTGCGCTCCTGCCCCTGGAGCAGCAGAGACGACACCGCGGCTTACAGGTGGCCTCGCCAGTACAAGAGAAAGCACTGAGGCCCCAAAGTCTTCAGTCACCGCAATCATCCTCAACTCCCAAATTGTCCTGGAAGGAGAAACGCATTGGATTTGTCTTCGGCTGCTTTGTCCAAACCAGGGCACAGATGGGATAATGACTTTTACAAACAGCATTTTGATGAGAGGAGGGGAGAAGGAATCATATGTAAAATGCACAAAGGCTGCATAAACACATTGAGGCCTGCAGCTGGAACAAACTAAAAAGATGTTTAATAATTTAGAACCAAGCAGGCAGGCCTTGTGCAGCTGTTGTGTGCAGGGGACCATGAAAGGCTTCTATTTGACAGCTGGCTCCATCTTTTCCCTTGGTTGCCGTGTGGCAAGGAGACGGCAGATTTGGGATTAGCCAATCCCAGCTACCCTCGCCCATCTGCCACCAAGACCCCGGGTTTCTGATTCTCCCATACTATAGAGCGGCAGAGAGAGAGAGAGTGAGAGAGAGACGGAGAGAGAGAGAGGGAGAGAATAGGGGGAGGTAGGGGTGAGTGAGAAAGGAGAACACACACACTCAGACGCTCACAAACACACGTGCACGCGAGCATATGCACGCGGACGGATTGGCCACTGCGCACGGCTTTGACACGCCGCCAACGCGCGGCGGCGGCTGTCGTCCTCGTTGCTGGAGGGCGAATTTTACACTTTGCACATTTGCAGAAATACAAAATGTTGCTGGGGTACAAACAATGCTCGCGCCTAATTGGTCGAATTAACCGAGTCTTGTCTCGCGTCCCCCACCTGATTAACATAGCTCAGCTGGGAGGGCGAGACGGAGGGTTGCAGAGGGGATTTAGAGGGGGGCAGGTGAAGCTCTGTTTGTCCATGAAAGAGAGGAGATCCTGGGCAGGGTCCCAGCTGAGTTCTGCTCTCCGTGTGCCAGGCAGATAGCTGTTAGCAAAGAGTGGGAATATGTACTGCTCTGGGCATTTTCTCACCAGGACTTCACTCCCTCAGCCTCTCCCTTACACCCTAAAGCCTTTTTCTTATGGCATTTGCTGAATGATCATGACAATATTATTTTTGGTCAAAGGGTTTTGTAAAATGTAAAATTACTTATCAGCGGGTTGGGATTCTTTCAGTTTTTGCTTGTGAAAACATTTATTTCAGACAGCAAAAATTCCCCCTTAGGCATCCAGGGCCGTTCTTTGATTCATGTGCATAGTGTAACATGTATGTCCTAAACACTCAGACACATCCACTTGGTATGTAACTTATACATCAAAACTGTATCATATTAACTTCTTAATTTGTCATGAATCTGGCATCTCTCTTCAGTGTCCCACTCAATGAGTTAGAAATGACAGCTCGTACATTACACATTTATATCCAAGTTTCAAATCACCAAAATCTTATTGAGATCTCCCTGAATGCCAAAAGCTTAATATCTAGATTAAGGAAACTAATACTGACAGAAACATGTATTCATATAGTATGTATTACATACTATATGTATTTTTTTACATTAAAAATGAGTAACACATTTATACAGCTAACAGTATCATTTCATCTTTTTTTTTTTTTTTTTTACTTTATTCACCACCTCTTTTATGCATTTTTCAGTATTCAGCTTTCCTGTTACTAAATCCATAGTGCTTTTTTCAGTTTTAATAAAACATGCCTTTAATTGAATCGACCATTCTCTGATATCCATAATTTACATATAAACTTCAGCTAACTTTCAGACAGGGCATATTTTCTGACACGATAGTATTCACACTGCTAAGGCTTTCAGCATCTTCTCCTCAGGTTAATGACACTGGGGGCCCTCCAGCTACCAGTCGGCATGACACTAGTCCCATTCCTCACTCTCCCACAAAAAGCGACATGGTGAAAATGTCACAGGCACTTTGGTGTCTCTTCTCAAAACTTGCCGTGACCACGGACCAGCTGTCCGGGGGTGTGTGTCAGTCGAAACACGAGTCTTGGCCTTTTTGAGCTGGTACCTGTACTTCATGGGGGAGCGCGGCAGCGTGACAGCAGAGGCCTTCGAATCCCTGTCACACTGACACACCTCAGCACCGGTGAGTATCAGAAACTTTCACAGCAGTCTCTAGAAATATGCTATAGTGCGGCAAACTGCTGACAAAGGGCAGGATGTACCCCAGCTATTCTCTATGAGTCATGAGCACCATAAGGCCCTAGTCTTAACCTAGTACTGCAGGGTTGCATTCGGCAACACCGCGGCACGTATTTCTCCTTGGTAACTTTGAAGGTACGAGAGCGACATGATAATGATGTTCTATTGTGGGACGTAGGTCAGTCGTCCGTAGTGAATTTGGGGAAAGGTCACTTTCTGAGGCGCGGTCACTCCAAACCTGACAAACGTCAGCTGTCCGGCCCAGGAGGGAGCTCAGAAGTTCCCCATCTATTCATTACAATAGGCCCGAGGCCTAGACTTTCAGTAGGCCCTGCCCTCTATTCTCCAATAGGACTTGCTGCTAAGATTCTGTTAAACCATTTGTTTTGAAGCATTCTCCCCTCTCTGTTCCAGTTAATCTGTGATAATTATCTATAAGGTTCTTTATTTGGCAAGACATTTTTACCCCATGATTATCGGGGGAAATATTAAATTACGAGGCACTGCCGATTGTCAGAAGATTAAAACCGAAATACAATAAAATCTCAGTGAATAAACGCTGTTCCATCTTGTCTTCTCTTTTTTTTAAATACTCAATTTACCATGGGGGATATCTTCTGTTCAAGGTTACGGGCGAGGTCCTGAAAGTGATAGAGTACTTTGCGGGAAGCGTTTTTTTTTTTCCCACCTCAATATGGTCTGTGATCTCGGTGGAGCCCAGCCCAGCTGTCCAATAGCGTGGCTTTGACTCGGCTACCTGGAACCCATGCTGTGAACCACAGATCACAAGCTGAACTGCTTCCTCTTCAAATCCACGACGTAGCCAAGATTTTGAGGCGCATTAAACGTTTCTTCCCACTCGCCTCCCGCCGGGACAGAGACAACAAACCCCCGAGTCAGAAAGCCAGAGAGGATACTGAAAATAAAACCATGTAGTTGTGTACCGGTAGTTAATGTTTCAGCGGCCTAAGGCTATCCAATTGCCCGATGCGTGACAGGACGTACTCCGTTGCTAATAAAACACACTTTTTTCCCTTCTTTTTTTACAGTTAAGTTCCAGATTTGAGTTATTAATTATATTTTATTTTAATTCCCAGACCTTATCGTCTTTTCTGTTCATCTGTGCCGTTTTTCCCAGACTGGTGTTTTGGGAATGTCCAACGGTGTCCTACTTAACTTTTCATTCTCTTTCCTGTGATCTACAGATGTAGCACGTTAGCGCTGATCAATCGGATACAGCTCTCCCAACACCTCCGTTTAAACCTGGGAAATCGCTTGTCACAGACATACAAAGTAATTAAATTCCCCCAAGACCCACAAACTGTATATAATTAGGGCTCTTCTAAGAGAAAAGAAAGTGCAGAAATATAAATGGTGTTTTCCCATAGCAGTTTACTTACCTGAATATACAGATTTTCAGATGTTGCATTCAAGTCATTTAACAACATGAATGTAGCTTGTTATTATAATTATTTATTTTTGAAAACATCCGTCCTTCAGGAAGTATTTCCCAAATGTAACATCAAACATTTTAAGCCCCGCTTTTGGCACTGTGAAGTGTTTAATTTGAGAAATGGCACAGAACGTTAAATGCTTTTTTATCATGTTTTGCTCTTTTGTTTCTTTTCCCCCGTTTCCATCCTCACGAGGTACGGAGAGAAACGTCCCGGCGCCGTGATCATCACGTGGGCTCTGCTTGCAAAGCGGAGCTGCTTGGTTTACCACAGGTGACACCGGTGTCGGATGTGTCACCGGCAGAGAAGCATGAGCGAGCTCAAGGTGACCACGGGGCCCTTTCATCAGTTTCACGGATCAATACCTTGTCGAACAGAGACCAGGCTGTCCCGGGGGAGGTGTCTGAAGCAGGCCGGCTCTGAGCTAGCCCTCCCTGCATACTGCCCGGGGAGAGCTAAGGTTAGAGAATCTTCCATGATTAAAATTTTGGGGGGTTTTGGGGGATTTAAGATGGATGGGGCAGTCAGGGACATAAAAACAGAACAAAAAAACTGGAAGAAACAAAACATGATACAAAAAGGCAAAAAGGTCATCAAGGTCAGCAGTGTTTACAGATTAGTAAATGTCTCTAATAAGGCATAACACATTCATATACGTTTATTTAATTGAAAAAACATATAAAGTGATCTGAATATGTCAAACAAACCAATATTAATAACCATTCTCTGTAAATCACTTCAGTGATTCTGCAAACAATGTGTATGCATTATATTACAATTTGAAATCTTAATATCATGATGTGGAAACACCATCTTTCATTTCAATTACAAAATACACATTGAATCTATTTATGCCTTATTTGATTCTCTTTTCAATCAGTGACAATGACAATGACAGCCAAAGATTTGTTTTCCTGCCCTTACGGTATTTACAATATTGTACATTACATTCTGAGATTCACAATTGACATTTTTATTTTAGATTTAATTGCGGTGTTGGTGGTATATTGGAGGTTAGAGAGTGGAGAGGGATGGGTCCTATTTTAAAATTGATCACTTGAGAGAAAATGTGCCGCCCCCTCATCTTCTCTGTAACCCACACCCCCCTGAACACACACACACACACGCACACACACACACTTAAACTCAGAGACTGCATATGAGGCAATTACGACACAGCGACAAAGTGCAATTCTGCTTTTGGTTGCAGCTGGACAGATATTTGAAACAAGTCAGTGTTTAATTAGGTTATGCAGTGTTTTCCCTCCCTGCAAATTAAAGCCCCAGAACCTGAGACAATTAATCTGTGTCTCCTGGTCCCGCGGAGGTCCCAGGGAAGGGGCCGCACCAGCTCTAGTGCTCCTGACCCCCCGGGTCTGCCAGCCTTGGGGAGGGAAGCAATTATAAAAACAGCACTCTCCCTCATCGCCCTGCTCTCTACCAGGGCACCGTGTTATTGATATTGCGCAAAGACTTCATTTACTTCTCATCTACAAACAATAATGCTCATGCTTTTATTTCTGTTGCTATTATTTCTATTATCATTATTATTATTCTTATTGTCACTCCTATTATCATGCTTTGTCCTTTCAGCGGTCAGTATGTATAAGGAGAATAGACAACAAACCATTCTGTTTTTTTATGGGGGGGGATGTGCTTTCAAATTAATTTTTTGTATGAGGGTTTTATGAGAGGAGGAAAATTATTTTCTGGTCTGGGAATGCTCAAGGAACCCAAAATATGCCTGTGCACACAAGTGAAAATGATTTCAATCACCAAACCTCCTACGTTCATTTATTTTGATTTATTGCACATGCAGGGCTATGTGTTCGTAATTTTCTATTAGGGACCTTAATGCAAATTGCATGTCCATGTTATTACGGAACATCAGGTCATTACATCGGGAATTTTTATGCATTAAAAAATAAATAAAATAATATAGTTGCTCCTAAAGATGGATCTTCGAAATTAGTACTTGGTAATTAGTAGTATTCACATGTCTAGAGTCGTTAGGCAAATCAGCGCTGTCTAGGGGTTTAGTCAGTAATACTTCTCACTTCAGCGATGTATATGTAGATACCCAAATGGAAATGCTAAGTAAATAAAATGAGAAACGATTAATGTCAATTGAGAAATATATACTTTATCATTCTGTTCTGTCACTCCCAATCCCTGTAAGTGTGCCTAAGATTAAAATGGTACTTACGTATCTGTTATTAGTTACAGTACATTTAAAAGGAATGGGCAGTCCATTCTGAAGGCATGTTTTTGTAAGATGGAATGAGAGAGGGAGAGGTGGTCCTGTTTTGCAAAAATGTTTGTTATAAATAAATGTGTGAGAAAGAGGAAGAAGTCCATTCTGCCGTGCAAGTTCTATGGTTAATGTCCCCATAGAGAAACAGTTAATTTCACAAGTTATCAAAATGCTTTGTCTTCTTTCATCTCACAAATTTCTTTTCAAATGGCTATTGGTTCAATCTTTTCATGCCAATACAATGGTGGTTAACTTCCATTTAAATCACAATTTCAGCTTGTTTCTCAGTTTACCTGTTTGGCTAAGAAAACATTGTCTATAGGGTCTCTTTACATGATATGGGCAAATAAGACTTTTTCTGATTCTAATAAATGAAAACCAAACAAAGGGCAAAAAAGAGAGTTTCCATCATTCTTTTTATATAAAACATTTTAAAATTAACCTTTTAAAATGGACTTTAAAGTGATATATGACTCAAAGTAGGTTAGCAAAATGTGAAACATTTATGTGTCTGGGAAATGTCTGGAATCATGCAAAACAGACAAATAATGATGTGAAAATTATGTTTATGCTTCCCTGTTAACTTTTCAATATACTGTAAACTATCATTAGGAGTAAATGACCTGTACATACATATATATTTTCTTTGTATCATTTGCTTTTTACCTGTAAAAATAACCCCATCCCACAGATAACCAATAATAACACTTTGGCGTTTCGCACCTTTAGCATTACGCCAGTACTGTGAACAGGGAGCATAAAACAGTCTGCAGCATAACCCAGGTTGCTGAATACAAGCCAGTGAGGGTGATTAAAAGGCAGTTTTCATCTATCAAAAATGTAACTCATTTGTACCGGACCAATATTGGCAATAATCATTGCGCAAATACTGTGCTTTAACTTAAAACTGGACGGGCTCCCCCGCTGTATGGATTTGCTGCCATTTGTTAGTTGATCCTGCTTGGCTAACGGACTGATTACCCATTTGCCTCAGCAATATTGCTTTTCAGACTCGAGTTGGAAAGCAGGGGTATTAGCTTGAGCACAGACAATATGAGACAGCGGGGAGACGTGATTCTTCCAAGTCCTGCTGGTTCATTTTGTCAAATACATTGGTTATAATTAATAACAAATATAGTGCAGTCCATCTGTTATCTGTCATATGGGCTGTGTTATATATGTGGTAGACAGGTATTTGCTTTTTGAATGGCAATTATAAAAACAATGATGCATTTCAAACCTTCTGGGAGAATATGCTGGAAACAACTGGGAGGTGATGAGTCTAATAACCACAAAATGTATTTTTTGAATTCAATTAAGAATCATGCTTTGTCAGCAAATGAGTAAGGGGACAACATCGTATAAAAAAACAAACACAAACAGCAGATTTTTCCCCTATCATGGCAGGATATATATTTTATTTCTGTATTCTGTGCTGATTTGAATGAGTAATTGCTTCATCCAATCAAACTGAACTGCTGACTGGTGACTCAAAAGAGAGATAAAAACACGAGGTACTAATTACACTTCCACACCACCCTTAGGTTTGATGGAAGACATCAGTGCCTTAATTTTACAGATAGATCTCTGCTCTAGCCGAGGAGCTATCAAACAAAAGAGAATCAACCTTGTGGGAACGTTGTTCTCCAATTCCCAAGCTTTGTCTGATTTAAAATGCCTTTGTGTCCTCACAAACTTTTCTCAACCTATGCAAAGCTGTGCCGAACACTTTTATTTATTTATTTATTTATTTATTTAGCCCCCCCCCCACTCCAATCCCCCTTTTGTTTTTGTCCTTCTGGTTGAAAACCTGATGCAGGTGCTTACACAGGTTGGGGAATATTTGTCACATTCTTCCGATGTGAATTAAAATCCCAGCAAAGTAATCTCTTTCATTGTAAAGCATCATTCCCTCAGTGACGAATTCACATTCATCTCTTTGATTGTCTCCCCGTTATAACTTGGGGTTTTGAAAGCGCTCTAGTCATAGTTGTCTTTGAGAGGAATAAAAAAAAAACACTTCTGAAACAGTCTTGCATGTCCTCTTCAGGTTGACTGGAATACTCAGAGAACTCACACTGTCTGGCTTGGGACAGGCGCTTGGTAACTAATATTCCAATGTAAAAATTTTATACATATTATCTTAATATCTTAAGGATGTTTTTGTACTTGCTCATCAAGTAGAAAAATACATTAGGAAAGTGTCTCGCTACAGTTGTGCAGAAGACTACACTCTGTATTGTTCTGTAAGGAACTTTGTTCTTGTGATAGGACTCATAACAAAAGGTTAGAGTTCCGGAAGGAACCGTCTCCCTCTCTCTCGTCACATTTTATATTTCATTTCATTTCGCCGCGATGACAGGGGTGGCACACCAAGGACGTCATTAGGATACAGCTGCCTTAAAGGAAAGAACAAAATATATTTTTGTTTTCATAATTAATTTAAGGCTTTTGAATACATTTTTTGCTAGAGGAGAGTCACAGAGAGAGAAAGAAAAGCCATTGTTCTGAGATTATCAGAGGGCAAAAAACCAAACAAAAAAGTGGACCAATCTCATTCAGAACGGTCAAACAATGTGTAAACTGCAGAGGCTAAAATATATACATTTTCTTCCAAATTCTTTTTCTTCTTACTCTAAAAAGTTGAAAAAAGAATGATGAATAAATAAAACAATAAAAATTATACATGCACAAAAGGCATATACAATTCCTACATAAATAAATAAATGATAACACAAAAGAAAAAAAAGAGGCCTGATAGAATAAGCACACCGCACACGCTTGTTTCCGCCATCGGTGTGTAGACACGGAGGCCTTATTAGGCATGCATGTGTGGTTGGTTATAGAGGAGGCCGTGCCCTGTGGACAGATAAGGAAATGATGGCGCATCAGGGAATTGAGCAAGGACACAGGGCTGGCTGCCCCTGCTCATCAGTGACAAGTGCTCAGGGATGTTAAACACACATCAGGACGCCACCGCGCTTTGATTTAATACTCCGCTCTGAGGAAGAGCGAGCGCCGGGCCTCGAGGAGGGGCCCGTGCTGATGGGGCTAACAGATCTCCCTCGTATCTTAAAGCGGTCAGTCAGGAGGGCGACCTCCCTCCTCGTGTTCAGGGCCCTGTTGCCAGTTAACATCTGACCCTGGGGGAGCGCTGGGCACGGAGAGCGGCTTCTGGTGGCAGGAATTAAGCGTCTGCATGGCTAATGCTAACGGCAGACCCTTAACAAGGCTTTCTGTGTCTCGCTGACCTAGTGCAACCTCTAACTAGCGCTACCCGAAATCTTGACAGCAAGATGGTTTAATAAAGTGGTGAGGGGAAGAATGATGGGATCTTGACCATGAACAACATCATTCTCTGGTCTGACACATACCCGGAATAAAAGTAAGGGCGACTGGAAGGCCGGGTTTGTTTAGTGTGGGGTTAAGGTGATGTCTTTTTAGAGACTTTGCTCATTGTGTCTCAGCAGGATTCATTCCCTTCCAACTATACCTGCTTCACCTTTGACCTGACCCCAGAAACTGCTCCATCATAGAGCAAAGGCTGGGCTTACCTTATCACTAGTGCTAGACAACCAATTCTGAGTAGTGAAGCTGACACTTTGGTCATCCGTCCCCAATCCCCCCCCCCACCTTTCTCAGCCAATCACAGAGGGAGCCTCCCCTCTCTCCCCAGCGAGCAGGGCGGTCAGCCATGGACAAAGAGGACCCCGCTGCGGAGAGCCAGGGGCACACAAAAGATGAGTCCAGACACCCTGGGGTGTCCCAGTACTCCACCAAAGGCACAAAAGGCACCCCTTACAATACTTGCAAACAATCCTACCATGGAAAACCCAACAATTACATTTATTTGTGCACCATTCATTCCGTTCTTTCAATTAATTACTTAATCCATTTCTGGTTTATTACAATAAATAAACAATTTTTTAAATCTATATACACATAGTGCATTTCTGCATACAATTGTACGTGCATGTACCGGAGTAAGTCGGCGCAGACAGTGGAACATAACAGCTAAGCCCAGAAATAATGGAAACCTGCAATGGCCATATCATATCGGGTAGGCTGGCTTGTCGGTGGTTAGCAAAGCTAATTCCGGTCTAATTAATTTGCTCTTATTAGATAAATAAGTGGAAGAGGGAGGCTCTTTCTCTGTCACGACACTATTTGCCCAGTGGAGACCCAGTAATAAAGTGTACAAATTCACCAGATAATTGTTAGCTGATACTCGCGGTGCCCCTTGAGTGCCTCCACTTGAACTAGCCGCTCCAGGCCCAAGAGGGGGCTGCGTCGAGGAGTGGGTGTTACTGCATTATTCATCTCATAAGCTACGAGCGATGGAACACAGAAATGAGGGTCTCTCACTCTCTGTCTGAAGTCAAGGAGAGGGAGAGAGAGGGAAAGGGAGAGAGAGAAAAATGGGGGGGTGGAAAATGTCTGGCTGGACTTCTTCACATGGGCTGATAGCCAAAAGGCACTCTCAAAGACAGATAAATGGATATTTAAATTGCATTTACTTTGCAAATTCTACAGAGATAGTTTTTCATTAGATATGTAATCACTGTGTTGGTGCGAGTATGGGACAAAGGCTGTGAGGTATGGCTCTCTTTAAAATGAAGACAATATGAAACAAAACAGAGACATGCACTCATCAGTAATAGGATATAAGATCCATAAATGTATTCTGACAATTTGCTGTTAGAGCAGTAATTTCAGGTGGCCATATCATTAGAAATTTGATTGGAAGCAGCGCAGTACTTTAGGCAAATATGATCATTAAAAAAGAGATTATTTTTAAATGAGCAATTGTTTTTTTTCCCCAAAGAAAATAAAAACCCCTCTCAAACAATATATATTATGATGAACAGAAATATTTGCTTTAATCTTTTGTTGCATTCTTTCACCGTTCTGGTGGCTGAACGCTGAACCGACAATTTGTCTTCGCTGCTGTTCCTCTCTAAGTGCTCACCTTCTGTTGTCATAAATGGGTATTTTCATTGTTTCGATGCTTTTTGTTTTTCGTAGTCTGATCCAAATGCATTATTAAAAGCGTTTAGTACCGTATGCTTCATTAATATTCCACAACATAATTACCATTTTTAATCAAAAACAATTACGAATAAACACTGCTTCCCTTTTAAGTAATAAAATATGTACAACCGGAATATACACATTTGAGAAACCCAGAGTTCCTGACAAGCATTGATTTGTCTCAGAGAGTGTGCTGGCTTCCTCTGGTTACTGCTGGACCTGGCCCTTCTCAGGGGAGCTCACATTGTCCGTCTGAAATTCTGAAGAAATAAAAATTTCATTGCTTTTCCCCCTCAATTCTCTAATAAAAGAAGATACATGGACTTACTGGAGTTAGGTAAATTCCACCTCAGCATAAGCCGTGTCTGCAGAAATCATTCTTGAGGGGCTGTAAAATGTGTGCATGTCGAATTAACCCCAGGGAAACCGATCAGCAGAGGTGAGCCTCAGGTTTAGCAAACTGAATTGACTGGACACTGTCAGTTAATTAGGCATTTCAGTACACCATTTTTCAGTTGGGCTTTTCACAGGCGGCAGTAGATAAAGAATATATTTCTTTCTTTAAAGCTTTATGGCTAGACTCTATATCAAAAGCTTTACTAAGCGGACGTGTATGTGTGTGTGTGTGTGTGCGGTGGAGGGGGGTGTTGCTGTCTCTTACCAGGATTGACAGAGAATACCAGTCAAAATGTGTTGCCAGAATTGGAGAATAGGTAAATTTGTCAGAGGACAGCGTAGCAAAAGATTTTAAAGCAATATGTGAACTATATTTCCACATAATAAGGTATTAAATAGGTCTGAACAGCTCTGCAGGGGATCTGCTCTGTTATAAAGGAAATATAGCTTCTGCAATCCCTGGCAATGCCTTGTTCAGACAGTTTTACATGGTTTCAACATGCATTAATCATTCTACCGTGGCCCAAATGCCATCACTTAGCTCTCTGCACATCACATCGTATATTAAGTTCTGCCAGCTGTAATCTGCGGTTCTTCAACAAACTTTCCCAACTACAAATACATAGGCTTGAACATAAATAGTAAATCCACACTAGTCTGTGTCCTCAGGCAAGTTGTACATTATGACAGAAGCCTTCTCAGCAGTCAATAACTCATTTTCTTTGTTAACTTTCCAGTTCATGTAATCTGAATGGTCCTGCCATCAAAAGCTTGATGTGATAACTGACTGGACTATGTTATTTGATGCAACGTATAAACTAAAGATGCAAAGAATGCTCACTGTGACTTTAGGAAGAAGTGACGAGATTGGAAGGAGTTTACAGTACAAGGTGAAATAAGCTGTAATACGAAGATGGCATACGCTGTCATTAGCAGGACTGTAGTGCAAAGCGTTATAAACAGTTTAATGATGTTAGGTGTTAAGAACAGGGTGATGACACAATGTGTTAAACAAAAGACATGATGTGATGACGGATTGAAATAGCAAGAAATACTTCAGTAAATTAGCTCCTTATCATTTGCCACCGCATGTGTGACAGCCAGTTACTCCACTGTGAACCAATCACATTTTAAGGCAAAGCTGCATTTTGGTTCAGATACAAGTATGCATACAGCTTCATGTTATGTACAGGAGTTTTTAATATCACATCTCAATGATTTAACATATCTTTGATTTAATATTACAAACATAACACAAATAAAATTAGATTTAAAATGGTCTTTTGAATGTCCAGTTACTCTCAAGCACAGAGTTTTTTTTATATACCGCCAGTGTTATATTTATATACCACCAATGCTAGTTCTGCTAAGTAAGAATACAAAAGAACAAATTGGGGGTTGGGTGAACATGTTAAATGACAACTGGCTCAACAAATCAAATCTAATGAAAGAAAAATGACCACAGAGAACAGAAGACACCAAGCAGATGGTGAGGACCTTACAAGAGAAACAGTACTTGTTTCCAGATGCAACATCAACGTAGCCTAAGGTTAGCAATTAAGACAACGTCTTCAAGAAACACTTAAAAACCCATTATATAAAGCGAAATAAACTACAAGGACACAGTATACAACTGCATAACAGATAAGTTAAACCTAGTGTAATAAATCAACCCTTATTATTTAAATATGTATTATCTATATATAATAAAGTTACAGGCTATATCTACTTTATTTAGAAAATGTTAGTTAGCTAGATAAGTAGCTAAATACGCTGTTCTAAAGTAAGTTATTTAGAAAATTATTTGTGCACAATATTTGCTACCTAACATGACATTATAGCTGCTAACAAGCTAACAGTAGCGATTTAAAGCTTAGCTAGCTATTGTTAACTACTGCTCATTATTTTTTGTGTTGTGTGTGTTGTTTTTTTATGTTGTGTATAATGCTGAATTATACATCATTCAAGTTTTCTGAGTGACCTACACCAAGTATGTAGTTTGCTTGTAGTGTTGAAATCTATTAGTAGCACCAATTCAGTTGTTATTAGCTAACCTATAGATCAATAATCTAGCCACTTGGTCAGCTAATTAGCTGGATACAGTGTTCTTGTTGACATAGAGACAAATACACCTTGGCATGCATGCTAGTTTGTTCCTTTGAAAGTGACATCAAAGTACACTATAAACACACTAAAGTGATTTAAGGTATAACTCCTTAAAAATATTTCCTTTAGCGTTTAGGCCTACAACAATACTGCCACTGAATTTATTTAGTCTTTTTTGTTCTCAACAAATAATTGCAAATGTAATTTTTTCTTTACATAATCAGTTTGGGTTAAATATTCATAACTCTTAAACTCTGAAACTAAATTATACTTGTGAAGAGAAAAGGCATTTATTTTTAATTAAAAATTAATGTTGATATAATTCAGGCCTTAACTTGCAAGACCGTCACTAACCCTTTGGTATTATGAGCAATGTCCAGTGTCTTTCTTACTTTCTAACTTTTTTTTCCTACATGAAAACACACAACATTTCCCTGCATTTTACATTAGTTTTAGGACTGTAAAAACTGTACTGTGCGTAGGTAAGAGTATACATAACTGCAAGAGACTGCTGCCATGTCAAACTTGAAGTCTTACAACATTTGCCAAAAATAATGAATGCAGCAAGAATATATGAATTATGATCATATTTTTTGCATCAGTCATAGCACACTATCTGTACTTTCATGGATCCATTGTACGTCTATCATACAACAGACGGGCACTGCACTACAATACAGAATACATAAATGCTAAAAAAAAAAACAAACGATATCAGATTGCAAGTGAAAGACTTGTCTGTGCCATACTGTAAAGAAGGATAAATCAAAGATATGTGTCGTGACTGTAGTTGAAAACACTTAATCCCTAGCTGTCAGCCGCATTAAAGGGGAACTCACCACGGAATGTCACACGTTGACATAGCATTTCGAGTTAATCACATTCTCCATTCAAGTAAAGTGACAGGAAAACAGACGGAAAATAAAACGAAACAACGCTCAGCAATGACACAATGAAATCACTACCTGCACAATACAGTGTTGAACTGACATCTGTAACAGGGAACGACTACAAACGCAAACACATTTTGTCCTGCTTTTCAGCAGCCTTCCTCACACAAACAGTACACATTGTTTTTATTTATTTATTTAAAGAAACCTCAAATGGGTTAAATCACTGCTCGTGACTTTTTTCCCCTATATATATTTTTTGGCCATGCTTCTAAATGAAGCACAGAGACTGTCTGACTGCTTCTCACCAGAGACTTTCAAGTCAACTTACATAGGCTTCCTAGGATTTTTCATGTTCTTAAGGAAAATATCCCTTTGAAATCCCAGAGCTGCACATTTTAATCTCATTTGTGGATGTGAGTGATGCAGAGACAGGGCCAGGGAACGCAAGGAACACTTTTTTCCCCAGCATAATTTCATTTGTCAGGAGAATCTTGTGGCTGACATTGGAGGAGTGATTTAATTGATTTTAATCATACACCTGAGATTGGAAATGTGAGGCCCCTGCCCTGGTAGATAATTCCATGCGTCTGGGAGAATATCTCACTCTTAGTTAATGGGCTTCCTTTCCTTGTCATTTCATGAAAGCAAACTTTTGGAAATCACAGATCAGAATTTGCATAACTAATTGAAGCAAGGTGTGCCTTTCCCCCCTTTTTAAAGGCTGGAGTCCATGAAAATAAATGACCAACAATAAAATTCCTGTATTATTCTCCCATATTATTTTTATTGGACGATAAGCCATATCTATATTTAAAGTGCATATTTTTTTCCAATAGGTTTTCATATTGTATATTTCAATACATACTTTATTACCACTTTATTATTTTTCACATTGTATTTTATATTTTAAATTATAAATATCCATGTATGTATGTGTGCGTGCTGGTATTTTGCAGTTAATAAAAAGTCAGACTACAAAAAAAAAATTCAGTACACAAAGACATGTGGGGCCTTCTGATATGCAGGTATACACACACACACACACACACACACACACACACACACACACACACACACACACACACACACACACACACACACACACACACACACACACACACACAAAGAGGTTGGTTTTTGTGTTTCTGCAGATCAGAAAGCACCACACTGCATGTTTTTCACATTATCAGAGGAGTATGGAAATCACATGACTACAGTAATTGAACTTAATTGACACATTTCATTATTTTTTCTGTATTTTTCCAGCACCTTGCATTTCTATTCTGCACTTGCTTGAAGTTTCTAAATACTTAACAAGAGTCATTACCTCCTCTCTCTGTGGTATCCCACCTACTGACCCACAGAGATTTCCATCTCCTCAGAAGTCTAGCTGTGAAGATACCCTTGCCACTGACTAACTAATAATGACTGAAGTCTGAAGTGAATCAAAGGGTGAAATAATAACTAATGCATTAAATTGATTTGAAAATGCTCTTAGGTATAACCAGCTGCTGCACCCCAAACTCTGCCTACTCTAATGATGAAAAGCCTTTGCAGCATACATCTCCCATCTTCTTTATGTATGATTTTGCCTTTTTCATAGTCTTCTATACTATCTTTTTCCATCATCAGATTGATGCATTTGTGTTATCATGATTAAATATGAAACAACGCAAAGCATATTTCACCGGTATGTTGATAAAACACTCTTTGGTTCATCGTAGTCTAGGATCTACATGTACCTATTTTTAGATAAAGAAAATGATACAGTTAATAATACAGTTACAATTAAGCAGTCAATTATGGATTTTCCAGTGCTATGAGGCTAATTTATAGTTAAGCAAAGGAAGTTGTTGGTTGGCACCAGAAAATTCTGATCAAACTTACATAAGAAAAGGGTAAACCACAGTGGGCTGTGGCGTTGTGTGGAAATAAGCAGAGATGGGCTGGTGTGATGCGGCCCCGCAGCACAGCCAAGGCATGGCCTTTAACCACCCCAGAGTGGTAGAATGTTACACATCACCACAGCCTCGAGTACATTATCCCCCTCAAGTCCTCAGTCATTGCCACTGACAACAGTATTTGTAAAACTATCACTTTTACTAGGAAAGTAATTCTCTTTCTTAATAGTAGTAAAAAAAACAAAATGTCTGGGACGGAAACACACAGTGCCCACTCATATGTTAATGTTTATTTCCTTGTATGAGGTTTAGAGCGCATCTCATTATATTTTTGTTTCAAATGCACTTCAGTAGCAAGCAACTATTATTATACAGAAAGGCTATTCAGCTTCATAGTTTCTCTCCACAACTTTAGAAGTAGTCCCCAGTATCTGTCCCATTACTTAAGCAAGGTGTATGGTGAGGTAATTTACCTGTCATTCATTCAGTAATTCAACTGCTCTCAAGCCATAAAATGCTGATGACTTCTGTGATATTCTTCTGTGGTGGGATTTCCAGTCAAAAAATGAAAGCAGAAGCAGTAGCAATTCTGAGTCTTCAATGCAGCCGTAGTGACGCAGTCTGCGCATGGATCACAAAACCTACTATGGTCCTACTGCAATAGAGTAATTTGAATTTTGATACCATAATCATATTTGCATTACCTAACAATACAATGGTCCATTAGCACAACATAGCACCTACAACTCAGGAAATCTTGTAATTGGGTTGTAATTGGTGACATTTTTGACTTGTTCCCTGGCCTGGCTTCCCCAGTGACTTTACCCATGCCCTGCTGTTGCATCGCTCATGGTAGTGCCATCCATTATGGGCAGTATGACTGCACTCACTCATCACTACCGAAATACGGAGATCCACACTAGCATGCAGGAAGGGTGGGAGATTTTTCTCCCAACTCCTAAACAACTTGAAAAGTATCCTTGTTTGAGTCCCAGACATGCAGTGCATCGCTGCACCACAAACACATGCCTCGGTGTGCCACACAGAGGACTAAACATCATACATTTTGGAGAACCGTGAGCCCTTGTCTGTCCTCCCCCATATTAATAGAAGTAGCAGCAGCAATGAGCACTGCCTCTGAGTGTGACTGGGGATTCCAAATTGGTCAAACAGGGGAGAAAAGCTCAAAAAGCTTCATGTTTACACGGTCAAAAATCCCTTGTTCCACTTTGACCTGAAGGTAAATGAATACACTCAATGAAAACAGTGTACTGCAAAATATGGGTGATACATAGTATAAAATGCATACATACACACTTGTAAACTCCCAGATGTTCTTTAGAAAGAAATCGATGTAACGGCTAGCTTGCCCTATTAACACTTGCTAATACTTAGCATGATTGCTAGATGCTGATGATTCATATCATCATGAATTGATAGCTTGTCAGGTAGTTAGCATTGGCATGTATCAACATGTTTCATGGAGGAAAGCTCACTGGTTAGCACATACTTTGTTATCTATAAACATCTTGTAGTGCTGATTTTGTCTGCTAGATGTTACATTAGCTTGAACTAATCCCTCATTAATATACATTACCCTACTGAGCTTGCAGCAGCAATAGATAAATAGGTAAAAGCACAGTCTGAATTCAGTACCTGGAGCCCATCTATCCAATGCCACAGTGCCTTATCTGGATGGGCCACCAGCGGACTGTAGGAAAAGGGTCTGTTAGAGGAAAAGGGGAATTTTGAAAGTAAACCATGAACTGAAGTTTTGTCAGTGGTACAAAGGAGTTTTGTAGATGAAGAATAAAGAGGTTTTGTTTGCATTGAGAGAAGTTTGAAGGTGGAACAATTTGCTTTTTTAAGAGAAATATTGGAGTTCGGGAGGTGAATGAAGTCATTATAAAATACACGCTTTACAAAGTAAGCATTATAAGCAAAGTCATTTTTATTGCACTAATAGTTTGTAATAATATTTTGAATCTTGCAGAGTAAATTCCTTGCACTGCAATATTTCTTTGCTCTCTTCAGTCTTGTTGTTCCTGTGGCACAACAAGAAAAAATGTACAAGTATGATAAATATTCTCTTAATTAAATATTAAAAACACTAGTGCTGTGTGGTAAAAAAGACTGACAGAGAGAAGAGTTTCAGACACAAATATTCCCTCGCCTCTCCTGCACCCAGACCTCATACAGCACTGAGATGCCTCTCTGTTTCTGCGCAGACCGACCCCTCCAGAAGTTTCTACAATGTACATCACTTCCCAAAGGTTTGGTCAGTGATTCGTTCTGTAGTGTCTTGTCAGTTCCTCTGCATTCATGATCACGGGGGCTATGGGGAAAAAAAGTCAGGTTATTAATAATTTCTAAGGGATTTATATACAGAATTAAAAATGAAGTTTGTTTATCTGTATAAATAATACATATGCTTTACAAACATGTAATTATACCAACCATTTCTTCAATCCCGCTCAACTGAACCAAGAAAGTGGGTGAAAAATGTATTAATCAAAGTAATAATTAAAGAACGAAAAACTGGAGCATAAAATGATCCTTGAAATTCACTTGACCCGTATTCTGTTTATATACATACCCTTTTTAAATGTGCTGTAAAACACCTGATAATACATCATAACGCATTATGTGTTTCATGCTAATATTCTCTGATATTCTTCCCACGGATTGGGGTTAAATGAAGACCTATACTGTAAATAAAAAAATACAATGTGTCACCAACTTGGGTTCGATTAAACTTCCAAAAGGATTGCTTGACTGAACAGAGAGAAGGGTGAGAAATTTCAAATGTCTCATCTACAGGAAGTTTAAAATTCTCAATCCCTTTAGAATACTATTGCAATTTGTTTAATGAAAATCCAGTGCAATAGTAAATAGAATGCAAAACCAAGCTGTAACAAGCCATTAGCTGGAAAATGGTTTGGTGAATATTACAGTACACAAGAATAGCAAAACAGGCAAAACTGCCTAGGGAGAAAATTTAAATATGTAGTATACTAATATTTAATTTATTTTCTTCACATGGGAGCAAGGCATTTAGCAGCAACATTTTTAGATCATAAGCAAGAAAATATAATGATTAATGCTTCCTCAAAATGACCACAAAATATTATTTCTGAATGGGAAAAGTGTTCAAACAAAATGGGCTGTGACTGCCTTTCCCACAATGCTCAGATGGGACAGGGTTCAGTATTCTTATCAACTATTCATGAAACTAAACTTCAGTTGCTTAACTGTATCAGCTAATATTGTTATATTTTCACTGAGTTGGATATTGTAAAAGACAATAATTTCTGTTCACCATCCCAAACAAGTAAGGTTTGAAACAAGACACAGCTGGTTGAACAAATAGTTTGGTTGGGTATAACATATAAAGTATATTATTTAAGACTAAACCTGGAGTCACCAACACTCCCACTAAAGGTAAAGGTAAAGGTAATTAGGAAATGTCCAATTCCTCATCATCAACAGTTAATGACAGCAGAACTGGATAAAATGTTCAAAAGGCAAATGCCAGATATCTTTTAATTTACATTTTTCCACAAATAATACATTCATTTATGCATTAATCTGGTTAAATGTAGGCTAATAAAATAATGTCAATCTGTGGGGATGTCCTTGAAAACCCAGTGGAGTCTTGTTTTGGGTCTCCCTGGGTTTTATCATCATGAAATAAGTCACATGACTTCCAGAATATATAAAAACAAAAAAATGGACTACAACTCCTGTTTTTCCTCATGCATTTTTTACACAAGGGATACAGACTCTCAGGAAACTGGAATTTCAGAGGAAGTGCTCCAAAGCTGGACATCAATGAGTTAGTAAGTCTGTGAGACTGTACACAAAGTTGGTTCATGAGAAATTCTCAGTCAAGCAATCAATCAAGTATTTCTTTGTAGGTCATTTCTACAATTGCACAGTCACAAAGAGCTGGACAGAAGATACTTTTACCAAGCTAAAAATGATAATGATCCAAGTTCAGGAAAAAAGGAACACCTGGAAAAGACACAGAGGTAAATATAGGCTCTTCTTATTTATCTTTTGTTTGGGAACACATCCTGGATCACTTCAGGATACTTGCTGTCTGAGTTCCAGGTCCCCCTGCTACACCTTCTAACCATCTCTACAGTTTAATCCTAGGAAATGTCAGAAAACATCAGCCAGCTCAAAAGTATCTCAGTGCAGATTTCAGGGTGCTTTTCAAGTGCACCATGACTGAGTGACACTGTGATGGGTAGATCAGTTTCACTTCTCCAAAGTGCCTGACCTACTTGCGTGAGCAATATCATTCAGATGGCGCTGTTCAGACAAAGATCCAAGCCTCCTCAAAATTTATATTGTTCTATTATTTATATTTACTTTTACCAAGAAAATTTTGTTGATGATCCTTTTCCGTTTCCTCCTCAGAGACATGCCCAACTCCTTATACTGGAGCACTGGCATAAAATGGGTCCACAGTCAGTCTAATGGCCGTGCAACTAGTCGCTGCTACAGTAACACTTTCAAGGTAATGGATTTTATTCAAGTCTGATGGTTGTGGGAAAATAAGACTGAATTGGACAAAATGTATGAAGCAATGCCTTTTCACTAGAGGCAAGAGAATGTTTGGATGTAACAGATAAAGAACGGCAACAAATTGAATCACTACACATTAAATCACCCATTTCTGGTTGTAGTTTTAGGATTTTCATATCATGAATGATCATGTCCTAACATGGACACTGTACATTAATGTACCTGTCCTGGTAATCAGGCAAATAATTAACACACTAAGTAGGTCTGATCAAATTAATTGAAAATTAATTGTTCTTCATATTGTTACACCTGTGACATGTTAGATATGCACAAATAACAATGGAGATCAAGGTATATTGGTTAGGCTTTTTTAAAATGCGTTTTTTTGCTGATATATATTTGACTACAGAGATTAAAATATGCCTACATAGCAGAAAGTCATAGACAAAAGAATACAATTGATGATATGAAGCAATCAAAACTTTGATTTTGTCAAGTAAATTTTCACATCAAAACCGCCCCAGGGTAAAGTAGTATCAGAGTGGTATATGGTCTCATCTAGTTCCCTTTCACCTGTGTGCCAGTATACACACAACGCTGCAGCCCTCCCAGATGCACTTTGCAAGGCTAAAAATCCCAGATGCATATTAAAATATGGTGCGCAAGGCCTCGTTTAATTCACTGATTTCACATTCCGATCACTTTCTCCTTTACAGCTATTTTTACTGGGCTTCATTAATCTTTGTTGAATACAATGGCATACATCTTTAATGTGGCTGCTGTCAAGTCATATTTCTGTTAGAGAGCTGCAAACTGAATGACAGCAAGCAATATTAATAAATTTAACATGGACTATATAAATTTTTTAAGGGAACAAGAATGGGGAGTCTCCTTTTTTTTCTCCCTTTCAAATCGTTGGATTTATGGCATGCTCAATAGACGCGCTTCCTCAAACTTGAGGGCCTCAGTATAAATAGATTTACATCTCATTAATAAGTAAATTAGGAAAATGCCTTTCAAGTAGAGACAAGTACATAAGCATAATCTCCATATTAAAGGGTAGCCTTTGATAAACCACTGAGGAATAGCAGCAGTCAGCTATATGTCACGCAGCTCGTGTCTGAACTCTGAACATTCTCACCTTTAATTACTGTGGATTTTCATTATGGAGTAAGTGTCTCACCACCTAGGTGCTATAAATGAGCAGCATGCGGAGTCCACCCTAATCATTTTACAGACGCCATGGAAAAGGTGGTAACAGTTACGGAAACGAATTATCACCCGCTCCCTCCTTTTTCTCCCTCTCTCTCCTCCTCCTGTAATAACATTAAAATATTAAGATTAATTCCTTCAAAGCTCGCAAAAAAAATTAAGGATGCTATTTCAAATTAAAAAAATTACTGCTGTGATTTTAGGTTTTCTTGCCAAATCCCAGCAGAGATAATTTGCTGTACATTTAAACCCGGTGAGAACCCGCCTGTCTGTGTTAAATAAGAAAGTTACGGTTGATATGAGGCATGGTTTTGCAGTAGCTTTAGCGATTATAGGAAATTATATGCAAAGCCAGAGTCCTGATCAGAAGTTAATTTATAATTGTGTAGAACTTATTAATTAGCAATGTTGTTATTAGAGGAGCAAGCACTACAAAGGATTTATTCTCAGCCAACAACATGGTACAGAAACACACCACAGACCCTTTTCTCTATCCCCTTTCTGTTGGCCTTTAGTTTGTTTTCATAAAACCTTTTTTTCCAGGGCACATGGTTAATCCTCAGCCACCTTATGTGTCTTCACAGACAAACATGCTGGCTGCATATTTATCCATAAACAATGTGTATTTATGAATATGTATTAGATTCACACACACTTTCAGATGCTGCCTCATTGTTGTATATGTCATTGATCACTTCCATATACTTTCAAATACTTATGCAGTTAAAGCCTGGCATTCTTCATCAAACATAAACACAAATGTATAACATAAGCACAATATGCAGCCTGGTATATTTTTCACTTAAAACATTAATCTAAAACCAGGTCTGCTGGGGAGTCTTTTTTTTCTCCTTGAAATAAATGCAAAAGTGACAGAAATATTTGAAGTGTGCCTTGGCCTAAATAAAGGCCTCATTGAAATCCACGGGATATAACATATTGGGTCCAATTTTCCATCATGGGCTTCCTGCCAATCTAATTAATTTGGTGTGGAATGGGCAGTTTGCTCTCAGTATGCCAACAGCGGAAAGCATAAATAAGGATCATCGTGTTCTGACATATCCTGAGGAGCAGATTGGACACACATGCTCCGTTAGTGTCAATCAAAATAACTTTAAAGTGCACTTTCATTTTTGTTAACATACATACATTCAATGCCAATACTATAGAAGTAAATTAGGGAAATGTATCCTTGTATGCCATTTATATAGATATAAGGTGCTGTACAGGGCTATAGGTATTTGTCCTGTGAATGAGAGACGATGCCATTTCTGTCACATACATTGTCTCTTATTTGAAAATGTGAGGTTTCACGTAAAATTCTCAATATTATATAATTCTCTCTCAATCAACTTCACAATGGCTCAGGAATTAATACCCATTGAAAGACCCAATCTCCATCTTCTGTGCATCAGTTTTTAACACCATTATTCAATGCAGATTCACTTGTCCCCTCTGCTTATACAGTATCCATAGAGACCTTTCCATCATTTTTGTATATATTCATACCCATATATACAGAATTAATTTATGGTGAAGTGGTCCTCATATTAAAATATAAAAAAGGAAAAAAAACTACTTTGGATATGCTCAAAAGAAATATCCTCTCAAAGGGAGTGCATCCTCAAAGAAGTCTAGGAAATCTGAAATTCTTTTTAATGTCTGGATAAGCAGTAAAAGCTGAGTCCTGAATGTGGCTTCACCATGTTAACAGCTGGCCTGAATTCCAGGGACCATCAAGCCACATTCCTCAGTAGGGCATGGACTTTCATAGCATTCACTCGCTCATTTCACA
The DNA here is from genome assembly GCA_022829145.1 of Albula goreensis. Lineage (NCBI taxonomy): Eukaryota > Metazoa > Chordata > Actinopteri > Albuliformes > Albulidae > Albula > Albula goreensis. The sequence goes on from CM040759.1 coordinate 18,740,960, forward strand.
TCAGCTGTGGGTTTGCATCAATAGGAAAGTAGTTGAAGCCTGTTTTCCCACTAGAATTCCCCGCTAATATCTGGTGCTTGTTTGTGACTTGGGTGTACTTAAGAATGAACTGGCACTTTTATTTCAGCAAGACAGGGGGCATGAACAGTATTTGATTTTTAGAGGAGTAGTCAGATGTAGGGTCAGAAGAAAAGTGAATTTTTTGAACTGTGACATTTTCCAAATTTTGACAACTGTCTGAAGGTCTAAATACCAACAGAATCATGGCCTGAGTGTTTATACAAAGAGGCAGCAAATTACTAACAGCAAAATATTCTTCCCCATTAATACTCATTCTCCTGCACGTTGATCAATAAGCTTCACACTCCCATTACCAGCTGTCCATTTGTGCATCTCCCACTTAGCCCCTCAGAAAGCATAATTGATTAGCAAACCGCTTCCCTTACTTATTGATTTCATCAGTGGTGCAAGGCACATGTGTTCACAGTGTGGTACTGTATGGATCATTATTGTTATCTCTCTCTATCTCTGAGAGCTCACCGTATCCTGATGTCTTACAAAACTGAGACGGGTAATCTTGAACCTTGGTTCTTATCGTAGTAGTGGATCACATGACCAGTTAACGTGGTTGACTACACAGCAGACTTAGCCTTACCTGGGGCCTCATTTGTAAAATTATCTAAATTTTATTGTTAATGCGAACAAAATGCAATTATTTTTTTAAAACATTCTTATGAACAATTGAGAGTTTCTATACTTGATAATGTTAACCACAAGCACAGCCATGGCCTAGTGAATGAACACTGTGTCTTATAGTGCTTATTAAAAAATACATCTGATGTGTGCATGGTCTATCAGCCTATACATCTCTGTGTCAGGGGATTGGTTGAATATTCTCACCTCTGGAAAAAAGGGGTTAGGCCTGTAGCTCAGCTATATAGCCACAAGGAATAGTTTGTACGCATACTCTAGACTTGTATGCAAAACAAGGAGGAAATAGATGAGGAAAGCTATTTGTGCTAGGGTTGCATAAATGTGTAACCTGGACATCTGAGTGGTGAAAGAAAGTAATATCATCTGATCTTTACTTTTTCATGGACCAGTTTCTGTTTGTAAAAGCCCAAAGGAAGCCCTCAACCCACATCGCCTGTCCCCAGCTGTTAGTGGTGGATAGTACTGGATCTATTATGGCTTGGGCAGCCATCTCATGGGAGTCTGATTATTATCTTAGGTCTGATTATTGCTCTCTACTATTACTCCAGATGACTGCTGCACTGCAGAACTAAAGCCAAGGAATACAAAGCCAATTTAGGCAACCAGGTGCACCCTGTGGTCCAAATGTTGTTTTCTCAAGGAGTTACCATATTCCAAAATGATAATGTCCCCATACACACGGGATTCAAGGGTGACCTCATGAACAACAGGATGAAATAAAACACCTTCCATTGCCAGGTCTAAACAATGTTTAAATTTTACTGGAAGGCCTGGAACATAGTGCATGAAGTACATTTCCACCACCCTTATCAATCATTAAAAAAAGGAAGCCTTCGGTCTTGAGGAAAGAACGGTCCAACATCCCAGTAGAAGCATTTCAATACTTGTATAACAGGATTCCAAGACAGACTGAAGCAGTTAAATAGGAAAAAGGCATCATGTACAGTCAGCCTGCAGGTTCCAGGACCCTGTGGATGTGCAAAAACCACAGATGCTCAGGACACTTATACAAAATGACATAATTTTACCATATACGTGTTCATACCTTGAAACCCCACCTGTATGCAGTACTAAGAACAGCTAAAACCCATGTAAATCATACTGACTACAGCATTCTAGCATACACCGCACATATTTCAAATGAATTTCAAATGTTCTTTTTCGAGAATATTTTGGATTTTTAATAAATATTTTCACACCACATGAAAATGTGGTGTGATGTTCGTAACCATGGATGCCAAACCTGCAGATAAGGTGGGCCGACTGTTGTTTTGTGTTTCCATTTTTTCTACTACCCCTTCCACAGCAGCATACAGGAAGCTTGGAAGATTATTGACTGCATTCATTTTAATTTTTGAGGAGTTGCAATGATCAAGGCTAATCTAGGAAACAATAGAACTATGTACTGCTGACACACTATTGGAAATACCTACCATTCAACACCACTACCCTAGGAGTGCCTTTGTCCCATTTAAGCAATGAAACAATAAAAGACATTCCCAAATACACTGAACATGTGTTTCTAAGCAGAAAGAAACTGAAAAAGTGATATGATCAACACAGAAGCATTAATTTCATATTATCATCCGGCTATTTTTATACCACATTCTGATAAATGTGACCAGTAATTTATATGAATCCAATTCATCACGGGCACAATAAGGGAATCAAATTCAGCACAAGTTATCACTTTTCATCCATATGCTGCTGTAGGCTTTACATTTGTGACACATCATAACTTGTTACCCATTGGGTCATCTGGGGGCTATCTGATGCACTTAAAACCTCAATTTTCAAGAGTTTAGCTTTGTGTTTTCAAGCTGCATAATGGGCCTATATTGTTATAAGCATTGTATATCTATAATGCAGCTCTCACCGTTTACTGATTTATGTTCCAATCATCGAACGATTGACCCACACAGAGGGCCTATTTGGCATAAGTACCCCCAGACAATAACCCAGGACGCAGTCTAGATTTCCACTTATTTCAGAAAGCATGGCAGGGTGTCAGCACGTGAACATGATGAATTACAGAACAGGGACGGACTCTGAAACACTGAAGATTTGTATGATTCATAAACAGCAATATCCGTGATTGGTATTGCAAGTGGCAACCTGTTTTCAAACAATTTTACACTCATTATAATCATGCATGAAAGAGGGCCTTGGAATCAGTTACAAAAGAATGGATGATACATTTGGCTGTTTAAACTTTTTAAAATGACAACACCACTCAGTGGGAGATACCAAATAAACATAAACAATAAAGTCATAAATTTCAGTTACCATGAATTATAACGCAGACGATAGATAACACAAAACAACAGTTCAAGGTCCATCTCCTGCCAGAGTTGTACAAGAAAAAATTAATAAATACTATCTCATAACACGAAAGCATACAGTGTCATCTGACATCAGTCCATTAAATATGAGAAAATATGACACAACTAAAGAAACTGAAGCCTTTGCATATCAACTTTTCCAAGTATTAACTTTTAAAATGCACTCATAAAGGTCACAGGGAAAGAAATTTAACTATGTGCCATAATGTGGTAAGAGAATAAAAAATAATGGGTGAAATAAATTGTCATTAGATGGGCATGGCCCTGATTTATCGTGATATTCTACAAATTTTGAGGGTATTAAGAGTCCTCTAAAAAAGAACATTAACAAGTCACATAAAAAGCCGAATTAAACTCGCGCCATAATGCGCGCAGGGTATAAAGAATCATGAGAGAGATAAATTGTCCGGGAATGATCCGGTTTAAGTTTCTTTCTGACGGACCGCCTTGACGGGAGGATCCCTGTCCGTTTTTGGACTTCATTAAAGACACTCGCTAACAGGCCTCGTAAAAAAACCGGGAAGAAATTAGTGACCGTAATTTGACAGAAGATCCAAGGCAACAGTAATGGCAGGAAATAAACTGACAGAGCAATGATAAACCCGGAGCCTCCCCTCCATTAGGACCTGCCGGTGAAAATGTCATTCGTATTTCAGCCACAGAAGCACCACTAATTTGATCTCTCACGCTGCTCCTGAATTTAATTTTCCAGATTCTCGACCCCCCTTTACCTTTTAAAGCAAAATCATTTGAATTCAAAAGTATAAAAAAAGGCCAGTGACAGGGAATGTATGTTAAAAAAGAAGAAAAAACCTTTCTACTTGACTCTTCTATAATGAGATAAAAATTCCTGCTTCTCTCCATTTCCCCCGCTATAATTGCTGATTATGTTGTTATACTCTCGCAGCTCTCCAATCTCTGCGCCCAATCAGGGTGATTTAGGCTGGCATCTGGGGTTCTTCAAAGGCATGCTGGAGTGCTCTGTGTCTCATTCCACCCTCCTTTAGGCCACAGGTACGAAGCAAGGTAAACACCGCGTGGTTACTGTTAATTACCCCCTAGGCCCGGCAAGGCCAGCTCTGTTTCGGCTGACCCTTATGATAACAGAGCTTAAGGGCATATTGTATTTCTTTTGACAGTTTAATTAGATATTCAGGGGTATGGCCACAAAGCAGCTCCGCCATGAATATTTAAATGTAATGACACGCACACACACACAAAAAAAGAAAAAAAATCATGAAAGGCCTACTGAACTACATGACAGACAGGGGATATTAGGCAAGTGATTCTAATCAATAATCTCTTGATCTCTTACATATTAATACTCTGCCCGCTGTTATTAAGCTCTGTAATAAGGGTGGGGGGGGCTTTGAGGAGGGAATGTGGATGGGTTAGTGTGTGAGCGTGTGTGTGAGAGAGAGTGTATGTGTGAGTAGAGTATCTCTGCTGTAGGTCAAGTCCCCTGGTGGACTTACAGACTGGGAAAGTGAACATTGCCAGCAAACTTCAGTCTCCTCAGTCTTATCTAATCTTAAACACCAGCAGATCAGAACTTCACTGAAGGGATATTTATTGGTCTTGACAAGGTAAAAGCATCGGTACGTAAATGAATATGGAAGACCACCCAGAGGTCACTAGGGGCAGGCCCAGGCCACCACACGGCACCCTGACTCAGTGAACAAGGGGGAGAGATTTTGGAATCTGAGAGGGTCTTGAGTCAGTGACAGTAGGTTGCCGGGAGGGTGTTGCTACCACCCTCCATGGCAACTTTAACATCAATAAGTCTGCATGAGTTACGGTAGGAACCGCCCAAACCGCCAGGGCCGTCCCATTAATAAAAGAGCGCACCAGGCTCAACAATCGCCCTGCTCATGATAGAATAAAAGATCGGAAAGAGAGAGAGGGAAAAAAAGTGTCCTCAACAATTATGAATGTGAAGTGTGTGGGATAAATTACGGCTTAATCTTATTCAGTTGGTATGTTTTCATCTGCCAGGGGACGGGGAACTGGGCAATGGATTTTTAAGTGCAGAGAAATGTATGCTTATTAAATCTGATCGGTGTCTGCAGGCCTCAGTGTTAAAAGAGGGAAGAATATGTTTTGTAAATTAATGATTCCCTGCTAGTATTGCATGTATGGCCAGGCTTCATTCTCTTCTGTTCGCTGGCAGTGCCAGAAATTTTGGCTGGGCTTCATTGAAAACATTACATCTCCCACTGAGAGTGACACTGAGGTGTAAATAGGGTCCCAGGTAGTCCTGGGTTGTGAATCTCTAGGTGAAATGTCAGGAGATATACACATTGTCATGGTTACCCCACAAGGTCACCGCATTCTTGGCATGGTTTTTTGTCTATTTGTGTATGTGAGTGTATGTAACACATTGTATCTGAATACACAAAACGCAAATTACTTTAATGTTCCCAAATAATTATATTGATGGTGTGTGGAGTTAAGATGGTAAATCACGCCAAGATTCAAATTTGTCATAACTTTAACCTACAATTAGGTGCAGTGGTCTTGTTCTTCACAGCTTTCACAATCACAAAAAAGCTTGACAGCCTTGTGTGGAGAAAACGTCTAACTCTTGCATTTTAATTGAAAGTTATTAAAATACTGATTGTATCAAGACCTCAGTGTGCTACAAGGGTAGATGATGTGAGCGTACCACAAACCATGGCAGTACCTCAGCAATATCAAGTTATTTTGTTATATCTGACCTTTTCATTTCTTTCAGCTCAAAAATAAAAGAAAAAAATGTACCCTGGAATTTACAAGGGAGTGTTCTACTGAAGTTCTACCTGACAACTTTTATACCACTTCTGTTAAACTACTAAACACTGCTAACCTAATAACATTGTTTTAATGAAAAGTAAGGGGATTAATTTACAGTCTATTTTTGGCACCTGTATTCCTTCAGTTGACTGTGGGAGTTTTATAATAATAATAAAACTATTAATAATAAAATGAAATTCTCAAACAGGATAATAAATGATGTGTCAGCTATCAAGAACTTTTGAGCTGATGAGATGACCACCATGATTCTGTCAGAATTCTAATGTACTCCAATAGAAGAAGTGATGAGGTTGGGGGAAGAGGGGGGTGGGGCCTGTATAGGGTACTTTGACACCCCAGCGGCAAAGTTACAATACTGTGGAATTCTCCCAGGGACAGATAACATGAAAACAAATGATTGCGGTTTCAAATGTGATGTTTGACGAGGAGCAAAGAGCTTCAGCTGTAGCAGAAAAACCACACTCGGAAAGGGGATATTTTGTTGGCCGGCCGCGCAGCAGGGAGAGTGTGGCCGAACCCAAGACATGCAGGGGTAGCCCGTGTCTGGAAGCAATTATGGCCAGCTCAAAACAAGTAAATTCCATATTGCCTCGGTGGATGTCTGTAAAGGCCGTTTGCGGAGGTATTTTGGTGAGGTTTACTTTTCGGAGCTTAGCAACATGCATTTGTTGTCACTGAACTATTAAATACAATGGACACATGTTGGCAGGGAACACATTGTAGAGGAATGGAGCTGATTACAGGCACGTCTATGAAATAATAGCGTAAGTGGGCCCGCTGCAGGACTTTAATATCCCCTGACAGCGCTCAGTTGTCAATAGCCGCTACAGTGTCCAGGATGCTCCACAAAGCCTGCCAAGACTCCAGGATTTATTCCCTTCAGCCCTCTGCCAGAAACAGGAAATGCCAGTAAACCATGGGAATCCGCACAGGACATAAGAAAAAAAGAGGACAGGAAGTGGAGGATGGTTTGGAAATGCGCGTGAGATTCTGCTTACTTTTAAATCCATGACAAATGTCCCTCACCCACACACGTTCAAATGGCAATCTGGGAATTTAATTGCGCACGTCTTGGATTGTCCTCTTTTGATTTAAACCCAGGTAGAGTTTCATGCAATAACATGTGAGCACCTGGTTAACACGTTAGATGATACTTAACAGTTATAAATCAGATTTTTAATAGGTCCACAGCAGGGATATTTACTGCCCCGATTGTTCAATTTGGAAAGCACAAAAAGTTCAAGCACTGCTTAAGTCTTTAACTGAAACCATACATCCTTTTTCAGCCATTTTTGGGAGGCAGAAAGAATAGGTAGAAATATGATATTTCCAAGCACCGGGGGAATGAAAGTCAGAAATGACAAAAGGATCAAGTGATGATCTTTTTCTTCTTAACCTTGTTTGAACTGCACTTCACTTTTTTATTTATTTATCTTTTGTTTTCTATCCTGCAGTTACCCCTTTATCATTCTGTTAAATAATTGGCATCGTATATGCATTTAAACATGTTTTCCAAAACTAGTGATACTCAAATATATGTAAGGGACACTTTTATTTGTTATCCTGCTTCACTTTTTTATATTCTTCTTGAGAACTTGCCAAATTGTGTTCATCAAGACCAAAATCATTTTTTTTGTATTTATTTGCAATTTCAGGATCCAGTTAAGGTCCATTGTCCATGTGTGCATGTTGTCTTTCAGATAAACCATTATTTTGGTAGTTTCACATTCGTTTTGGTTTCATAAACTGCTGCTGAATATCATAGAAGTTTAGCCCAGACAATAATAAGAAAGGCTATTTCAGACTACTAGGTGAGGGATATTGTTTGTAGCCAAATGTTTTCATTCCCTTTTCAGTTGCTTCAGCATGCAGTTTTTCATCCAGTATTCTTTATAATCTTTGTGCTTTTGTTTTCCTTGCAGAAAGACAGTCAGACGGCAATATCTGTTTTATTCATTTGTGGAGATACATGTCTTCTGAGACACCTTTGTGCCCCAATTAGCCATTGCATGGCTGAGTTACCACTTACTACAGAGAGATGGTCCAGGGAATTTTACCTGAGCTTACCTGATCTTCATTTGATAGTTTACATTCATTTGGTGAGATAACTACAAAAATTTGATTCCATTTTTGATATCTTATTTCAATTTTAAAAGCAAACTTGCACCCCCTCCCTGCTAGCCAACCAAGACAGTCACTGCCAAGCAGGATTATTGTCTGGGTAAAATGTGCCATAAAATGAGAGCAGTCCCTTTCAAATGTAACGCTCTTCGCACTTTGCACTGACATCATAGATACAGTTAATTCAAAAATGATTGCTGCTGTTTCTGTATTCAATGAGCAAGTAGCCCAAAACAGGTTAGCATGACTGAGGTTGTGATAGTCATTCTGAAGCACTTGTTGCGATACGTTTTCACGCCAAGTGCCATAGCAGTATGGTTGACAATTCTCTAGACAGAGGAGATGTAGAAATGCGTGACACATGTAAGTGCGGGCATCTCTGTCTGCAGTATGTACCAGCAAACAATGCAACCCCATGGGAAGAAATAATGGTTGGGCACATTTTTCTTTTAATACCCCATTACTGTCCTATCAAAAACATTCTGTGCGCATGAAGTGACAGCTTGCAATGAAAAAAGAAAACAAGAATAATAATCATGGCAGTGCTGAATAAAACTAAGTATAATGAACCGTGATTTAAAAAAAAAAATCCTCTAATAAAACAAAGAGAGATTGCGTGGTAAAAGCAAACTGTTCACAGCCAAAAACTTGGTTCTTCAGAATTAATGATGATTATGTAAAGATTTCTGCTTATTAAAACAGAAGGAACAAGGTTTGAATCCATATGGAGGGAAAAAAATGAAATCAATTAAGACTGCAATCCTGAATGACATCTTTAATATAAATAAATGGACCATGTGGGGATCCTGTCCCATTAAGTGTCAGGGAAAGTTAAGAGTGCAAGAGGTTTGTTGCACATGTGTGGTGAGTTCCTCTCTGGAGCAGACACATGTCTCCACCAGCCCTCTTCCTGCCAGATTCCCTATTCCCCAAAGTGCGATGCCTCCTCGCAGACTCTCGCTGGGCCTAGACACTGAACTGTTTGGATTTCTGACAGGAGGGTACATTTTTAATGTGGATTATATACAGTGTGTAGCCACGACACGGCGGAGCGGATAGAGGAACCCATCATTTGGCTTGCGGTTGGATGGGTTTGTGACCTGCCGGTTTGTGGCACTGCTTTGTGACATCATCAGGGGTTAGGAGACTGCCGCAGCTGCTTTATGCGGTCTGTGCTCCTTCCAGAGTTTGTACCGGAAAGTTACAGATCAAGAAGTATGCAATCATATAAAAATCAGGCAGACACACCATCTTGAGCTGTAAAATGCCATATACGCACATCATCATGTGTGCTGATACAAAGGACTTATCTACATCTGTGTCTGTGAATATTCCTATGTCTACATATGTGCATGTATGCATGTTTGTATGTGTGTGCAGGCTACAAATAACTCATTTTAATTAAACACAATTTTAATAAACACCTATTTTTTGTAAACTTCAGAGCAAAAAAATTTTGCACATGTTTTGCCTATAAGAATGTATAATATAGACATTGAAAATACTGGGGGATCTGCAGTTTTTTTTTTTTCAAATTTAACCAACATCTAATGAGTCAAACAATCTGTAATGTATTAGTGGTCTGGTACATTTGTGTATAGGTGTGTGTGTGTGTGTGTAAGTGGGATATGATCCCTGTGTGTGTTATTTGGGATATTGTCCCCATGTGTCTGTCTCACTGTGAGGAAAGTCTGGGTGAGATATATCAGAAGCTGTGCCACAGGCCTGGGCTCCGGTCTAAAGGTCACACACAAGACCTGCCATCATCAGTGAGGAGCTCTCAGGATGCCCCTCTCAGAGGAGTGCCAGTGCGGGGGCTGCTCCAGACAGGCATGGCAGGGCCCTCTGTGACCTGGGGGAGTGGGGGTGGAGCGGGGGGTCATACTTCAGGCAGGACTGCTGGACACCAGATGTCCCTTTTCTGGCCCACTGTTCATGCACTCAGGAACGATCCCTGACCAGGCCAGAAACAACAAGAACGAGGCTCAGATGGGGGGTCATATGTCAAATACAATTCAAGGGCACTGGGGGGGCTATATTGAAATTTGGCAATACAGTGATTATGTCATGTTGTGGTAAGAATAATAACGTCACTGCATGTTAGCTATCTAGAAGATTGAAACAGTTTTCAAATGCATCACTTCCGCAGAAAACTCCAGTATGCATACAGTTCCCTTTACAGAAGATTATAAGTGACAAACAATGCCATACTCATATTTTCTGTAGTAAAATCACATTTCTCTTTCATGTAAAGATTAAAAATGAGTCCATGTTGTCCACGCTGCTCAAGTTCACCACATTTTGACAGGACGCTTATGGCTGGATGTGGTGTGCTGCGCTTTCGTTTGGAGTGCGTCGGGCGTTGTGCGTCGGGCGGCACCTGGTCAGAGATTTCCTGTGTGAAGGCAGATGTCACCGCTGCTTCCTCAGAGCCATCTCCTGGCCTGTTGGTGACCCTGCTCTCATTAGAGCAACTGAGTCTCAGCCATTTATCTCTGCTACCTGAGCATCCCTCTAATCGCCCACTCTGATAGACAGACCGCCGCAATCACCGCAAACATAAATCTACTATTAATAATGAATACAGCTGCATTATGGATGTTTTTAAACCAAAGGATGCTTTATGAATAATTTTTTTCTGCTTTCATACACTGACGTGCATTAGTGTGAGTCAAACAGTGTGGAAAAATAATGTGACACCCAAAAAAATCATGGTTTTTTTGGGTTAATTAATGTTTAAAGATCGAGTAGCATCTCCCAGTAGGTTAGCACTAGATTATGCTCAGGTCAGAGACCTCGAAATGGGAATAGCATATCTCAGACCAGAGAGTAACATGTCTTGAAATTAGGATTTATTGAGGACATCCGCGCCTTATTTCTCCTGACAAAGTTTTTAACCCGTTGTGCGGCGTGGAGCTGGCGCCTCTCTCTGATGGAGATAATGTAACACTGCCTCGGGGCAACGTTTTCCTCTGGGCTCCTGGAGAAGCCTCTCACTCTCTCTCTGTCTCTCTGGTGCTCAGACCCAGGGGCTGCGGAGGACCCCACCGCCACGCCGCCGTCTCGGAGCGTGATCCAGAGTTCATGCTGCAGAGAAGAGGGAGGGAGGCCGGCGTGGGGAAAGGGGGCGGGGGTGAAGGGTACCTCCCCACATTTCTTTCTCACTGAGCGGGTGGATAATTATGTGTTGTTTGTATAATCATATGCAATATCATGCTGCTTTATACAGTCATATTTAATGTGCAGAATCACTGCACAGTGAGATAAATGAATCATTGAAATATA